>CAWVRF010001335.1:0-190000 GCA_963932465.1 Maratus speciosus
GAAGAGGGCTTGAATATGTTATATGTGATCAGAAATTTATATAATGTAAATAAATGTAATACAAATATGAGAGTGTTTCAATTCCATGAATTTTCTTTTCTTTTCTATTTGTCTCATAATGCTATTCTAGTATTTGCATAAGTTAATATCTGAAGGATAAAGTAACAGTTGTGGATGGTGTTACCCTCATAGCATGCATGGTCACAGTGACGTCGTTGTGACGTCACTGTGAGTCACTGTGGTCACGTCACATCTGTGACCCAAATGCCACCACTCAGTGATGTGACATTGTGAATGAGATGTGAACTTCTTAGAAAACTTTAAAAAATTACAAAAAATCTTCAAAACATGTTGTTACTGTAAAATTTTATTTTTCTGGCAATAAAAAAGAATTGTTATGTCACTGCATGTAACGTAGGTCACGACACACTCACAAAAAAAAATTGTAATAAATTGTAAAAAATTGTAACCCATATTGTAAGTCACAGTGTGAGAAAAATATGAACTTCAAAAATCTTTGAAAATGAAGAGAAATGTTTAAAAAAGGCCCGCGTTACAGCGGCATAAGGAATGAAAATATATTAGTGGGTAGCAAGTAGTAAATTCAGACACGAAAAGATGGTGGGGGGGGGGGGGGGATATAAAGGAAAATGTACGGTACAAGTATCAACAAACTAGATTTCCATGCTATATTTTATCCATTTGATATCTAAGAGTGTGAAAGTATACTTTTTTCCTGATTTCAATTTTATCTAGTATTGCAATTTAATATAATAATCCTTCTCTTATTCTTTTTATTATAAAAGTGTTTCTCGGAAAAATGGTACGTGCTGGAGCAATTTGGATAACATATTTAGAATTAGGAATATTAAATATATATACTTTACATATTTAGTTTGCAGGAAGGAAAATTTTTAATTTATTTTTACCGACCACTGGTATTCGAAACACTTTTGTGGCTTCAAACTAAAAAATTTCTATTATAGTTAAGTCTGCAGCTTTTAATGAGCACGTAGAAAGAGTCTTCAGAGTTTAGTCATACATACATTTCTTGCTTTATAATTTGCATTCAAGTCATATTTTGTCCTGTTAATGTACCTATTTTAAGTAACTATTTTTTTAAAAAATTCTACTTCTTTCAGACTTTTAAAATAAAATTAGCATTTTCCGAATAAATAAAAATAATACAAAATTTATGCAAAACCCATGATATAATTTATTATTCGTATTTCATATTTGTGTTTTAGAGATATGACTCTAAAAAAAAAGTTATTTTACGAATTGTTTTATTTTATAGGAAATTAACATGAAAAGAATGACGATTGACAAAGAAATTTTTTTTATACTCGATATTTATTTATATCTTTTTATTTTTTAGGAAGATTTTGTATTTGTGTGAAACAATCTTTACTTAGAAAAAGGGAAGGGGGGGGGGGGTTAAAACTGATAAAAAAGAAAAGGTAAAATACATTCATTGGAAAATTCTTCAAATACAAAAATTTAAATACAGACAGTCTCATAAAATGATTGCACATATACGTTCCATATCTGTTTATATAAAAGGAAATAAACTCACACCTGCCCCAAATCGTCTGCCACGATACCGCAGGGTAAACAGAGAACTTTTTGTTCTAACAGATGCGGTAAGTTACTAGTCTAAAATGTAAGCTTTTGCGTGTGCTTTTTTTAATGGAAGAAAAAGACGTCGCCATTTTCGGATACACACGGATATTAATAATTAATTTATGGAGCTCAAAAAGTAAGTCTTATTTAATTTAAATTGTTTGTTCCTGTTTTGTATATTTGGTGAGATGAGTTAAATAGTTTTATATTATACCTATAGAAAGAGACTGTTCTGGGATTGTTTTTCAGATTAGAAATTAACATTATACTGAATGGGAAATGCCGTTTTACATACTATAGTAGTGAAACTTTTGAAAGACTTTTTTTCATTGCTAATAATATTTTAAATTATTATTTAAAATCCTAAATCTTCATATCAATGTTTTCAGATTTAACATTTGCCAAAATTATAAAATAATAGGAATTACTTGTAACATATGGAGAGATTTTTGAGAAATTGTTAAATCTAATAATACATTTAATTCATCTATTGTACTTTGTTGTTGTTTAATAGTACAATTATAAATACTAATTATATAGTGTTTTTCAAATTGGTATATTTATTTTTTTAAATTGTATGTAAGCACGTTTTTGCTGTTCGTGATTTTAATCAAACATTTAATTGTAGACATTCAGAATCAGTTATTAAATTTTCTTCGATTGTAAACTCATTTTCTACATTTTCGATACACGTTCGATACTTCGCATTAAAAAATAAAATATGACAATTAAGCATTGAAATAAAGTGTTTTTCATGCCTGATAACAAGTTTATAGATTAAACTGCTTTACTATACTTTTTAAAATTTGATATTTATAATATTTATAAAAAAATATTTATAATTTATGATATTTATAAAAGTTGATATTGTACTGTTCATTAGCGATAATTGCTGGAAATGCATTTTTAATTATAATATAAGCTTTTATGATCCACTATATTTATGCATAGTATATGGTGTATATAAAAGCTATAATTCATATACAAGGCTACACAAAAGTATACGTAAGAGTTAAGGGGTATGGGCGCAAATTGCTTAAAGGTGTTTTTTAGATGAGTTATGGATTTTTATGTTGAACTGCATTTAATTTACTAAGAAATGTTTGTAGAATATGGATAAAATGATACACAGGGTCACGCAAGGAAATGGATATATGGCCGTCTATAAATTATAATTTCTGGAAATGTGATTTCAGCAGTTTTAAGAGTGTTTTAATTTGAATTAAATTTTAACTAAATAGTGGCGTGTAATAAAGATTCTAGGTAAACTACAGGGTTCTCCAAAAGTATTCAAGTATGTTTTTATATATTAGTATAAATTTTTGAATGAGAATTTCAACCTGTTATGCATTTTCTTGCTAAACTAAATTTTCACATTATATACTAGTATATATCAACCTACAGATTAAATACGGGGCTATTCAAAAGAATTGGAAAACATATTTGGCTATGAACGGTAACTGCTGAAATCAGTTTTTCAAATGTTTTATGCGTTTTCTAAAATATTTGCTTAGTTATCTTATTTACGTTATTTCCTTAAATTACGATGTCTAGTTAAAGCATTCAGGAAGCGTTGGAAAGTGCTTTATTATCTATGCTTAACGCATGATTTTTCTTACTTGTTTTTTCTATTTCCCAGATCAGTCATTTCCTATAAATCATACCAAATCTATTTAGCTCATATTAACAAAATACAGTATACACGGGAATAAAAAATTTAAATAAATATGGCTTATCTTATTCTTCTTTAAATAGGAAATGTATTAATATCCGTTAGACTCCATGTTCGTATTTAATAAAATAATAACAAATCACAACACGCAAACATTCTTAATATAAAGCTTGAACTCAAGATCAAGCTTAGAACTTAATAAAAAAGGATGCCAGTTGATAAGCATTGTTTTTTTCAGTGTAAAAATTAAAAGTATTTTAGAAGAATAGGACTCCAAAATAGCGATACATTGCTAAAAAGTACGGTAAAAAGATAATATTGTATATTTCAAACAAAACTTTATTTTAAAATTCATCACAGTGTTTATAACAAGAATCATCACAGTATTAATGCTTGGAAATTTTTCCAGAGAGAAACATTCGCCTTGCAAACAATATTTCAAATGGAAATCAAATTTCAAATTGATTGCTTAAAAGGCGCAAAAGCCAACATAGTGAAAAAAATTCCATAACGGTACTTGAATCCAGGCCATCAGTATAGCGCACTGACATTCTACTGACTAAACCACATGGAACGAGACCCAGCCTGGAAAATTTCTTACTAGTACATGTTGGCAAGGCTACAAACGCAGCACAAGATGGAATATTTATCATGAGCCACCGACATGGGGCAAACACGAAACTTAATTAAATCCAGCAGCGATTCAAACTATATGAACATTTGGAAATTTTTCCAGAGAGAAACATTTGTCTTGCATACAATATTTCAAATGAAAATCAAATTTCAAATTAAAATTGC
The DNA here is from genome assembly GCA_963932465.1 of Maratus speciosus. Taxonomy (NCBI): domain Eukaryota; kingdom Metazoa; phylum Arthropoda; class Arachnida; order Araneae; family Salticidae; genus Maratus; species Maratus speciosus. Next base: position 4,094 of record CAWVRF010001335.1, read on the forward strand.
ATTTTAAGCAATTAATTTGAAATTTGATTTTTATTTGAAATATTGTATGCAAGGCGAATGGTTCTCTATGGAAAAATTTCCAAGTATTTATATAGTTTGAATCGATGCTGGATTTAATTAAGTTTCGTGTTTACCCGATGTTGGCGGCTCACGATAAATATTCCATCTTGTGCTGCGTTTGTAGCCTTGCCAACATGTACTAGTAAGAAATTTTCCAGGCTGGGTCTCGTTCCATGTGGTTTAGTCGGTAGAATGTCAGTGCGCTACACTGATGGCCCGGATTCGAGTCCCGGCTTGGAATCTTTTTCTCTATGTTGGCTTTTGCCCTTTTAAGCAATTAATTTGAAATTTGATTTTCATTTGAAATCATCACATTGTTTATGACAAGTTCGTCACAAATGACACATATTTCACAAATTAGTCACAGTGTGACGTCCAAGCATTGCCGCTGTCGTCACAGGTTAGTCACAAAGTTAATGCCAAAATAGTCACAAACGACACACTTTTCACAAATTTGTCACACCGTGACTTCACAGAGTGGTCACAATGTGACGTCACAAACGACCTCTAAAACGGCCATAACGACCTCGCATTCTAGTCACTATGACGTCACATCGACGTCACGTGACGTCACATCGACGGTCACAAAATCACAGTGTGACTTCACAACGACGTCGCCGTGACGTCACCATGCCTTACGGGTATGATCTTTTCATATAAAAAAAAAAAAAACTAAATGGTGCATTTTGAATACCTATAAATTTTTCAAAAAATAACCTAAAGTTTCTGATTTTGTATAACAAATCAGAACAATGGTGAAACAAATATTTGTCAGAGCTTCAATAGGCATCGATCCTTAATTATATTAAAGCAACCAAAACGTCTGCTCGTTTTCTGCTCATTTATATAATTACTTTTCAAGATATAGAGAAAATTTACATTTTTATGGTCTGAGATGGGGATCTTCAATCTGGAGCCCACAGACCATCCCACTAACATTACTTTTTATATTGTTGTTTATATAATATGAAAAACTTCATGAATACATAATGCGAAGGTTGTCTTTTTGAATATGTGACGTTCAATCGACTGTCAGGCAAAAATGTAGGAGACCGCTTACATAAATGGAACATTTCTTGTCATCATGTGCATACACAGACAAAAAAATCACATACAGTAGCCGGTAATTTTTTTATCATTTTTTGTGACGTACCACAGAAATTTTACAATTTTAAATTGTTGGGGTTACCGAACCATTTCCGATTTTTTCCAAATATATAAAACCCGTTTGCAAAAATTTCCTATATGAGTTTTTGTAATTATAGGGAGTCGAAAACTGCGGTTTTCCGAATTAAAATTTTTTTAATGTTATAAATTGTATATTTTTGAAGTAGTAGAGTTTGCAAATTATTATTTTCATTTAGATATTGAAGTTGTCGTCGGTTATTCTCAATATTTTTAACACGTTGAATGCCAAGTCTATTTTGTATGTCTTTCCGTTTGTTCCACGAAATAAGATTCCCGTTAAACAATCTAGAAGTGAAAGTCACCGATGATTGACGCGGCCTAAATGGAAAGTTCCGTGTCCGTAACCGGTGACTGACGTAGCACTCAATGTGTTAAGTGAGTTTTTAAAAATAAACTGAAGCATTGGTCAAAATGCCAGTTCTTGAATCACGAACGGAATATGTAAACCGTTTGGATATTTTGTATGTGTTATTAGTATTTTCAAGCATGGAAAAAAGGCACCTGGTAATCCCTTTCCCCATCCTCTAAGTTCTAACAATTTAAATTTTGAATTTTTTTAATTTACCTCTTTTGACAGCTTATAATCGATTTCAAAAAGAAAAGTGATCTTTAGATACTGTCTGCAATATATTGTTATTTTTCTGTTATTCCAACTAGTATATGGGATACGAATGTTTGTATTTGTAAAAGTGACAGCCAGGCACAAATAAACAGGGCATTAGGAAACAAGAAACGTTTAATTTAATACATTTTCTGGGCTTTATTATCTTATTCACTGCACTTTTGTAATTCTTTTCCGTGATATCTACACTTGGCATCTGTGGAATGTAATTTCGGCAAATTTTACACTGAATTATATTTTGACATATGTTAGTCCTATTAGTTTTGATGTATTGACAAAAATGGTGTGATTTGTTGTGTCGCTGTGATTTTTTTTTAATTCTAAGGCAGCCATCTCCTATGCATCTAGGAGATGTTATTTCGACAAACTTCACTCTGAGTTAGATTTTGACATATGTTTGTGCCCATTAAGTTTTCATGTATATGCAAAAATGGTGTGATTTGTAATGCCGCTGTGATTTGTTTTTTATTTTTTGTATTCCAAATTAGCCATGCCTAGGCATCTATGAGATGGAATTTAGACAAACTTCAAACTAAATTAGATTTTGACATATGTTAGTGCTCAATATATTTTGATGTATATACAAAAATGGTGTGATTTGTGGTGCCGATGAGATTTGTTTTTTCGAATTTTAAGATAGCCATATCTCGGCATCTATGGGATGGAATTTCATTTAAGATCATAATCATTTATAATTTGACATAGATTGGTGATGTATATCGCTGAACAAGTGGTTCTACTGTATTCCTTGTTTTAAGATTTCTGTGATAGTTATATCTCGGCATGTATGTAATGGAATTTTATCAATTTTAATATATAACATTCTTATAACTCCGTACGTTGATTCAATAGTAGATTGATTATTCAACAGCAAAGTTATGCCTTTACAGAGCTATTTAAGTTTATATTGTGCAGAAATGCACCAAATGTTATATTTGATGTTAATAACTAAAATATGTCTGTTGACTTAATATAAAATTTTATTACCCAAATGCAGACATTTCCAAAGTGGGATTTGGTTTATTCACTGGTAAAACAGAGTTAAATTCAAAGTCATGTACGATATTTCACAAAGTCGACGTGTAACTGCTTTTTAAGACAGACTACACGGCTGAATACTAACTAGGTTTTAATAAATGTTTTAAGGGAGTCCGGGACACATTTTCAAAAAATTTTTATTTATTGAGCTAAAATTTTTTATGATGGTTAACCATATCATTTGTAAATAAAGTCGCATTATAAAACATCTCATTTTTTTATTTAAATTTTAAATTTTGTTAAAAAAGTGGGGGAGTTTAAAATTGCTATAACTCGAAATATTATTTATAGAATTTCAATTTTTTTTCATTTAAATAAACAGAAATATATACGTTTTAATTTAGATTCACCATCTAAAATAATATAAATTTAAAAAAAAAAAATTGAAAATATTTAAAGTAAAAATTATAAAAAAAAAATGATGTAACTTTTTAAAAAAAAATCATATTTTCAAAAGTAATATATATTTTTTAATTTGCTGAACCTAAATTAAAGTAAAACTATTGAAAAAGACATGTTCCAAGTTTGAAACCTTCATCTGTAACGGTTCTTGATTTATAACAATTTAAATATGAGTAATGGTGAAAAAATCCAACATGGAAAAAAACGCAATTTCAGAAGAAGTCGTTTCCTTGACAACCATAGCCTGAAAGGTAGATTTTGAAAACAAACCAAAACGAAAAAATTAATATTTCCTGTTCTAATTAAGATAGAAACATGATTTAAACGTCATTTTAAGCAGAAAATGACAGAGACATTTTTAATCCGATACATTTTTTTTTTTTTTGTACCGGATTTTTGTGTACCGGACCCCCTTAAATATTTTTTTCTCCGTTAGTTATATGTTTTAATAGGAAGATTTTAATATGCAGAGAGTTTATTTCTTTGAAAAATTCTATTTCATGGATTAACAATTTAAATTCAAAATATCTTAATACTATTTTGTTTCAGTAGATTTTATTAAAATTTATTATGCTAATGTTCTCCTGATAGTGCAATAATTTTATTTTAATCTCCTTATGGTCTCAAAACACACGCTTTTAAATGGGTTTTTTTATATATTTCGAGAATATTTTATAAGTTTATGCTTATAAAAATCAAACAATATATATTTTTAAAGAAGTTGCAACATAGTTTTAGTTATTTGGATTGTGGCTATATTTTCCCGCTTTAAATATATTAAATAATTCTCAAGAATTAATAATAAGCAACGTATCTTACATTTAATTACAGTTTAAGTAAATGTGACTCATAAGTGTATGCTTCTAATACCTATGTCGACAGAATATAATTCCTAGTCGCCAAATCTTTGGTTTTCTGACTACACCTACTTTTGAATAGTAATATTTATATTATTTATTCGAAAATTTCTATCATTAAATAAACAGTGTGCATAGAGGCGCTTTCACAACCTCAATCAAATATTGAAAGTATTTGCTTTATCGGGGTTTAAAGGTTTTACTTACATTTGATGATTAAGTACGTCGAAGATTATGTCAGAAAGTCTGGCATCTAAAAATAACAGCTATACGTATCATTGATAAAGCAAATACTTTCTTTCGGAAATAGTGGTACTCAAAGGTCTAAAAGTTTGGTAGTTTTGATTATGCACTACAGATGATTTAATGAAAATTTACATCAAAAGCGATATAATAAACACTGGCAATGGTAATAAATCCCGCAATGAAGCAGACAATCTTTTCTTCTATTAATGAAGATTTTTGATATTCTTAAACGAAACATAACTTTTGCGATAAACAGGAAAATTAAGATAAAAAATTTCACAGCATAAACTATTTAAAAAATACAACTTCAAATATATATGTGAGGTAAAGCTGGGAGAGTCTGCGTACATTTCAAAATAATAATAATAAAAAATCTAAATATTATTTTTTTTTCTAAACTATGCATGAATAATTTTGACTTCATTTGTTTTTTATGCATTTCCATTGTTATTTTGTTGTTATGCAGTATTTTAATAGAGCAGCAGTAATAAAACCAAGAAAACTATTTTCCGCAATCTCTCCTTACAGGGTAGGAGAGAGTGCGTACATGGGTAGGAGAGATTGTTATTAATAATAACTACATAAATAGTTAACAATAATAAATTACACTTTAATGACATTGTTGCAAGTTTTTTGAGAGTAAATATTATTGTATTAGGAGTGAATATTTCAACCTAATGTTTAAGTAATAAAAAAAGAAAGAATTTTAAAAACAATTGAATCATTTTAATTTAAGAAGAAGATTAAAATATCAGAAAAAACAAGCCCTGCTAAGATTACAAAATAACAATAATCTACTTGATAACATGTTTAACTTGAAAATTACATCATTTTCATTACCACAGTTTCAATATATTTTGTTTGCTAACCGAAGTTGTCGCCGTCCCCAATCGATGCATTTATTGTTGTAAATCATGCAGCTTTAGTACAATCACCTGCCACAAGCAATACATTGAATCCAGTCAGTGGTCGAAATTGTCTCCTGGTATATTTCCAGACATTCAATGCACTCATCCTCATTGACCTTCGTTATTTATTTCCTTCAGTTTTTTTTTATCCCACTTTTTCTAAAAACGCCTTATCTTCAGCTGTTTTTTGTAGCGCCATCCTTCTTAAGTCTTTTTTAATGTATATTTTGTGGATCACTAACATTAGTTGAACTCTAATTCCTTTTGATTGGGGTGGCATTAAACTACTTGGAATGGGTGAAAGCTTTTCCAAAACATTGTAGGTGTTATTAGAAAAATTATTTTAGTTAACAAAATTAACTTATTAGGAAATTAATTGTTCATAAATTATAAAAATATATAAATATTTAATTAATTTGTTAACAAATATATTATTAATTTATTAACAAAAATAATTACATAAAATTAATTTAATAACAATTGTCTTATGAATTTATTAATAAATTTTTTATCTGCAAAAGTATTTTTTTTTTTTTTTTTTTTGCAAATTAATTTGTCGTCAAATTCAGTTTTGATAAGTATGTGTTTTCCGAAATTATTTCAAAATTGATTCATTCATATGTTTTACACGTATGCAATTCATGCAAATTTATGAATAAGCTGCTTAATCCTCCTAGCGCTGACACTTATGGGGAAATGCGCCATCTCTCCTAAGTACCAGAAGTGCAAATTCTCCTATTTTGGTAGAAGAAATTGCGCGGCCTTTTATTTAAACATGGCCACTTATAAAATGATTTTTGGACTGACATTCTATAAAAATTCTGACGAACAGTTATGAAAAATCAAGCATTTACTTTGGAAAAACAAAACAAAGTAGCAATGCTTTATCCAAGACGTTTGGAACAATCAATGTGTACATTCATGTAGACACTGCAATAATGCTGTTGTATAACTAACTGGAGTTACTGACAGCACACGGTACTCCTTCCCGTCGAATCTCTTTGTGCGTGATCTCTCCTGGCTTTATATTATGCAGAAAACATAATTCTTCAAAACATATGCGGTAGTTATAAATCTAATTTTCTACTATATGTTCTGTTTTTAATCTTACAATTTTAAAATATTTTCTTATTCGAATCTTTCGTGAATAAACTTGTTATTCTCAATTGTTTGTAATAAAGTAATCCAAAATGCTTCCAATGTATTCTTGATAATGTAATTTCAATTCACACAAGACTAAATGAATCCATTACATGCTAGAGTGGCGTTGACCCTACATTAAAAATAAATGTCCGTGCTTAAATTTACTATCAAGCTTCCACTATTTCTTAATTAATAATTAGGCTTATCTAATAACAGAAACTTTGATCGTTAAATAAAACGAAGATTTGCTTTCAAAATTTGTGGTGGCAAACGTTTTTCTGAAAAAAATTTGAAGATCCCTTTGTTATAGTTCCGGCGGTTAATGGTTTAAGAATAACTAAGTATTTTATATTTTAAGTTAAACTGGGTGCCTTCTTATTAGACTATTTGAGTCGTAGATTTTTTTTTCCACGGTGAACATATGTATATGCCACGTACCGCGGATTTGATTATTATGCAGGTGTTTGACAAAATATAAAAATAAAGAACTATAAAAGATAAAATAAATTTATTTTTTCTTGCTAAATTAAATAAACCAAAGATATTTCTCTGCGTTATACCATCATTTGTAAAGAAATAAAAAACAAAAAAGGATAGACAGATTTTTTTTTGGAACATCAGAATGTAAATTCATTATTCACAAAACATACATTTTGACTTTTTTTTATCATGTTTTATAATGCTAAGTCATATGATACAAAAATAATTTGTTTTTCATTAAGAATGAATACCAATGCAAAAAGCAAAAAGAAAATGTAGAAAAGTAGAAATAAAAGAGCTGAAATATAATGTAAAAGGTAAACAACATCACCTTTTAAATATTTAATTTCCATTTATCATCTTTTGCGACATTTCATCAATTATTTATATTTTTTTCTTCCCCCAAATACAATGTAAGCTTATTATACATTGTTTCAGAACTGTCAGTGACAGAGAATGTATTTATTTTGTAAAATTTTATTACTTCAAAATAAATAACATTTTCTAACCTTAAAAGAAAACAAAATGCTACAAAGGTATAACTGCATTTTAATACAACAGCTTGTTTAAGTTCGTTTTATTAAAGAAAAGAATGAATTTTGATCATATATTTTGTCAAATGATTTTTAGTTACAGAATTATTTTCAGTGAGAACAACGCGGATTCTCCTGATTAGATCTGATACATTTGATTAAAATCTTGAATAAGTTAGCATAAAATATTAAAATATAACATTTTTTTTTCTGTCAGTTTAAATTTATGTAAAATTAAAGTTGAAACACACAATAAAAATTTGGAACCGATTTTAAAAATTTTAAGTAAAGTACTAAAGTAAATGTGTCATTAAAATTGTAACAAATTATGTTTAAAAAAAATTGCATGGCGAATAATAACTATACTAATACATGGAAATTATTCCAGAGAGAAACATTCGCCTTGCATACAATTTTTCAAATGAAAATCAAAATTCAAAGTAATCTGGCGCAATTGGCCAACATAGTGAAAAATATAATCAGTGCGCTATACTGATGGCCCGGGTTCAAGCCCTGTCATGGAATCTTTTTCACTATGTTAACGTTTGCGCCTCTTAAGCAAATACTTTGAGCTTTGATTTTCATTTGGAATAATAACTATTTCAATTTTTAAGAAATGCGATTTTTTACTTCAAATAAATGGATTAGTTTTATTGGGATTCCGTACTTAAAATTAAAAACGGAACCATTATAAGATCACACATGTGTCTGTCTGTCCGTCTGTCACAGCAATTGTACTCGTAAATTAAGAACGTGGAAAGTTCAAATTGGCAGAAGTAATAAAGGCTATTGACCCCCATATTTATAGATTATTAACCATTCACAAATATACTTATTGAAAAATGTAGAGGTGCTAATTAAGATGCTTGAAAAAAAAATATTTCCTTTGCATATCGTGTGAAAGCTTTCGTAACGCCGAACCCCCCCCCCCCCCCAAAAAAAAAAAAAAAAAAAAAAATCGTCGGAAATGAAATGCAAAAATATGTTACCCTCTCCCTGTATTTCCGAAACTACTGAAACTAAAAATATGAAAAAAATTAGGGAATTAGGGTTAGTAGAAGTTAATTTAAACCTTGCAGGAAAACTATAGCAATTACTATAGGTCACATAGTTTTTGTGGAAAACGCATTTTTCCTTTAAACACGAAATTCGATTTGCGGGCGTTCAGCAAAGGAGTTGAGGAGCGCAGGAGGTAACTATCGTCCCAGAAGTATACAAGGGTTGTTGATAATGATTTTAAAAAAAATTGTCAGTAATTAACCAAAATATTAACCCTTAAAGGCACGACCGGTTTGGACATACATAAAAACACGGGCGGTGTACTCTATGCGCCATCGGCTTTTAACCCTTTATATACTGATTTATGAATTCATGGAATTTTTATCTTCTAAAGCATTTTTAGTGAATTGCTTAGACTACATTAGAATATTTACATAATCATTTTATAAATTTAGAAGTATTTTAGAAGGATTGAAGGATTTAGAAGGATTAATTAAATTTGAAATTATAGGGATTTTGTACAGTATTTATAACCCCACACTAATAATTTATTTTAAATAGTTTTCTTAGTAGTTTGTATATTATAGAATTAGGAAATGTACAAATATAATGTTCTACAATAGAAATATAGAAATATTTTCAAATTGAAAAATTTCCCACGCCCCCAGTGCCAAGAAAGCTGAAAAGATGCAAAGTCAAAACAAATCATCCTTTTAAAAATATTTTTGTTTTGTGTAACCCATTATGCTTTCGGAACAAGATAAAGAAATGTATCTATAACTCATTCTAAACTGTATTACAACTAATCGATGTATTATATGAATTTTATAACAAGTTATTTTAATGGTACCTATAAGTACCGTCAGTAGATAAAGGTTTAAAGCTTATATAACAACTTTTAATAATATATTTGTGTAATGCAATGTCCAGTTACTAATTAATATATTTATTGTATTGAGCCCTCTGTGCGCGAGTAATGCTTGCACTTAAACTTCTTTTTTTTTTAATCTTTTCTTGATTAATTGTATAACGTTGATCCTTAAATACTGTTCATTTTAAGCTTGCAAAATAAGAAACATTTTAAAGAATAATTTTGCAATGAGACAAATGTACATGATTTACACACGTGCAACACGCATACCACAGTAAGATGAATTGATCAAGTGCACTCAGCTAAAACTAGCTACCACGCGGTGCATTGCCACAGTCTCCGTATGAGGCGCTGCGATCGGCTTAAGGTAAGGAAAATGTAGCGAAACAAATAAGCAAAGAATACAAGGTGTCGGTAATTAACATTTAAAAAAAAATTCCAACCGCTAAATTTTTAGTATTCTTCGGCGAATAAGAATACTAACAAAATTAATCGGAGCATATACTAATAAAATTTAAACGAATAATACTAATAAAATTTATTGGTGGGAATCGGCTTATTGGCACCTAGATGTTTACATCTTTGGTCATATTACATTTTCCAAACCGATCGCAGCGCCTCATTTTCCTCTAGCGGCCTTTGTTTGAACTTTTTTTTTTTTTTTTGCACCAATCAGTTTCCCATGGTCTGATATGTATATCCTCCAAATATGAAGTCATTACATCAACTGCTTCTCTCGCTAGAGCGTCCCAAACAGGGATACTTTAATTTGAACCAGCCTGTAGTAGCCTAATTCAATAGCTAAAAGAGGTGCCGGGACAGGCACGGTTTAGAGCAATCGTCACATCATCGCCCCAAAACGTGAAACCTCACAGGAAAACCCACTAGTTCAAGACTAGGGAGGATCACAATATTTTAATATACCGCCAGCAAATAACGAGGATCCCTGTATGGGTTACCTCTAAAATCCCACTCAGCGTATAATACAACAGGAATACAACTACCGTATATTTTCGTGCATAAGCCATGCTAGTGCAATCGTATATTTTCATGCATAAGCTGATTCGTGTATAACACGAATATAGGAATTTTCACTGAAAAATCGTACAAAATCAGAAACCCGCAAATAAGATGATATTAAATAAACAATTAAATTTAAAAAATAAAAAAAAACCGACAGCGTAAAAAGCGAACTAATGAATTATTTCTCATCAATGTGAAACTATTTTTACAATTCCTACTATTGGCTCACACTCTCGCCATATATCTTGTTCAAATTTTCAATCGTTAATAAAATATTATTCATCCAATCAAGCTCAAATATTTTTTTTAACTTGTAGTGGGTGACACTTGATGTTAATCCAGTTTGTTTCAAATATTAATTCATTAATTAAATTAAATTAAGTAATTTTCCATAATCGAGAAAGCAATCTTGTTGATCAAGGTATTTTAAGCGCCACTCAAGAGGAAAGAAGAATGGGAGAAAAAAAATTCTCTTATCGACCTAAGAAGTAATTGACTTTTTTTATATATTGCTTGTTTATATTACTTACCTATTTGTTTTATTTACTTGTATTGATGACTTTTAAGGTGTGTTTAATTGTTAGTTCCTATTTATAAACACTGTTTTGATGAGGTCTGTAGATGTCTATGATGGTTAGAGTTGCAGTAAATCTAGAGATCCTACATACACAACTTTCAGATTGTATAATATTTTAACGGAGCTTCTCACTGTAAAAAAGTCAATGAAACATCGTCTTCATTTTGAAAGACCTATCCAATGATATGCCACTCAATAGGGTGCGCAAATTTTTTCGCCTCTACCGCCATTTTGAATTTATAAAGACAAAACCTAGCCTATAACCATCCGGCCGTTAAGACGAATTAATAGAGACCTCATTCATTAAAATCCACCAGCCTTTGGGATGTTTCGAGGGTATAAAGAAATCCACATACCCAGATACGCGTGAAACACATAACCCTTCTTTTCAGTCGGGTAAAAAAAAGGGGATGAAATATTCAGCAAACGAGCACTTAGCACATTTTTGTGCATTATTATTAGGAAAACATGAGTTAAATTATTGTTATCTTCTATTCTATCTTTGTGCTCTGCTAAATCTCTTTAATTGGATTCCGCTCAACCTTCTGTGACTTGCTCGTTCATAAAAACCAAACCTCCAATATTTTTCAATTGGAAAAAACATTCCTATACTTCACATGACTTCTAAATGTTACTTTGGCTTAAGGAAAGATGGTTGGATAAAAACCGACTGCTTATAAAGAAGCTTATAAACTTTGTATTGCATGTTTCGAAATATATCAGACTCAAAAAAATTATTAATAATCAAAATTTAATCTATATGTATTATTTCAAATATTATCTGTAAAAATTTGTGTGATGATGATACATAAAGATCTAAGATGTAAAAAATAAAGGTTTTATTCGCTTTAATTTGTATGGTGTAAAACAAACGTTAAGATACGGAATTCTCGCATGATGGCATTTCTACAAATGTGAATTTGTTCTATAATATCTTTTCTTTTCGCCTTAAAATAAACTAATTGCATATCTTATTTAGAAACCTTATAATTATTCAATTTCTGTAATAAAAATATAGCTACTTTTTTTATGTTTTTTTCCAAATATTAAGCTCTCCTCAATGGGTTAAAGCTGCATGGCGGACGTAGCACGTTTATCTTCAACGGTAATTTTTAAACGGAAAACTTTGCCTAAAGGGATACATTTCCCAAATAGTATTATCGTGCTAATAACATCTGGATAAATTATTCTTCTATTTTTAAAATACCTTTACAGATTGATTTATCCATCCAGATTTTATTTACCATCCATTATCCGGGAATCAATAGAAATCTTTTTACGGTGTGAGAAGATTTGCAATGCCTCCTTTGAGTTGTCTAAACTTTGGAAAGATATGCTCTGCAGAATAAGAATCAATAATAGAAGCTAATTCACGTTCACAAATATATTTTTTTATTTTATTTCATATTTGTACTTGTTTTTCATATGGTCTCGTGATTTTATTTACCAATTTCTTGTTTAAAAAAAATTTCGAAAATATTTGAGGTTTTTAAAGAAACCTTTGTATCTCCATGAATATATCTGTCTTTTATATATATATACATATATATAGAAATGGACACACATATTGCATAAAACTTATTTAATAATGAACAACGATACATATAATTTAGAGCATTTTATTTTAAACGATGTTTGAAAAAAATATGTAATTTTTATTACATTTTTTGGTTTGTGGTAAAAAAAATATGAATTTACACTATCATTTATAATCGTAAAATTAAAGTAGAATACGTCAAGTAGTTCTGTAGATATTTAACAAAACGTCTTAAATCGAAAGCGTCTAGTGATTTTTGGAAATATAGTGTTGCTAAACTTAAAATATAATCTTTACATTCCATTTTCCTACAAATGCATCGAAATGCCAGAATAAATAAAAGAAGCAAAGCAATGCTTATACACTTTTAAGTAAGGAAAGTTCTTTTTCATCAAATTATGGAAATTTCTTTCCGTGAAGTTAGAATTGTTATAATAAAGAAAACTGGGTAAAAGTTTTGAAGTTTATAACTGTATTAAGAACAAACAACTGAAAATTAATTAAGTTTTTCTGCCTAGCTGGAGAAAAATAATGAATTTGCCGCCTCAGAAAGCATGTAAAACTTATGGAACGTATAATCTTTTATGTGCTTTTCTTTTTCTGAACAAAAAGTTTTTACTTTATTTAGATATAAAACATTTCATAAATGCATAAAAATGTTTTTCATTTGATGAATATATTCCATAGTGTATTACGTGTTTCAATATATTTTTTACTTAAAGATTTGTAACAATTTTTAATGAAATTCGTTGCAACAACTTTCAAAACAAAGACTGAGACACAGTATTTACTGGAATGTGTGCGGAATGTAAATTAAAAAATGAGTTTACATATTTTATCTGGTTTGTGGTATTTTTATTTCTTTAAAATAAACTCTTTTAAACTCTCTAGATAAAAAAAAGTTAAACTCACCCACATATTTATTAAGTGCACTTAGTACTGGCCAGATAGAATTTTTAAAAAAGGGTCAGAGACATAGTTCAATGTTTTTTAAAGGGATATTTAATCAAAACAAGCTGCGAACCATTAACTGCAAAGTGTACAACGCAAATGTGTTCGCCATGAAATCTAACACAATATGTCGAGGCAAGCGCAATCGTCTTTTTATTTCATTCCATCCATTTTCTTTTCTAACAAGTAATATAAAAATTTTGTTTTTTAACTCAGTTTCTACTTAGGTCATCAAAGAAAAATTTAACATAATCCCTTAAGCTAATATTAGTTTTTGTTGCATTAAAATATCTCAATTTGTTGGTTTTCTACAAGCAAATAGGTTTACAATGGATGTCTATGGGAATTTAGCGAAATATTAGAGATATCGCCAAGTTGGCGTCACTTTTGGCGACTCATTTTGGCCGCAAAATCTGGCTATATATCGCCAAGTTGGCGACAAACTTGGCGGTATTTAGCGACAGAACAGGTTCCCCTCTTATAGATATGAAGATGCATTATATACTTCAATAGCCAATGGCCGCCATTTTGTTTTCCATGCAAAACTAAAACTAATTAATTAAAATTTAATTAATTAATTAATATTTGAAAAAACTGCATTAACATCAATTGACATCCAGTACAAGTTAAAAAAAAAATTATTTCAACTTGATAGGATGAATAATAAGTATTTTATTAATGATTGATAATTTGAACAAGATATATCAATATATAAATAAATATATATATAAATATAGGGAGAGTGTGAACTAACAGTGTTGTAAAATGCTCCTTTTATTTTACTTATGTAATATAACGATTCGTCTATCTCTTTTCTTTTCTGCCGCTAGAAGGCTTATCGTGTTTCGATGGAAATAGGCTTTGATAGTATACAGACATTCTAAGATGTTCTATGATGTTCTTTGTAGTTGAGTGTTAAGTGTGCTTTGTAACAGTGATGTCTGCCGTTTTGTCTTTATAAATGTATATATAATATGTGAAAGGTGTTGCTGTATTATTTATTTGAGGGTCATTCGTCTTTATTTTTCTACAAGCAGACCTGCGCTACTGAGAAAAGTAAGCATGAACTTTATTTGTTTAAACAAGTATAATATATAATCTATAATCTGTCACTGTTTATTTTAAATGAAAGTTCGCCAAAATGCTTACAGATCAGGAGACTGAAGCTCTAATATATTATTAATACTGATTTGAATTGTTTAAAATAAAATAAAACATTAAATAACATTAATTAGCTGTAGTAAAACAAAAACGCATGACAAATTATTAAACATAAGCAAAATGGCTTCCTTGAAAGAGAATAATATTACGAAATTAAGTAATGACAATTTTCCCATTTGGAAATTTAAAATGCAAATGATTCTTATAAAAGAGGATTTATTTGATGTAACTGAGGATGAATCTCCAGAAAATCCGGATGATAAATATTTAAAACGCGACAGACAAGCAAGAGCGTTAATTAATTTATGCATCGAAGATTCTCAAATTATTCATGTCAAATATGAAACCACGGCAAAAGCCACTTGGAATAAGCTTAAAGCTATTCACGAACGATCTAACTTATGTAGTAAACTTTTTTTATTGCGAAAATTATACGCTACAAAAATGCCAGAAGATGGTAACATGAATGAGCATATCGCTCAAATGTTCGAATTAGTGGATAGATTAAAAGCCGTTGGTGAGGAAATAAAAGATGATCATATAGTGGCATTGCTTTTAGTCCCAGTTCCTAAATCTTACGATAACTTAATTGTTGCTATGGAGGTGCGACCTGAAATCGAAATAAATTCTCAATTAATAAGAAATAAACTGACAGACGAGTACAATCGTAGAATGGAAATGAATAATGATCGTGGAGTTTCACAAGTCTTTAAAACGAATGTTTTTAAACAAAATATGCCTAAAAATGACAAATTCTGTTCGGATTGCAAGAAAACACATCATTGCCGAAACGAATGTTATCATTTGAACAACAAACCTTTTCAAAATCGCAATTGGAATAAATCGTATTATCCATTACAAAGTAAAAATAATAAGAAACAAAACGTTGATCTCAGAAGATCCAATTTTATCTCCATGACAACGAACGATAAAAATATGAATCAGAATAAAGTATGTATGCAAAGCATCGCACAAAATTCCAATTCTAACCAAGATTGCAGACGATCTAGTGAGAGAAAAGTAAAAGAAATAAAAACTCCGGATACAACTCACGATAAAAATCCATTAAATAAAAATAATCAAATAAATCGAGAAGCAAATTCTGTCTTGAATAATGAAAATAAAAATACTGAAGAATACACTTTAAAACTAAACGGTAATTTAACGCAAAATTTTAAAGGAGATTTCTATATAGATAGCGGTGCAACGCAACACTTAGCTAATGACATAAATATGTTTACATATTTTAATTCGAACGCGGAACCTGTGAAAATTATTATTGCAGATGGGAAAAGTTTATTTTCGCAAGGTATCGGTAACGTTCCTATTTCAACAAAATTTTCTGACGGAACTAGTCATGATGTCATTCTAATGAATGTATATTTCTTGCCTCAATTAGAATGTAATTTAATATAGGTAAAAAGAGTTACTGAAAAAGGATTTACAGTTATATTTAACGAAAGCAAATGCTTCGTTACAAAGAATGAAATTATGTACTTAGAAGCAGTTTCAAGTAATAATAGTTTTTATAAGGTAACACAAAATGGATATACAGGGAACAGCAAAAACCAAACGTTCGCTTTGAAATGTAGAAATGTAAACTGCATTAATTTATGGCACAAACGCCTTGGGCACCGAAATTCAGATGCTATTAAGCAACTTGTGAGAGAAAATCTCGCTGATGGCATCGAAGTTGATAACTGCGAAAAAGTAAATAATTGCGAAAATTGTATTAAAAATAAACTTTCAGAATTTCCCTATCCGAACGAATCAAAGTTCAAAGCAAAGAGTCCGCTTGAGCTTGTGTATAGTGACCTATGCGCCGCCATGAAAACAACCAGCGTCAGCGGGAAGCGTTACTTCCTTACTTTCGTATCATGGAATTGAACACCAGTTCACAGTAAGTAAGTAAGCAAGCACCCACCCTGGGAACCCGCTTTTGGCTTATGGTTAGGTGTAACCCCCAAGCCCAGGGCAGAACACCAGTTCACAGTGCCACATTCACCACAACAGAATGAAATTGCGGAAAGGAAGAATAGAAGCTTAATGGAGATGACAAGATGCCTCCTGTCTGAAGCCAACCTCCCACGCAAATATTGGAGAGAAGTCATAATGACAGCAAACTATTTGCCGAATAGATTGCCCACTAAAGCCAAAATTAAAACACCGTATGAGTTATGGAATGGTCGGAAACCAGATTTATCAAACATCAGAGTTTTTGGATCTAAAGCATTTGCGCACATTCACAAAAGTAAACGAGGAAACCTAGACGAGAAGGCTGTAGAAGGAATTATGATTGGCTATGATTACAGAAGTAAAGGATATCGGATTTTAATATCTGACCATAATGTAATTATAAGTAGAATAATCAGATTCATTGAAGACGCAACCTCCGACAAGGAAATTACAGTAGTTCTACCAAAACAAACAGAAAATGAAGAAGAAGAAGTGAACGAAGAAACATCTCAAGAAGATTCGAATATTATAAAGAAACAATCTCCGACACCAATGGAACCAAGAAGATCCCATAGAATTAATAAAGGTAAACCGCCAGAAAGGTTAACTTATTTTACAGGAGAAGCAGTAAAAGAACTGCAAGTTTCAAAGAACTGAATTCTCTTAATCCTGATGAAAAGAAGAAATGGTTCGAAGCAATCGAAGAAGAGATGCAATCTCTCAAAAAGAATCGTACGTGGGATCTTGTAAAGCTACCCAAAGATAAAAAGCCAATAGGCTGTAAATGGACGTTTAAAGCCAAGTTGAACGAAAATGACACAGTTGAAAGATATAAAGCAAGGCTCGTAGCAAAAGGTTTCAAACAAAAGTTCGGAACAGATTACTATCAAACTTTTGCCCCAGTAGTCAAGCACACAACCATAAGAGCATTTTTATCAGCTGCAGCTCAGAAGAATTTGCATTTCAAACATGTTGATATCACAACAGCATTCTTGCATGGAGACCTCAAGGAAGATATATATATGGTACAGCCCGAGGGCAATGTTGAACCTGAAGTTAATCATGAGAAGAATGTTTACAAATTAAGAAAATCTATATATGGGCTTAAACAAGCTGCATATGCGTGGAATCAAATACTAGCAGAAGTTTTGCTGAAAAACAATTTCAAGCAAAGTATGGCAGATGCATGTTTATTTAGAAAAATAGATGAAAATGAAAATATACTAATTATTCTGTACGTAGATGATCTTCTCATTTCTTGTAAAGATGAAACAAAAATCAACAAAGTGATTAACATTCTGAAAGAAAACTTCGAAGTATTATCTTGGAATAAACATCCAAAGAAATATTGATGGAAGCTTTGAATTGAATCAGAAAAATAAAATTGAAGAATTACTTAAGAAGTTTAACATAGAAGAGAAGAAGCCCACATACATACCAATGGAAACTTCATACCCAAAAAATGAAGATGACAGTAATTTTCTTGAGGATAATAATGAATATAGACAAGCCATTGGAGCTCTTCTTTACATAGCAACAGTATCACGACCGGACATTGCCCTAGCAGTTAATATACTTAGCCGAAAATTTGAAAAACCATCCGAAAAAGACTGGAAATCAGTTCAAAAGATTATCATGTATCTAAACACAACAAAAAACCTGAATCTTGTTATAAGCAGCCAAGTTGATCCAATTCTCACTTGCTACTCTGATACAGACTGGGCTGGAGATAAAGCAACCAGAAAGTCTACAAGCGGTAACATCTTTCTTTTAGGAGACAATCCAATATCATGGTTCTCAAAAAGTTATAATTGTATTGCTCTGTCCACTGCAGAATCAGAATATATAGCTGCTGCAAATGCTGCACGAGAAATACAGTGGTTGCTGACTCTACTAGAAGACTTAGATCTCAAACAATTTTTACCAATTATGCTATATGAAGATAACAAATCTTGTATAGTACTGACACAAACTGGGAAACAAACTAGAACCAAGCACATTGATGTCAAATATCATTATATTAGACATTTACAAGAACAAAATATATTGCTTGTTGATTATTGTAGTTCAAAGGAAACGATTGCAGATATATTAACGAAGCCTCTTCCCAGACCCCAATTTTTAAAATTAAGGGAAAAACAAAATTTAATTTCTTTTTCGAACCGCTAGATTAAGGGGGGATGTTGTAAAATGCTCCTTTTATTTTACTTATGTAATCTAACGATTCGTATATCTCTTTTCTTTTCTGCCGCTAGAAGGCTTATCGTGTTTCCATGGAAATAGGCTTTGATAGTATACAGACATTCTAAGATGTTCTATGATGTTCTTTGTAGTTGAGTGTTGAGTGTGCATTGTAACAGTGATGTCTGCCGTTTTGTCTTTATATATGTATATATAATATGTGAAAGGTGTTGCTGTATTATTTATTTGGTGGCCATTCGTCTTTATTTTTCTACAAGCAGACCTGCGCTACTGAGAAAAATAAGCATGAACTTTATTTGTTTAAACAAGTATCATATAAAATCTATATTCTATCACTTTATTTTAAATGAAAGTTCGCCAAAATGCTTACAAATAGTAGGAATTGAAAAATTGTATAATTTCAAATTACACTCTATAGTATACAACAAATAAAAAAAAAATGAATAAATAAACATTGAAAACTGTAGCTTAATTTATTTCTTTTTCATGATTTCTGTAACTAGTTTTCGAGCAGATATTTTTTCAATCTATTAATCCGTGATGTAACTATAAACATTTTTGTGACATTAATACAAAGTAACATTTTCAATAACACACATAAATATCGAAAACTTAGAAAAATATAGCTGTCTAAGCATAATTGGCGTATTAATTCCCAAGGTTGTTCCTTTTTATCATCTAGATAAATCATAATTTTGACAATAAAAACTGTTTTAAACAATATTAATGAAACATAATTTTGTTTTTCCAGTTTAAAAAATCGATCTGAATTAACATTTATCTTTCATGAGCTCTATCTTTAAGATACGACGTTATAGAAAAGTATATACGCTGATCACGAAACTTATGTTATAAACAGCGTGATTCAAAAAAGATGGGAAATATTTTAAGAGGTGATAGTACACAGCCGAACAAACATTTTGTATCAAAGAATGCATGGTCGAAAACTAAACGTAAAAAAGTTAGAGGGCGCCAAAAGTTATGTTCTTATGCGAGGCAAAAACACACAATGAACGATTAAGATAAGTTACGAAAACAAATTTAATGGCATTTTATTAAATAAGTGCTCAAAACATTGACCGGCAGCTGTTATGCACGCAGTATAACGGCGAAGAACAGATTGGCGAATTTTCTGAAACACACCAGGCATATCGCGAACTTCCCCTACAGCAGCCGAAAGCTTGGCGACAAGTTCTTCTGCGGATTCAGTGGGAGTCTCATACACAAGAGCCTTTAGCTGTCCCCACAAAAAAAAAAATCGAGACATGAAAGATCTGGCGAGCGTGGTGGTGCCTGGTGTGTTTCAGAAAATTCGCCAATCTGTTCTTCGCCGTTGTACTGCGTGCATAACAGCTGCCGGTCAATGTTTTAAGCACTTATTGTAATTAAATGCCATTAAATTTGTTTTCGTAACTTATCTTAATCGTTCATTGTGTGTTTTTGCCTCGTATAAGAACATAACTTTTGGCGCCCTCTAACTTTTTTACGTCTAGTTTTCGACCATGCATTCTTTGATACAAAATGCTTGTTTGGGTGTGTACTATCACCTCTTAAAATTTTCCCCATCTTTTTTGAATCACCCTGTATATATTTTACATAATGGTTTCTTATGTTCCTATGTTCATATCTTGTTCATCTTTAGAATTTTACCATTTGTTTATATATTTGTGATTTCATCTTTATTATATATATATATATGTATCTGTAATGAATCCAACGTCGATTTCACAAGTTACAGAACAACATACATAGATGAAAGCAATTATTTTCTATTGAAATCTCTAAGAGATTTTTTACACTAAATATATTTTTTTAGATTACACAGAAACAAAACGCATTTTTATGCAGTGTGTCCACGTATAACTTGACGGACCTTTATTTTTGCAACCGTTGACCCTAGATGCTACTTCCAATTACAAAATTGGTCAAAATTAGGTGCAGAGTTAGGATAAAAAAAAGTTTGAAGCGAAAAAACACTTTAGTGAAGGATTGCAGAATCTAAATTTTTATATGATCCCCGGTCCTAGGTTATATTTAGTAAAATTTTCCAGCTATACTGGCAAGCAGGTCAAAAAAAGTCCCGTTATTCTACAATTAAAATTGATCGAGTAATAGCGGTTTAAAGTTGGAGCATATTTTTTGCTGCAAATACTATTGCAAAATATATAATTTGTACTGAACATATTAGTCCGGACAATAGAGACCGTATAGGGGCTCTACCTAGCAAAATTCATGGTATTTCTGGAAAAAAGGCTCACTACATGTTTTTTGAGTCGCCGAATCCAAATTTTTAACTTCCCACCAACATTTCCCCCGACAAACCGCCCAAATTTTGGGGAAATGCCCTCCCCCCCCCCCCAAAAAAAAAGGTTTTTATTAAAAAAATTAATTTTTTATTGTTTTAGGGAAAAAGTATCTAGAAATACAGAAAGTAGACAAAATTTGCAACAAATTAGATACATGACATTATGATTTATTATAAAGGGGAAGGGGGAATCTGCATTGGAACATGTGCCGCGGTGCTGTGTGGACTAAGTTGCGCAATTCCACTTAACCACTCACACGTTTAAATTCGCCCTCCCATCTCCCCTCCGAATTTTCTCTATATGGTTTACTGTAAGTTTTTTGGGTCGCTGAATCGGAATTTTTAAGTTACCCCCAAAATTTCCCCCCCCCCCAAAAAAATAGTTTTTTTTAATTAAATTTTTTATTGTTTTAGGGAAAAACTATGTAGAAATTCAGAAAGTAGACAGAATTTGCAACAAATAGGATATATAACATTATGACGTAGGATGAACGGGGAGGGAGAGGGCTGCCTCGTAACATACACTGCGGCGCTATGTGCACTAAGTTAGGCAAGTCCAGGTAATAGGGGATTTTACCTGGTAAAATTAATGCTAGTTCTGAGTTGCAGCTCACTTTATGTTTTTTGGGTCGCTGAATCCGAATTTGTAACTTCCTACCAAAATTTCCCCCAGCAAACTTCCAAAAAATTGATTTTTTGAAAAAATTGGGTTTTTTAGAACAGCGCGCGGGGAATGTTCCGAGGCAGCCCCCTCTCTCCCCGTTTATCCTATGTCATAATGTCATATATCCTATTTGTTGTAAATTTTGTCTACTTTCTGAATTTCTACATAGTTTTCCCCTAAAACAATAAAAATTTTAATCTAAAAACAATTTTTTTTTTTTTTGGGGGGGGGGGGTCGGGGGGGGAGAAATTTTGGGGGTAAGTTAAAATTCGGATTCAGCGACCCAAAAAACTTAAAGTAAACCTTATAGAGAAAGTTCGAAAGGGAGATGGGAGGGCGAATGTAAATGTGTGAGTGGTTAAGTGGAATTGCGCAACATAGTCCACGCAGCACCGCGGCTCATGTTCTGAGGCAGATCCCCCTTCCCCTTCATCCTAAGTCATAATATCATATATATAATTTGTTGCAAATTTTGTTTACTTTCTGAATTTCTAGATACTTTTTCTCTAAAACAGTAAAAAAATTTGATTTTTTTAATAGAAACCTTTTTGGGGGGGCATTTTACCAAAATTTGGGGGGGAGAAGGTTGCCGGGGGAAATTTTGGTGGGAAGTTACAAATTCGGATTCAGCAACCGAAAAAACATAGAGTAAGCCAATTTCCAGAACTACCATTAATTTTGCCAGGTAAAATCCCCTATTGCCTGAACTATGCAAGAGTATACAAATAACAGAATTTCTGTTAAATAAAAGGATGAAAAACAACAGCCTCAATACTTTACAAAATGATACATATTTTAAAATGCTGTTAGATTACACAGTCTTTCAAATTTTGGATTGTGTTATGTTTTTTAGCTTTTGAAAATTGATTCTTATGTATTTTTTAGCTCTGAATCCAAAAATGACCTTCATTTTAAACCATCATGTCAGGATTTTTCTCAAATCTCAGATTTCAAAGTTAAAAAATTCAGAGATTAAATTGTTCCTCCTTCGCCTCCCAACCTCATCCGTCCCCTGAGTTGTTTATCTGTAAGAAACCCAGTATAAGCCAAAAAATTGAATAAATTATTGAATTAAATAAAATTAAATTGAATAAAAAAGTCTTATATCTATTTTATAGTATCAGATTTTTTGCTATTTTTTAACCATGATATTTACGATTTGCGAAAAATCCTGACATGGTGATTAAAAGTGAATGTAACTTTTTTATTCAGCTTTAAAAAATACATAAAACGTAATTATAAAAGTTAAAAAACACAAGCATCGCAGGTTTGTGTTATCTAATCTAAAACTCTTTCTTAAACTTGTTGACGGTGATCTATTCGAATGTTTTGTGCTATCCTCTAATATAAGTATGTATAAGATGGTAAGCGTCGAAAATCATAATAATATTGAAAAATCATCGGATTTAAGTCAGTATGTAAAATTTAAGTTCGATCGGACATTTGAAAGTGAGTTAAAATTCGAGTACAAATTTTAAACTGGAAAGAAGATCGTTGCAAGTTGAATAAAACCTTATGAAAATAACATAATTTTTGTTAAAAGAAATCACGACCTCAAATCTTACAAAATAAAATGTATGTTAAAATACAATTATTTTAACTAATCTGAAACTTAAGTGATAAAAGTTAACTCAATCGTAATAGTTCTACAATTTCTTTCAAAGCGCAGATACCTTGAAATAAGTTTAAGTACTTTATATGTGATCCCTGAAATCATAGTGTAGATCATCTGTTTAGAGTTGCAAAAAAGGGGTATAAGTCATGCATTTCAAAGTTTCATAACTCGGTCAATTTTAATGTTAGACGAATGGGACTTTTTTTGGACTTACTTGTTAGCATCACAGTAAATGTTAACGAAATATGACTTGTAGGACCGGGAGACCATATATAAAGTTTAAATTTCGTAATTTTTAATAAATGTTTTTCATGACCCAAATCGCTTTAAAAATAAATCTTTACTTTACTTAAACCATTTTCGTAATTAGAAATATGCATCTAGGACCAACGGTTGCGAAAATAAAGGTCGGTCAGGTTACACGTGGACACACTGTATAAAAAATCCTTAATATATTTAAATAAATATTTAAAATTTCTTAAAAACGATACTTAGGTACTAAACGCATTTCAGGAGTTAATCACTTGAGAAGCGGTGGTATATGTTATATTCCGCCTAATTTTAATCAAGATTTCCACGGAAACATTTAATTAAATTTTAATTTTATAACTTGGGTGGAAAAATGTGATAAAAGTGTTTTTCACTATTTTGAAGTAAAGTTTTTCGAAAATGCCTGTGGTAATTTAACATTACAGAAACACAATTGCTTGCTCCTGAAAGGGCTAACATACTAAGAAAATTCCTCTATATATGTCACCACTTCGTGAGCTTTTTTCATTCTGATAATTTCAGGGGTTTAAGCGCATAGTTCGATTATAAGCCTGTTAAATTTGTGTTTAATTTATATTATTTAATTTATTTATTGATGACGCTTTAATTTCGTAGTGGAATATCATGCGGAAGAAAATGCTCTATTAGGTGCAATCAAGTTAATCTTCTGTAGTCATACTGTACGAGATAGCAATATATTTTTAAAAAAATTCCTGTGTAAAAATTATTTTAAATATCATGAAAAATCAGTAAATTTAGATACAGTTTTCAAACTAACTGCATTTTAAAGCGCATTTCTTTTCCTATTGGACTACGTAGAAATTTAAATTGTTGAATGTTTAGAACTTAAACAAAATCGTAGTAAAAGCGAAATTTATTGGCCAGTTCTGTGCCTCCGTGGAAGTGATGCCTGTATTACTCGTGGACATTTTTTGCTTTAAATTATACATTTGTCTTTGACTGCTTATTAATATAGAGGTACATTAAAAAGGCAGATAAAACAATCAATTTGTCTGTTATTTTTCTAGAAATGCAGAAAAATCACCGAAAACGTTTATCCGTGTTATCCCAAATAATTCCCCTACTACTATAATTTATAAATTATGAATAAAAGCACACTTTCTGTATTAGAATGTTCCAGATTATAACTGTTATTTTTTTGTATTACAGGTAAATTTAGACTACTGTTTTATAAAAAATTTCAATAAAGATATATTTCTGAGAAATAAAATATTTGAAAAACAACGCTCTACACTTTCCACGCATTTTTCTGCTGAATTACGCACATACTCTTCAGTAAAACATCGAAGTGGAAATAGCATAAAAAGGCTTTTAAAATCATCTTTTCGTTTGAGCGGTCGTATTTTCAGTAGACGGGCGCAATAAAATACTTTATAACGACCTCTCTTCAGAAAAGGATTTTTCTCTAACATAACCTTTAAAACGGTCATTTTGGAAATAGCTATAAAGGATACACATTTAAAACTTACATGTTAAAATACATGGATGATGTCGAAATTAACAAATTATCATATATTATTAATTATACCCAAATTAAAAGTAAAATTATTTCTATTAACATATATATTTAATAAAAAATCCTTCCTTTTTAAAATATTTTGATCTCTTCAACTCTTTTGCAGATGTAAATAATCTTTCTTTAATTTTTAAATCATATATTTAGCCTTTAATAAAATATATAAATAAATAATTAAATCAACTTTTCTATCAACAATGCAATCACGTAGATTTATTCGACCGTTAAAGTGAATAAATATAAATAAAATCTTTTTATTTTCCTTCTTTCAAAAAATGATCTAATCGCGCAATAATCTTCTTGATTTGTTATATACAAATATATATTCCCTTGAAATTTCGTTCTGAATGATTTTATTCAGTTTATACAAGGAACTTCCGGAGATTACTGTCTATTATTTTATATTATTTGGCATTTTCTACGTTTTATAGCTCTCATTGCCTTTAGTATTCCCTAACGTTTGCTTAGCGTTTGGTAATATGCGTTAAAATTTCAATTACGCCAATTTATTAATGGCTTGGTAAATTTAAATTCAAAATTAATGTTAAATGTATTATCCGTTAGGGTTATCATACATCAAACAGGTTTCTATTTGGCTTGATGCATTGCTTTTGACGAACACACCTGTTCAAGCTATTTTTAAAGGACAGTCATTCCCTCTCGGACCCTTGACTTTGTAACATCTTCCCAGGGTCTGGTCTCTAGCACTACATTTTACGTGTCTATTTTTACAATAAATAAAAGACATTTTTTTTTTCAGCATTTGTAGAGTACTGATTTTGTATTTATTTTTAATAATCAAGGACCTAAAAACCTAGATTTTTGCAATAATTGTCTAAAAGGCTAAATCCGAACCAAACCGCTAGTTTGTACCACAAAAACTCAGCAGTTTTGTTCCTGTTTTTCCGAATAATGCTAAGTGACAATCAATATTTAAACAGAATAAGCATCAAACCAGAAAAATGCACCTGTCTACTATACAAGGGATAATTTTATCGCACACGTTAAATAAAATCAATTATAGAAAATAATTCTTCTATCGTATTAGAAGAACACTCAGTTGGACTAAATCTTTATTTTAGATACTAAATGACATATCAATCTTTATAACCGTAACTTTTGTTTAATATAAAATCTAATTGTTTGTATAATTGTTTAATTGTATAATTGTTTAGCAAGTTATACCTTTACATAGACACAACTGACCGGTCAATTCTATTTTCAGTTACATGTTCTGTTAAAGAAAATTAAAATGTGATATTTTGATAAAAATAAAAATAAAAACAGGTGTAAATTACTTTTTTCTTGAATCGTCTAAATATATTTATTTCACTGTTTACAATTTCTCCAAAGAAATATAAGGGTTTATTTTAAAATAATGCATGAAATTTAAAAGTATATGCCGTACATTTAGGCGTATATCGCATTATAATGTATAACGCGGACTCTACGCATTCAGATTTAATTTTTCTATTTTTAAGTATTGTCAGGTTTCTGACGTCAATGACACGCATATTTAATATAAATTACCTTTTGATTAAATTTATTCACTTTATTTATTATATTTATCTGAGTTATTGACTCATTTTCTTATCTACAAGATTAAAAGGAGGGATATGATAAGAAATTCCAGAAAAGTGTTATTGTCTCCTGGAGTGTGGGTAGTATGCATTTTTTGAATGATATAGGGAAGTATAAATAAGTGCGGAGATTTTGATAGAGACCTGTTCGGTCGTAGTATTGGACACGCCTTGCTGTGTGCATCCAAATGAGTCGGGGATAATACCGTCAACCGCTACTTTGGTCCTTTTGTCCATCCCATAAAAAAGTTTTTATTATTTGTATTGAACAAACAATACAAGGTAATTTGGAGTTTTTGTCCTTTATTATATAAATATTTTATTATTATTTAAATTTATTATTTAAATATTTTATACCCTACTATGAGGTATTTGAATAGTTTGGGGGTGATTTAATTTTTTAGTGGCAACATTGGATTAGTTTGTAAACAACTGTTTTCGTGTGTAAATTTTAACTCTCCAAACTTTCTATAGTGAAACAATCTGGATAAGAGCTAGAATAAAATAAGTGTCAAAATATTACCTTTAGTAACCTGTAACCCATGTGTGATCATAGTTTTACCTTTAACTTTTTATTTTGACAGGAAATGTTTGAGTTTTCATAAAGCTAACATGAAAACTAGTATTTTGGGGCTACTTTGTGCCAGACCTTTTTTGGTCCGAAAATAGCCCCAATTACTTAGAAATGCCTTTCTTACAACCAAATCTCTTAAAACATGTTTTAAGTAGCATTTTCTCCCCAATGTTACTGTAGAAAACTATTACATTAATTGTTTTTGTTCCAGTTGCATAACATGACGAAAACTGCTTCTCGTTTTTTTTTTAATATTAACAATAGTTTTATTGTGTTTAAATGTTAAAAACAAAACATTTGTTTATGAAGTTAGCAGTGTTAATTTATTAGCAAATGCTATTGCAAGGGGTTTCAATAAAAATGTCTTCATTTACATACGAAAGGCATTCATTTTATAGGAAACTAAGTAAATGGATCAAAGCAGGGGTTACTTAATCCAAAACTTCAAAAATAGTTAAAAAATAAAAAAAAAAAACTAAAAAAATTCCTCTTTAAAACCATACAGTTTGCTTAATTGTTTCATGTTAATTGTTTACAACTCCATTTCGACGTTGACAAATCGCATATAATATTTTATAATAATGGAATTGTGAGTAGAACCAGAGAAAAGTGGCCCAAAGTAGCCCTGGTTGACGGTACGTCATAGTGTTATAGCCTGGTGTTTAAATACTGTCCTAAAGTGTAAATTAACATAGAGCAGAATCAGCTATATCCTTGCCTATAAACAAAACTATAGTGTCGTCAATACATGTTCAATTTAATATTCATTTGAAGAGTCCTAATAAACTCATTCTCGAACTTTCGTCGCATCCGGCTTCACACATCTCCACCGGTGGTGTCACCATATCAATGAACTATAAATATATATCTTCCAGGGTGGCGAAATGAAGTTAGAGAAATATACAGGGTGTTTATAAAGTCCCGGACCCATTTTGATGTTTAATAACTCATAAAATAATAAAGATAGATTAAAATTAATAACATAAATGGTTAGATAGACTCAAAAAGTTTCCTGACCCTTTTCAATGAACTTCCGCGTGTGCCCCCTTCGCCGCACGGAGAATATCAAGTCGATAGTCAATTTCACGCCAGGTAGCGGCAAGCATGTCGGCATCCACAGAGGCTATTGCGGTTGTAATTCTGGCTTTTAAGTCATCAATTTTCGACACTCTCCTCCTGTAAACATTGCCGCTGGACTTTTTCCTTTGGGGATTTGTAAAGGGCAATGTTTACAGGAGGAGCGACGAAGCGACCGTGCGACGAAGGCGGCACACGTGGAAGTTCATTGATAAGGGTCATGAAAATTTTTGAGTCTATCTAACCATTTATGTTATTAATTTTAATCTATCTTTATTATTTTATTAGTTATTAAACATCAAATTGAGTCCGGGACTTTATAAACACCCTATTCCACGCATAATGCGTATCTATTCTTTCCAAATAAACCTGAACGAGATAAACAGTAAACAGTAACATAAAGATTATTTTAAAATCTAATAACTCTACATTTTCATGTAATCTCATAGCAAAAAAGGACTCTTTGTTAACGTATAGAATGTTCATTTGATTAGGAGTTACAGATGTAATGATAATATTTATTTTTTCTTAATTCGTAATCATTCATTATATAACCGGTAAGATCAATTTTCTTTATTCAAAAGTGCGCGTTATACACCAGAATATACGGTAATTGAAATTTAGCTTTTTCAGTCTTTTAATTAGCCGTTAAGGAAAATTATATAACATAATTACAAATCTATCTTCAAAGCGTTCCTATATCTCGAAAAAAGTTAGATCAATTTTCTTGTATCAAAGTGGCCTTATATGCTACAGTACACAGTAAATGAAGTTTCACTTTTCTATTCTTTTAGTTAGGGGTAAAAAAAAAAAAAAAAAAAAAAAAAAAAAAAAAAAAAAACTAGGTGAGACCGGGACTAATTCGCTATAGGGATAAGTATATACGTTCCTCATGATGCAGATGTCTTCTTAATTCGCCTGTCGGTGAATAAATGGCGCAACCAGTCGCAGAGTACGTTTCTTCTTCCTTTCTGCGATCGCCATTGTATTTCTTCAGCGTTACCCATGTGCAGTGGTTATTTAGCATTTATTACGAACTTTCTTTCTTTTTTTTTTTTTTTTCTTTTTTTTTTTTTTTTTTTTTTTTTTTTGCATTAATAAGTAATTTTTTGTTGCTTCATTCTTTTTCTAATTTCTAATACTCATCACAGTAATTGCAATTTAACTTGTGTAGTTTTTCATAGTGTATGATTAACTCTACCTACTCCATATGTGATTTATATGGACTGTTGATGTTTAGAAGGTTACATCTCAAATTTTGTGAAGATATTTTTTATGGGGCAAGTAGCCGCATTGAACAGGAGATAAGGGCTCGTTGAACAAACTAATCCATTTACATTGTTTTGTAATCATTTCAGCTATTTTATCCCGTTTCATGAATTAATTACTTTTTTTTACAGAAAACATCCATAATTAACAAAGAAAAACTGAAGAGGCTAAAACACCGAATAATATTATATTAAATGTTGTGGATGCCGTATTAATAAACGGGCGATTTATTAGGCCAACTGCTAAAGCTTTTAATATTCCTACGAGAAGTCTGATCCGATATTGCCAAATTATGAAGAATGAAGTACAACCGTATGATGGTGTTCATTATTTACCTATGACTGACGAGAATTTGGATATTCAGAAGATCCAGTATCACCTGTTTCGGTTTTATCATCAGCAGTCTGCTTTCCGCTTAGGATGTTGGAACATTAACTCTTGGGGACAATAGAACATTAAAACAAGTTAGAAATTGCTCGTCAAACGTGACAAATGAGGTGCGTTTGTACTATAGCTAGTTTTATAAATATTTTTTTGCACCGCATATTGCACTGAATATATATTTTAGTGCACTTCATTCTGTTCGAAAGGCTGTAACATCAATAAAATTTACGTGAAATAATTTTTTCCCATTGGCCTTAATGTAATGGAAAATTTTGACTGCCCCTGTAATTAAACTATACATCCGATTTTCATAAAATTTGAAATGACTCGACAAAATTTTGCAACAATTATATATTTAAAATTTCAGACCATTCGGAAGCCTGTAGCATCATTAAATTGCACTTGCAATAATTGTTTCCCACCGGCCGTAATGTAACGGAAACCTTTTGACTTTCCCTGTAATTAAATTATACATCCAATTTTCATAAAATACGAAATGACTGGACAAAATGTTGCAACAATTACATATTTAAAACTTCAGACCATTCGGTTGGGTACTTTTTGCTCAGTTATACACGGATGGACAAACAGACGGACAGACGGATGGACTGAACGACGATTGTAGGTTCTACGTATTTATATAATTACGAACGCACCTAAAAAGACAGAATCAAGTAAAAAAATAGCCGTAGGAAAAAGGGAACCTCAAGAATATTGCGAGATTCACCAAATCTAAAGTCACTGAAAGAGGAAAGGGACGCATTAGAGAGGATAAAAAATACAGTAAAAAAACAGAAGAAAACAAAGGCAACAGAAAAAGTTGACCAAATGTCAATAGACAATAAAGAAAATTTTGTTTCCACCATTAAGAAAATAAAACTTGTAATTGAGAAAAGCACGAATTTTGACAATAGCTCAGATAACGAGGAATGTTATTGTCTGGTGTGTATTGGTACTTTAAAAACTGCAAACATAGAGAAAAGTGCGTCAATGCGAGTTTTGGGCGTATGAGGCCTGCACAAACGCAGACATTCGACTTTACATTTGTGATAACTGTAATACTGATGATAATATCGAGTAGGATAAAAGTTGCTCAATGTTAATGATTTATTCATTATTTTTATGTCTGTATAATTTACAATTTACATTGTACGAAGATACATCCTTTGTTTAAATTTACTGGTAATAATAAAATTGATTTCTCTTAATTGAGTGAATTGAGTGTACTATTTGAGTTTCATTTAGCTTTTAACGAACCGTGTGCAACTGGTAACTGTAATACTGATGATGATATCGAGTAGGATAAAAGTTGCTCAATGTTAATGATTTATTCATTATTTTTATGTCTTTATAATTTACAATTCACATTGTACGAGGATACATCCTTTGTTTAAATTTACTGGTAATAATAAAATTGATTTCTCTTAATTGAGTGAATTGAGTGTACTATTTGAATTTCATTTAGCTTTAACGAACCGTGTGCCAACTGGTAACTGTAATACTGATGATGATATCGAGTAGGATAAAAGTTGCTCAATGTTAATGATTTATTCATTATTTTTATGTCTGTATAATTTACAATTTACATTGTACGAGGATACATCCTTTGTTTAAATTTACTGGTAATAATAAAATTGATTTCTATTAATTGAGTGAATTGAGTGTACTATTTGAGTTTCATTTAGCTTTTAACGAACCGTGTGCCAACTGGTAACAGTAATACTGATGATGATATCGAGTAGGATAAAAGTTGCTCAATGTTAATGATTTATTCATTATTTTTATGTCTGTATAATTTACAATTTACATTGTACGAGGATACATCCTTTGTTTAAATTTACTGGTAATAATAAAATTGATTTCTCTTAATCAAGTGAATTGAGTGTACTATTTGAATTTCATTTAGCTTTTAACGGACCGTGTGCCAACTTACCCGATAGGTCTAGGCAACTTGTCCAGAGCCAGGGTAGGTTGGGACACATTTTTTCACTTACTTCAGGCTTCCTCTAAACATAAACTACGAAAGCTACAAACTTAGAACTTCGAGTATTTATAACTAAATGTCTGTGCTTTAAAAGAACAGTGAAATTTTGTTAAAAAACCTAAACAAAAAAATAATAAAAATCTATAACTAAAAATTGCGTCTTTTCTATACTTTAATATCTTTGTAGCTTTTTCAATTCTGTGAGTGACATAATACTAAAAGGAAATCAAAATTTGTATTCTACCATAAATATAAACAAATTAACTGCATTTTCTAACAAAATTACAAATTTCTCTTCACAGGATTTTGAAATCTCGAATTATTTTTATTTTATAGTAATATATATATAAAAAATATTTTCTTAGCAATCAAATCTGCAGGAAGACAATGTTAGTGTATTTTTCACGAATTTTTTTTCTGAATTATGCACATTTTCTTCCATAAAACAGTAACATGGAATTATGAGTAGCATAAGAAAAGAAAGCATTTAAAGTTACATTCAGTTTTGAATAGTCATAATTTCAGAGGAAATGGTCATTGAATCAGTTTTTATGGACCTCTTTTTTTGTATGAAAAATATTCAGCAACATAATTTCCTCCTTTTGGGGCAGAAATTTTTTTTTCGTAATAGTTATATAGCACACGCTTATTTCCAAAGTTACACAACTTGAAAAATGCGGTGTTTTTGTTTTTTTTTTTTTTTTTTTTAGAAATGAAAAAGTATTTTCAACAACAAAACAAATCTATTTTGACCTATAATGCACTATAAATGAATTAATATACTTTTTAAATGAAGGATGAAACAGGTTTTCTCTTCTTCAACGTGAGGTATAGGGTAACCGCGGTAATTGGTTACAAGTACTTTATTTGTTTTTTTATAACCCTCTTGGTTCAAATCAAATATAAAAAATATCAGTGTTAGATAATAGATGTATAGCTATCCATATATCAGATACAGGTAATTTGCCTATACATCAGTGATATGTTTTTACCTATATATCAGAGATATGTAATTTACCTATATATCAGTGATAGATCTGTACCTATATGTCAGTGAAAAGTAATAGGTATCTCATATGTCTATTTATTCATAAGAGTGTTTTTTCCCTAAACCAACAGTTATAAAAAAATAAATTTTGAAAAAGTACTCAAATCCCTATTTTAACATCGTTTATTACAAGTAAAAATAAAATCAAAAAATTAAAAAACTCGACTGCGTAAAAAGCGAACTAATTAATTATTTCTCATCAATGTGAAACTATTTTTTATATTACTTACCTATTTTTTTATTTACTTCACTGTTAAAAATACAGGTTCAGTTCTTCACCAATATTGCGGTTAATCAATGGACCTTCAAGAGAAATAACCACTAACTTGGATTTCTTAAAATGACTGTGATCTGCTGATTTCTGATTTCACATACTTTCTGGTTCAATCTTTGTTATCGTCGTGTGGCAACGGCGAAAGACGGCTACCCAAAGTTTTAATACGAGCCGTTAATTCCCAAATTGGCTCAGCCGAGCTCAGCAATCTGATTGGCTAAAACTGATATTTATATAGTAGAAAATTATATTTATTTTCTTATGAAGTAGTGTAATGTAAAATAGAATGCAAT
This sequence comes from Maratus speciosus, assembly GCA_963932465.1. Taxonomy (NCBI): domain Eukaryota; kingdom Metazoa; phylum Arthropoda; class Arachnida; order Araneae; family Salticidae; genus Maratus; species Maratus speciosus. The sequence goes on from CAWVRF010001335.1 coordinate 37,722, forward strand.
TATAATGACTTAAATTGATTTATTTTGTTAAATTTGATCAAAATCACAGTAAAGTAATCCAAAATAATAATATTAACGAACAATCAGATTGCTGAGTTGGGCTGAGCCAATTTGGGAATTAACGGCTCGTAGTTTTAATGGCGTCGTCCATGCTTCTTTCTGGCTTCCTTCTGATTTCGTGGAATTTCGTAGCAAGAACCAATTTCTCTCAATATTCAAGGCAAGTTCATAATGATTATTGTTTATTTTACTTTTAAATATATTTTAATGATATAATGTTTCTTTCGCACACGAAATTTACCTAGAAATATTTATCTATATTTTCCCTAAGCCTAGACTTTTTAGCACCGATTCAGAAATTATTATGCATTGTGTCAGAAATATGTAACTATTATAAAGTTATTAATGTCAGTAATATATTTAATAAGTTAAGTATTGCTAGTTAATTCGTTTATAGCATTTATGCAAACGAAATTAGTTTCCAATTTTAATTTTTTTGCTTTGCTTGTGTTTACTTAATAATATGCAGTTAGCATAAGTTTTATACTCAAAAAAGCCCTTTTACTACTACGAAATCATGATATATTACTGCATAACTATATCTTTTACATTACATATAAGGATGTTTCAGGCATTTTATATAGCTAAAGGGGACTTGTACCTTTTAAACGCGTCGAAAACTAACGAAAAACTTCAAAGTTTGAATTAGTCTATCTTCAAAACCTTTTTATGTATAAACATGAAATTTTGGATATTGATTAAACAGATTGTGCTTTGTAATATGCTATCATTAGAAATTTATTAACCCTTTACAGAATTTGTGTATTGTTGAAATCAAAATAGCTCTTTTTTTTATCCCATAAGTCATTGCGCGCATGATATCTTGAGAACGTATGTATGGATTGGCATGAAATTCGGTAAAGATACTGAACATATGTGTGTTTAAAATGACCTACTTTTAGGCTAAAATTATTTCATTAACTATATAAAAAATATTTTCGTAAAAAAAATAAAAATTTTGGATTTTTAATGAATAAAAATAGTCATAACTAAAAATATTTCTTTTGTAAATACTTAAAAGTCGATCATTTTAAACACACATATTTGTTTAGTTTATTTACCAAATTTCATGACAATCCATGCATACTTTCTCAAGATATCATGCGCGCAATGACTTATGGGGTTAAAAATGAGCTATTTTGATTTCAACAATACACAAATTCTGTAAAGGGTTAATAAATTTTGGTTGGTAGTATATTACAAAGCATAATCTGTTTAATCAATATCCAAAATTTCACATTTATACATAAAAAGGTTTTAAAGATATACTAATTCAAACTTTGAAGTTTTTCGTTAATTTTCGACGCGTTTAAAAGGTACAAGACACCTAAATTAAATTAAAAAGGTTTAAATGATTTTTAAACCGATCAGTTAAAAAAAAATAATAAATGATGTTGATAAAAAGAGGTTGACATTTTCCTTTTTTTCTGTGATATTTAAATTTACATTAATGAATACTTTTATTTTGTAAGTAATGCATATATGCAACAATAATTGAATTGCAAAGAACATTTTAACGTTTTTAAAACTGTATCTAATAATGGAACGGTAATCTTTGTTTTTCTAAAAATGATATTTTTTATTACAAACTCTTGATATGACTGTCTTTTAAAAAATATTTAAGCATGTTTATGGCATTTTATTTTATATAACCAGGGCCAAAACTAGCCTTTTTTTCGCCAGGGACAAACATAGATTTTGCCCTCCCTCAGCAAAATAAATTTACAAAAAGAATTTTACCAAGTTTCTAATAGCCGACTGTTTTTAAAATAAGTAATACTGAATTGCGTAATAAGCTTTGTCAAATATTGATTTCATTAAAACATTGAAAACGGAATCGAAAGGAACTGAAAAAAAAAATCTGTTTTATACAAGGATCCTTATCCCATATCATCCTTAGATCCTTCTATGTCTTGACATGCCCCAGAAAGTACTGTTTTAATAACACAGTGCTGAACATAGAGGTGAGAAAAAACAACAAACAAAATCTTTGGTGTCATCTTCGTCTTCCGTTCTGGGGTCCGGGACACTTGCCCCTCCTCCCCCCTTTAGTTTCAGCCCTGTATATGACTAAATTAAATTTTAAAAAGATTTATTTGATTTTTAAACCTCTCATTTTTAAAGAAAAGTAAAAAATGAAGTAGACAAAACTGCTTATAGCCTTTTTTTTATAACATTTTACTCATGAAAAGTTTTATTTTATAAATAATGTAATGGATACATGAAGCAACCTTGGTTGGGAATCGCCAACTGTATTGAAAGTAAGGTTCATTGATATCAGGGTTGGGTTTTTGACATGACAAACGTCAAAAATTGGTTTAAACTGTCATAAAGTGGTTTAAACTGTCTTAAACTGTCATAAAGTGGTTTAAACTGTCGAAAACTGTCATAAAGTGGTTTAAACTGTCGAAAACTGTCATAAAGTGGTTTAAACTGTCGAAAACTGTCATAAACCGGTTTAAACCGTCGAAAACTGCCTAATACATGTAACACGCTAAAACATTTTAACAATAGATAAACATTAAATAAGTCAATGATTTACGTGATCTTTTATTGAAATGTGATAATTTAAAAAATATATTATTTGCAATAAAATATTATTATTTTTTTATTTTTTTTTTTTGGATTTTTCAACCAGAAGAAAATAATTTTGTACAATTAAATAATCCTGATCAATTTTACCCCGCAGCATGCTGCAGCACACCACGTGTTTAACACATTTATTTACACCCAAAAGATTTTTGAGTTTAGAGTGTATGAAGCGTTAGAAAATAGTCTGTCTCTTAATTGATGCTGAGCTAATAGGACTTGATATCAAAAGCATTGCTAGATGAGCAAGTTTTGAAGCAGGCTCAAAAAGCTGTTGCATTTACTGATACCTTTCCACCAAACAATGGAGTCCTCCCTATAGCACTGAAATAAGAAGACTGGAAAGGGGATTCTTTAGCTTCATACACAACCAGTATGGGTAAGCATCCATAAACTCTCTCCGTAGCTCAAGCGCAAGCTGAATCAACTGATACAGCAGTCAACCCTTGCCCCTGATGGTTGGGATGCAAAGTATAAGCCAAACAATGGTATGGTTTCATGATTTGATCCCTTCTATTATGCACTTTTTCAATATGGGCTTACAGGAATTTTCTTTTAGATGACCGAGCCAATTTTGTTCAGTTTTAAAATCGAAAACATTTTTATATATTGAAAGAAAGCATGTTTTAAAAAGATTTTGACTTTAAGCTTTTTTTTTTAATTACTTCTCTTATTTTGTAAATGTTTAAAATTAATAATCCAATTTTGAATGGAATGGTTATTGCCTAGACTAGAATAACATTGATGCACATTATCTTGTTATATATACAAAAAATCTACACTTTTCTAAGTTTTTTTCCCCATAAAAAAAGCTAGCTAATGCTTTAAGCTCTCAAAAGTAAGCGAAATTAAAACGATTTTAAGTAAGAGAAAAAATGTACAGCTCAGGTGAGCTTAATGTCTACTTTTTAGAAAAACACAATTTTACAAAAAAAAAAAAAATATATAAATAAATAAAATAAAATAAATAAAAATAAATAAAAATTTTACCCTGTTAAAAAGTTGTACTTAACAATAATACTTTACTAAGTACTAATTACTGATATACAGTAAGAGTGAATTTAAAATATTACATGTAATGTTGTCATGTGTGACATTTAATTTGAATTTTTACAGATCAATTTAGTATTTGAGGTTTTTGACATGACGGTTTATACTATGGTTTAAACCCGACATAAACTGACACATGTCAAAAACCTGCCAACCCTGTAATTATTACTAATACTATATACTAATTATATAGTTACAGTAATAGTGAATTTTAAATATTACATCTAATGTGTGACATTTAATGTGAAATTTTACAGATCACTGTAAGTATTTGAGGTTTTTGACGAGGTTTTTGACAAGGGGTTTTTGACATGATGGTTTAAACCGCAGTTTAAACTATCAAAAACTGACATGTGTCAAAAATCTGCCAACCCTGATTGATTTAGTCAAACATCATTGGATGTATATCTGATGTTTATTTTTAAAATATCAAGATGTTTGATATTTTCATGTACATTAAAAATCTTTATAACGCATTAAAAACTAATGCAACCTAAAAGTGTGAGTTTTTGCATTGTATAGAACACATTTCACTGTACACAAATACATAATAACATAACGTTTTAAAACGATGTGTAGTAGTAATAATCATGGGACGGTAATCTTGTTTTTTAAATGCTACTATTTATCACAAACTCTTCAGGTATGTTTGTATGATTGTCTTTTTCAAATTATTTGAGCTTGTTTATAGCATCTTATGTAACCAGGGGTCAATGCAGGTTTTTATTCTTGGGGCCCATTTTCTTAAAAGCAAAAGTTATTTTTGTGAATTTTATTATATTTTTGTGAAAAATAACATTTTGTAACGAAAGTGGAAATCCAGTTACTCAAATTCGAACCAAGAATTTTTTAACAAAAACTTCTTTAAATTCCCTTGCTAAAGTTTTTGTTTTTTGACCTGGTGTTATTTACAAATTACACATTTTAAAACAGTTTAATTTAATTAAGGGGCCTATTTTATTAAAAGGAATTTTGTGAAGGGGCCTGTTTATGAAGTTCATTTTTGTGTAGAGGCCCATTTTATTAAATTCATTTTTGTGAAGAGGCTCATTTTATTAAATAAATTTTTGTGAAGGGGCCCATTTTATTAAATTAATTTTTGTGAAGCCATTTTATTAAATTAATTTTTGTGAAGCCATTTTATTAAATTAATTTTTGTGAAGGGGCCTATTTTATTAAATAGATTTTTGTGAAAGGACCCTAATTTGGCTACTTAAAGTCCTACGCCTGGTAACTAAATTTAAAAAAAAAAAGATTTGATTTTTAAACCATAAATGTTTTTTAAATGAAGTTGGCAAAAATTGTTTGTATTCTTTTAAAAATTGTCTTTTAACATTTTATTCATGAATAGCTTTATTTTGTAAGTAAAGTATTGGATACATGAAGCAATGGGATTAGAAATTAGCAGTTGTTAGTCGTCAAATGCAACTAAATTATTGCATTTCAATACCACAAAATTATGCCTAGACGTAAAATTTGACGCCTAGCTTTCTTTCACTTTATTTTCTGTAAAACGAACACTCTCATTTGTACTTTAACCTAACTTCACCCCCCCCCCTTCTCCAGGTATAATTCAAGTTTTGTTAGGAGATCCGTTTTTAAAAACTAAGTATCTTGATTTCAATTTTTCTAAGATTACCTAAAATAAATATTGGATGACAACATTCTATTTTATGTGTTTTTAATATTTAATATTTTTCCTTTCTTGTATGTTCCTAAAACAAGACACTGTATTGAGAATCTTAAATTTTTGTGCTACCCCTCTTCCAAAGAAAGTATAATGCCACACCCACACCATATCCAAAGGTTCATTTATTTGCTATTTTTTTAAATTTTCTGATGCATTTTTAGTCACAAGATATTTTCTAATCTAGGATTATCTCTGATTGTATGTAAAAGTTAAGATTTTCTTTCTATGGACATAATTGTTTGACAATCTGTTTGTTTTGTATGTATATTAGCTTTATATATATATAAAAAAAGTTAAACCTTTTTGTAGAACACAAATGTTTTTGTTCAATCATGTTTTACACTTTCATAGAAAAGTTTTCTCACCCTTAACATATAAAAATTTAAAGGATATTGTTAACATGTTTGCAAAAAGAAAGGGGAAAATATGATGCTACATAAATTGTAACCTTGAAATGCAGTTTGGCCCCTAAGAAAAAAAAATGCAGGTGACATTTTACGTCCTACACCTTATCAAGTATATGAAAATATCAAGATGTTTGGTATTTTCATATATTTGATATTTATTTTCAAATTATCACTATGCAGGATATTTTTGATATTTTCAATGCAAAACAAATACAAATGAAATTTTCAACTGTTGTTGACTGTGTCATTCTGTAGATGAACTTCTGTGTCTCTGGAGTGACATTTTTGCCAAAGAAAAAATTAGTATCTTTTTCAAGCTTTAAATTTGAAGTTTTATTTTTAAACTAGCTGACCCGCCCAGCGTATCAAAATTGATAGCAATATCAAAAACAAAACCTCCTTCCTCCTAAGCTGATAATATACGTAAAATTAATACATATTATTTATATAAACATATTTATTGTTTTGACATGTATAATGTTTATTAAATAGGTATATATGTTTATATTTAAAAACAATGTGTTCTGCCACCTTGAAAAATTTGGTAAGATGCTAAAACTATCTTTTGACACCATTTTTGTATTCCTTCGCCAATTTTCCATGCACGTGTGTGTCTGATATTATAGAACTCTGATGTGAAGTAATAAGAAACTTTAACTGAATTGCAAAGAATATTTTAATGTTTTTGATACAGGAAATATGATAAAAATTGAAAATTGTGAAAACACAAATCTAGGCACTTGTAAAAATTGTGCTCATTAATTCAAATTCCTGCAATGTGTCTGTAAAATTGTATTTTATAAATAGTTTAAGAAAACATAGATATTTTGTTGCATTAAATTTTAAAATTTTTATTTTACAAATGGAAGTTTAAAACCGTTTTGAAATTATATATTTAAATATAAATTTAACAGAATTTAAATTTCTTCTTTTAAATTTCCATAGGATTTACCCAACTGTGGGACACCAGCCACCTTAAGTAGCTGCAGGTTTATGAGGACAGTCGGATTTCTGGATTCTGTAATTAATGTAAGTACATTTTATTATTTTTTAATTAGCAGTAGGATCAGGTGGGGTAAAATAGTTATAAAAATAACACATTTTTTAAACTTCCTAGTTTGTCAAAAATAATCTGCAAAAAATTGAAAGTGCTAATGAATCAGTAGGTACTCCCAACATTTTAAGGACAATCTCAACAGTAAAAATGCAAATTATTACTGATCAGAGTTCATTCTAGGCGCTTTTCGTGGGGCGGGCCAGGCGGGAAGGGCCCTGCCTGCCCTTCTTTACAAAATTTGACGCCCCAATGCCCCCACTGTCCGAAATCCCCGCCCCGCGAGTCCTATCACTTGGAAAATCGACTGAGGGAAAAATAGCACCCTTTAAGTTAATTTCATCGCTTATTTCAAGCAAACTGTAAACTATTTGTAAACATTATATAATGTCCTAGCCCCATTTTGCACCTAATCTGTTTCTTTTCACTCCCCCCCCCAACATCCTCATACAGACACCAATTATTTTCAGTAAAATTCCAGTACCGACGCAGTCATAAATTTCTCTCTCTCTCTGTCTCCTTATCTTGTTTCTCGGCTACCGTGAAAACTCAGCTGAAATAAGAAAGAAAAAAAAACCCCGGAAAGGTCTTTCGACGAAATTGGCATTTTTTCGCGATTCTCTTACGAAATTGGTTTTTTTCGGCGAACATTTCTCAAAATTTGCGATATAGTTTGTCCAAATTTTCGAATTTATGACCGAATTTTTTTTTTAATTTTTGGAAAATTTTCAACCCCTGCACTGCAAAGTGTCATGAATGTGGTAAAGGGGTAGCAGCAAAGACTTTTTAGGGGGTGTGGTCAGGCGCCCCCCCCAAAAAATATATATATATATATAAATCCACCGCTTATCGCGAATTTCAACAAATGATCGCCGAAAAAAAATTCAAATTCGTCAATCGTTCGCAGAAAAAAATCATCAAATTCGTCAAAGAATCTGGAATTTCGTCAAAGAATCGCGGAAAAACACTAAATTCGTCAAAAAATCGCGAATTTCGTCCAGAATCGCGAAAAAAACGCACATTTCGTCAAAGGACCGGGGAAAAAACGCAACTTTCGACAAAGGATCGTAGAAAAAAGCGAATTTCGTCAAAGGATCGCAGTAAAAAAAAGCAAATTTTGTCAAAAAAATCGCAAAAAACGCGAATTTCGCTAAAGATTCACGGAAAAAATGCAAATTTCGCGAAAAAAACTTTAATTTCGTCAAGAGATCTCGGAAAAAATGCAAATTTCACCAAACAATCGATGAAAAAACGTGAATTTTGTCAAAGGACCGCGAAAAAACGCATATTTAGCGCCAGGAGGAGATTCCTCAAGGCGCTCCCCCCCCCCAAAAAAAAATATATATATATATAAATCCACCGCTTATCGCGAATTCCAACAAATGGTCGCCGAAAAAAAATGAATTTCGTCAATTATTCGCATAAAAAATCGTCAACGAATAGGGAATTTCGTCAAAAAATCGCGCAAAAAACACCAATTTCGTCAAAAAATCGCGCAAAAAACACCAATTTCGTCAAAAAATCGCGCAAAAAACACCAATTTCGTCCAAAATCGCAGAAAAAACGCGCATTTCGTCAAAGAACCGGGAAAAAAACGCAAATTTCGACAAATGATCATAGAAAAAAGTGAATTTCGTCAAAGGGTCGTAGGAAAAAGCGAATTTCGTCTAAAGATCTCAGAAACAAAAGCAAATTTCGCGAAAGAAACGCGAAAAAAACTTTAATTTCGTCAAGAGATCTCTGAAAAAAATGCGAATTTCGCCAAACAATCAAAGAGAAAAACGTGAATTTTGTCAAAGGGCTGCGAAAAACGCATATTTAGCGCTGGGAGGAGATTCCTCAAGGCGCTCGTCTCTCCCCCCCCCCCTAATAAAAAATATAAATCCACCGCTTATCGCGAATTCCAACAAATGGTCGCCGAAAAAAATGAATTTCGTCAATTATTCGCAGAAAAAATCATTTCGTCAATTATTCGCAGAAAAAATCATTTCGTCAAAGAATCGCGCAAAAAACGCCAATTTCGTCAAAGAATCGCGGAAAAACACGAATTTCGTCCAAAATCTCGGAAAAACACGCATTTCGTCAAAAGACCACGGAAAAACGCAAATTTTGACAAAGGATCGCATAAAAAAGCGAATTTCGTCAGAGAATCGCAGAAAAAAAACGCAAATTTCGTCAAAATATCGCAAAAACGTGATTTCGCTAAAGATACTCGGAAAAAACGCAAATTTCACGAAAGAATCACGAAAAAAACTTTAATTTCGTCAAGTTATCTCAGAAAAATTGCGAATTTCGTCAAAGAATCGCTGAAAAAAGTGCGAATTTTGTCGAAGGTCCGCCAAAAAAACGCATATTTAGCGCCAGGGGGGGGGCGATCGGGGCGCTCGTCCACCCCAAAAAAATATAAATCCACCGCTTATCGCGAATTCCAACAAATGGTCGTCGAAAAAAAATAAATTTCGTCAATCGTTCGCAGAAAAAATCGTCAAATTCGTCAAAAAATCGCAAAAAAACGCGGATTTAGTCAAAAAAATCGTGGAAAAACGCAAATTTCGTCAAGAGATCTCGGAAAAAACTTTAATTTCGTCAAAGGATCGCGAAAAAAAATATACGAATTTCGCCAAAGAATCGCTGAAATAAACATGAATTTTGTCAAAGGGCTGCGAAAAAAAAACGCATATTTAGTGCCAGGAGGAGATTTCCCCGAGGCGCGGATCCAGGGGGTGCGATCGGGGCGCTCGTGCCCCCGCTCAAGATATAAATCCAACGCTTTTAACGGCAGTTTTCGCGGAACAGGCAGGCAAGCAAACGAAAACCAAACACTTTTCGGGTGTCAATGGTAAACCTCACTGACGTTTCGTCAATTAATGAACAAAAAAGGATTATGTCCTGTCAAAAGGCATATGGCGCCATAATTTTTTACACTATGGGTTGAGGCAGGGGACGATGCCACTTCGTGTACCTTTTGTTGAATTTCTACAACAGAAAATTGACACCGTTATGCTGATTCCTTTAAAGTGTGGAAACTTTTTCATCTTTTCAAAGAAGTTGTACTTCTAATTTCTGTGTAATATTTTTGCAGAAAGCTCTTTTGTTTGAGAAAAGAATGGGATTCGTAGCAATTTCCAAAGCAAGAAAAAAACAGGAAAAAGAAAGGACCTTTTAAAACTTATTCAAGCATCTTAATGTTTTCTAAAAAAAAAAGCTACTAATGTTTTTTTAAAAATGTACTGCTATTGCCACCCACATTGGTGAATTCCAAGCGGTATTTGATGAATGAACAAAAAAGGATTGTCTTAGTCAGTTAAAAGCTATAATGCATATGGTGTGTTAATTTCTTTAAAACCAACTTGGTAAATCAGTGCTTCCTTTATGTATTTTATCAACAGGACTCCCAAATGGTCCGCCAACTGAATACCAATAAATTTTAACAGAAAATTTTATGGTAGGTTTGCGCTAGAATTAACTTTCAAAGGTGATTCCGGGGCGGTTTGTAAGAAAAATCTAAAGAAAATTTTTCTAAAAATATATTGGTATTCAGTTGGCTGACCATTTAGGAGAACTGAATTAATGAAAGGCTTTCTAGGTGATTTGAATAGAAAATGCCGCTCTACTGTCACCCACCGTTCGTTGTTTGGTTTACCATTTTTGTCTGTCTTTCTACCTGTTGTAGAGAAGTTATGGAAACAGACCTGGGTCTCGATAACAAATGTTAACCTTGATGGACTATGAGTAGATTATGAAGAAGTATACACACTGCTTAGATGACACATTTTGACTTGTGAAACATGTTAAGCCCCCTTGAGATTTTTATTGTTCCTTTTTTTAATAAACCGATAAGATAAATAATTACCAGAAACCAGAGTAAAAGAGTAAACATGAAAAAAAGAAAAAAAAAGACATTTAATAAATAAATTCTATGGTAACATTTTTTAATTTTTTCGACACAATAAGTAACAACAAGCCACATTTTGAGGAGAGGGGACTTATATAATAAGAGGGTTGGTTAACCGAGTGAGTCGGTTAATTGATCGTCGGATAATCAAGAGTCTATAGTAATTTTAAATAGCATTAATTATTTTATATTCATATAATAATTAACTGCAAGGAATGATTTAACCAATAGAAACTATGACTGTGTTGATTATATATCATTTGGTATTGCTCCCCCCCCCCAAAACGAGTCTCTGGATCCGCCCCTGGGTGGGGTCAGGGGGGGAAGAGTTATTAGTTGATTATTTATCATTACATTAATGTGCCCTTTTTTTTCTCTCTAAAGTGTCCTTTTATTGCAAAGTGCACCCTGCCTGCCCTTGATCCTAGAATGAACTCTGATAAAAGCAGTAAGGGCACATTTTTTTTTACCGAAAGGCAAGAAGGATGTTCTACTATTTCTGGTCATTGCTTTGTTTACATTTTTAAAACAGTAATTTGAATGGAATAATGCAATAAAAATTATAATGAGTGCTTGCAATATAGTTAAATATAATAATTAAGTAAAGCAGTAAACTAAAATAATAATAAATAAGATAACTTAAAAAATGATTAAATTATTAAAAGAGGACAAGTAAATAATTAATAATGTATAATTAAATAAAATATGCATAATAAAGATAAAATACATTTTTTGTGAATTATTCAATGAAGTTTTCCTCTTAAATGTAAAGTAAGGAAGTTTTATTTCAGGTTTAGCCAGTCTTAATAACCAAAAAAGCTTGATTAATACATAATTTACATTTAATAAATTTAATTTAATAAACAATACATTTAATAAATTTGGTATAAAGATTGTGATTACCAGTGATAGCAGCAATATCTTGATTTTTTTCAGAAATAAATTTATACTTCCTTCATGGAAAAGCACGAGTTCCGTCATATTATCAAGAATTACATATTAAAATACATACAAAATGATATAAAACTAAAAAATTCTGTAATTTTGTCCTTACATCTGACCTGAAAGTTACATTGTTTACATCTGTGATGTGTGGATTTTAGGTGTTTGCGAATTTGAGGGAGTCTACTGTATTAATTTGATTAATTAAAATAATTTTCATTGATAATAGCAAATGAAAAACAAGTACAAAAATAATCAATTCTGTAAATAAATTTGTGGTGGAGACATGAGTGGATACAAATGTGAAAAATCCTCCTTTTTGTGCGTCAGGTTGTAAAACTTCAGCGTGCTTTTTTTTAAGGCCTGTAGCTGGTAGAATGAAAATATCACGAAATTCACTTGTCAGTTCTGTTGACGTTTACAATATAATTATTTTTAAGTTTAAAATTATCCCAATCAGTTTTCCCCCTCTCTTTCACTCATCCCCACAATGCTTGAACTAGTAAAAGTTAATTTTCTGTTTTTAAAGTTTAAAGTTTATTCATGTTTGACAAAAGGGTTTAAAAATTAAATGTTGCTGGCTAGTACAAAAAGTAAAAAAACCATTACTCTCATATTATGTAAAGTTTAAATGTTAATTATTCATGTCAAAAACTGTTGTAAGTTTTCGGAAAAAACTCAAACAAATTTTACTTCACCCTTTCATATCATATAAATAAAAACATACATTTATTTTACATAAATAGGTGTCACAAATAAAAATCAAAATATGTTGACATGTTTCGGTTTAACAGTAAAAACCGTATTCATAACATACACATAATCAATAGAAAATGAATTACACTGGGTACCAAAAAATACTCTAAAATCCAAAAAAAAAAAAACATAAAAATGCAAACACTGCGCCCTCTATGATCTCAAATAGCCTCCGCTACCGCAGCTCCCTCTACCAGACTCACTTTTTAAGTATTTATTAAGGAATTCCAAACATAAAATTGGAATATCATAGGAAAAAGAATCATTACACACAGTATCTCTCCTAGAATATATCTCAATAGATTCACGGATGATTGACTTGCGGTATAAACTCAAAACGAACACTAATCTACTATCCCTGGAACAAATATTAACCCCCCTCTTTAAAAACAGTCTTGATAACGCAGTCTTATCCCTACCAAATTTTATATCAGATTCATGCTCTCTCCTCCTTATCCCAAACTTCCTACCTGTCATACCAATATAATAATTAATATCCCCCCCCTTCATTCTCATATGGAATTTCATACACACCCGCGAGATCTTCCTGTGCAACCGGATCAAAAGGTCTGTACAGAAGATGTTTCAATTTAGGAGGTGGTTTAGCAACTAATTCTAACTTAAACTTCATTAATTTACTTTTAAGTCTCTCAAAATTACCCTTTATATATGGAAACGACAACCTTTTAAAACTACTAACCTAACCCTCTCTCGGACGCCTTATCAACCAAAGTACAACTAACCTGTGAATGACGTTTACACTTATAATTTTTAATCAAATAATTAATTTTCTCCCTATTGTAACCATTTACTTTAGCAATATTGAAAATATAATTCAACTCCTCGTCCAAAAAATCCTCTGAACAAATATTAAACGCGCGATTAACCATGAACCTGAACGTTGAGAATTTATACCCAAAAGGTGAATACGCTGAATTTGGAATAATATGCTGACTACTAATATCCTTCCTATAAACTTTTATTTTTAAAAAAGATCCCTCTCTCATAATGCACACGTCTAAAAATGAAAGAGCACGATCATTTTCTAATTCAAAGGTAAACTGAATATTCTCATCTAGTTTGTTAACTTCATTAACAAAATCAATAAAAGACTCAACCCCCCCCCCTCCCAAATTAAAAACACATCATCAACATACCTCTTCCAAAATTTAGGAACTTTCTCAAACACTACAAAAATCTTCTCTTCAAAAGGTCTCATTTTAAATTCTGCTAACAAACCCGATATAGGAGATCCCATAGGGGCACCCATGTTTTGCTTATAAATTTTACCGTCAAAAATAAAATAGTTACTTTGTACAATCAACTGCTATCCATGTTTCAAAGTACGTTTTATGCTATCATTATACATTTCTGCATTGTCAATTTTCTTATTAATTTCACGACAAACTTGAAAAGTGTCTATTGATAGAAAAAGTGATTTAACATCCATACTCGTTAATAAACAGTCATGAGGAATCTCAAGTGTCCTAATGCTTTCAACAAAACCTGCAGTGGAGTCCACAACATAATCTGATGGCGGCAATAACTCCTTCAAAATGAGCACGAACGCTTTTTCCAAATAATGTCGGTGCTTGGCACCTCGTAACGATGGGGCGTAGTGGATACCCCTCCTTATGATCTTTTAATCTACCAATCATACGTGGAATCACACCCTGTTTATTAATAAACAATCTAACTTTAATATTATCTGGCCAACTGCCCTTTTAGATAATCTCTTTCATACTTTTGTGGATTTTATTCAAAGGAGATTTTTCAATTAATGAACAATCCATTTCACTAATAGCTTTTTGCATTTTATCTTTATATTCATTTCGATCCAAAACAGCAATCCTGTTGGACTTATCGGTTTGTATGAACAATACTTCTCTATCCTTCCTCAGACTCTTAATGATGTCAAAATCAGATGTATTAAGATTTAAAGGTATTTTCATGTATTTATCTAATTCAGTAAACATTATATGTATAACCTCTTCCTTGTTTTCATTATCCACTTTATCAATTATACATTCTGCTTCCATAACTAAGTTCTTAACGTATTGCTTCTGTTCAAACATAAATTTCGGGCCTTTATTCAAAACATCTAATTCCCTCTCACTAAACTCCTTCTTAGATAAATTAACAATCTCTACCTTTTCCAAACTCTCCATACTTGTAAGACCCCGAAGAGGTATTTTCGACTTCAAAATCAACCTCTCCACTTTCATCTTAAGTTTAGCCACTTTAAATTGGTTATGGATTTCCCTCCATCTCTCCAACTTCCTATTCAACAAATCAAACTTCTCAATCCAAAAACCATTACTTTCAAGTTCAACATTTTTAAGATCACAATAACTAACTAGCTTCATATGAGCTTCATATGTTCTTATATTCAAATCATCAATAATAGCATATTTCTTCCTATCGTTAGGTTATCGTTTCCATATATAAAGGGTAATTTTGAGAGACTTAAAAGTAAATTAATGAAGTTTAATTTAGAATTAGTTGCTAAACCACCTCCTAAATTGAAACATCTTCTGTACAGACCTTTTGATCCGGTTGCACAGGAAGATCTCGCGGGTGTGTATGAAATTCCATATGAGAATGAAGGGGGGGGGGATATTAATTATTATATTGGTATGACAGGTAGGAAGTTTGGGATAAGGAGGAGAGAGCATGAATCTGATATAAAATTTGGTAGGGATAAGACTGCGTTATCAAGGCTGTTTTTAAAGAGGGGGGTTAATATTTGTTTCAGGGATAGTAGATTAGTGTTCGTTTCGAGTTTATACCGCAAGTCAATCATCCGTGAATTTATTGAGATATATTCTAGGAGGCATACTGTGTGTAATGATTCTTTTTCCTATGATATTCCAATTTTATGTTTGGAATTCCTTAATAAATACTTAAAAAGTGAGTCTGGTAGAGGGAGCTGCGGTAGCGGAGGCTATTTGAGATCATAGAGGGCGCAGTGTTTGCATTTTTATGTTTTTTTTTTTTGGTTTTTAGAGTATTTTTTGGTACCCAGTGTAATTCATTTTCTATTGATTATGTGTATGTTATGAATACGGTTTTTACTATTAAACCGAAACATGTCAACATATTTTGATTTTTATTTGTGACACCTATTTAAGTAAAATAAATGTGTGTTTTTATTTATATGTAATTATTCATATTTATAACCCTATCATTCCTGTGGGACTTTTTAATGTTTAATTAATGCAAGATATCTGAAAGATGGTTTATTTGTGGAGGTAGTAACTTGACACACATAGCTTGCAAACTTAATGCCATGTCAACAGTTTTCAGTAACGGTAGGTTGGTTGGTAACCAAATACTAGAGTTAATGTTTACTTGTTAAACTTATTTATTAAGCTGTTGTTTTATTTGATTGTAACCATAACCTTTTCTCAAACTATGCTAATGTTATTGAAGTAGCTGTAATGTGTTTGCCCATATAAATACAGATTCAGTAAATCTTTTGGTGTGTAGGGGAGACCGGGGGAATGGCGACACCTTAAGGGAATTTAAATTTTTTCACCTCGAAAAAATGTTTATTTTTCAATAGTAAAAATTCTAAAGCTGAATCATGATCTTTAGTATCTGTATAAATTTAACCGTAATCATAACTGTAAAGTAAGCATACATAAAAAAATATTTTTTAAACCTCTGCACAGTGGTGGGATTACCCAGGACACTGGGGTAATTCCGCCTCTGTACCGGGGTAATGCCGCCACTCTTTAATGACCTAGTACATGCATCAAATGGATACTATAGGAAACACACAACCTACTGAAAATAGTTAGAAAGCAATGTTATTGAGCAGAATAATGGTTAAGCTTACAATTTACTTCATATTGCAAAAGTCACTCTGCTGAATCGGCTCCACTACATTAAAATGAGACCATTTCTCACCCGATGTGCATGCCGGCGGCATTACCCCGAGAGGACAATATGGCGGAAATCCCCAAGCAAAGCCGGAAGAAGAACTGAACTTGTTCAACACATTGCATCAAAATGTCGGCGAATGCATGTAGATTACGGGTCATATTATCTTAAATACCTAATGTTACAATAAAAGGTGCTTATCTCTACTCATTTGAAGCTCCAAAATAACAAGCAACTAGATGAAAACTACATTTTTCACTAGAGCAAACGAAAGTCACTGTCACTTTAGGCACTGTTTATAATGTTAGCTGCTACAGTGCAGGCACATTCACTATCTCAAACTGCCCTTAGTTTTTAAACTAGGTGGGGTGGCGGCATAACCCGGGTTGGCGGCATTCCCCCGGTCTCCCCTACTTGCCCGGCCAGCAGTAGCTCCAAGTATGTTTTGTGGAGTAATAAATTTACAGCCATGCTGAAGCTGGAGAGTTTATTTGAATTGTGTTTCTTTTAAATGTTTGTGTTAGTTAAACTTATCATTTTTTTTGCATGCAATGAACAAGGATGTTCATGAGAGATGTCTCAATTCTTCAAATAAAATGAACTTAGTTTTTTCAAACTTAGTTTCCATTCGTCTTCTCATCTTCCTTACATTTAACAAATGAACACGGTGATTCTTGAATCAATCATATATATAGAGAGAGAGTTATGGAATAACAGTTGGACAGAGATGTGGTATTTGCATTATTGTCTCCCCCAACAAGTTGCGGGTAACAGAGATGCCGTGGAAGCGCGTAAATTACACGAAAAATCGGAGATGGGACGCAAAACATAGCTTTTCGGCAAAAAATCACGGGAAGAAAGCCGAATTTCGCAAAAGATTGCGAAAAAAGCACAAATTTCATCAAAAAATCACGATTTTCGTCACAGGGCCGCGAAAAAATATACATGTGAAATATCCTATTTCTTTTTGTGAGTCAGGCTGTAAAAGTTCAGCGGGTTTTTTGTTTTTGTTTTTTAGCCTGTAGCTGGTAGAATGAAAATATCACAAAATTCACTTGTCAGTTGCGGGTAACAGCGATGCCGTGGAAGCGCGTGCAAAACATAGGTTTTCATCAAAAAAAATCACGGGAAAAAAGCCGAATTTTGCAAAGGATTGCGAAAAACGCACAAATTTCATCAAAAAATCTCGATTTTCGTAACAGGGCCGCGAAAAAATAGCGGATTCGTCAAAGAATTGCGAAAAAGTGGCAGATTTTGTCAAAGGATTGCGAAACAGTGAATTTCGTCAAAAAATTGCAGAAAAACTTTAGATTTCGTCAAAGGATCGTGGAAAAAGAGCAGTGGTGTCATTAGAAAACAGCACATACACAAACATCTATATTTACTAGTAAATCTGCAGATCAGGAGCCTCAACGTCATCTTTGCAAGTCATTGTTTTTTAACACTCATTGCATAATATTCAACTTCCTACAAATCGCTTTTTAAAGTTTTCAAATTACATAAATATTTATGAGCATACAAGATACTTCGTAAAGTTTCAGAAATTAAAAGTGTTAAACAAGTGATTGTACATTAATGTTCTGAAATTCTGATGAGCTACTTATTCTGATAACTTTTTAAATCAAAAATTGCATTTCTTCAGGGAGGCTCTGTCCCCCTGAGCCCCCCCCCCCCGTAGTCTATTTAAATTTACATTCGTAAATTTTTATTGATTGTGCGGATGGTTATAGTATATCTTAGATTTTTTTTTTACGCTGTGATTTATAAGGATAAGCATAAGTTTTTTTTTATAAATTAATAAAATTTAAATTAAAAAAAATATTCATGTTAACCGTACACAGACAATAAATCTTGAAGTGACGCCAAAAATGTAACCCTGAAATCCGCTACATTCGGCACAACACAACGACGTGCTTAAACGGATGAAGTCAAAGAATTTGGTCCCTGTTCCACGTGCTTGTTTTGTTTGGGCCGAATGAGGGCATTTAAATCTGAGCGATAACGCACATCATATTGCAAACTGTTTTTACGGCATACTGCATCTCCATCTATCTCTTTCCTCCGTAAATAATAGTTAATTTTATTTTACCCAAGATCTTTTTATTCCAGCATCTTTGTTTTCGATAAATGACGTCTAATTCACCTGCTATGCGTACTTACTCAAAACTTTTCATCTTGTTATATTAAGAAACTCGAGAGTTTTCTTTTTATTTTTAATATGCCGCCATATTAATTTTTCTAAACTTAATTTTATTTTTCATTTTCCTGTTTCACGACAAAACATTTCAATTGAAAATTGTTTAAAAGAAAATATTATTCCGGGTTTTGATTTTCTTGGCAACAATTAAGGAAATATTGGTAAATGTTATGGTAAAATGTTACGTTATTCTCTATGAAAATAATGAACTTTTGTATTTTTAAGCAAAATATTTCAATAAAATAAATGAAATATTGCCTATTATTATTTCTGGGCTAAAATCCTTCTATATGCAAAGATACAAATGCATTAATTCATCTGTTTTGACGTTGGCTTTACTCAAGCATTATACACGCAATTATACTAATATTATTAGGACCAAATTCGTTGCTAGGCAACAGAGAAAGAAAAGGAAAAAAAAGGAAATATGCATTATGTCAATTTGATAAAACAAAATCCTTTATATTATTGGAAAACATGCATAAAATTCCCCCCAATATTATAAACCTAATTAAAAAAATCTCGCAAATATATTGACATAATTTATTGGAATAATTTAATGTTATTTAAAAATTTCAGCATCAAAAATTTACCATTTAAATCCATTTTTCATATGAGCCATTTCTTTCAACAAATGAAAATCTGAAAATCGTCTGACTTGCCATTGAAAAGCATTATAGAGCAAAATAAAATGTTCCATATTTCCCGAACGAATGAACCAAATTTAACCAAAAACTATACAGCTAAGTCCGGGTACCTCATCAACATTCCCAGTGAATTTCAAGCCGATCGGATGCTTTTTGTGGCAGTTATCGCGGAACAGACAGACAGACTAACAGACAGACAGACTAACAGAAACCAAAACTTTTCGTGTCTCCACAGTAAGCCTTCACTGACGTTTCGGCAACTAGTAAATCTGCAGATCAAGAGCCTCAACCTCATCTCTGCAACTCATTGTTTTTATCAAACTTTGCGTAATATTAATCTTTCTACAAAAACAAAATTTAAACTATTTAAATTACACAAACATTTATAAAAGGAAAAAAATATTTCGATGGTTTCAGACATCAAAAGCGTTAAATTAAACACGTTGTTATGTAAGGATATTCTGAAATTCTCACGAGCTACTTATTCTAGTAATTTTTATATAATAAAGCAAATTTCTTCAGGGGGGCTCTACCCCCCTGAACCCCCCGTTGTGTAATTTTCTACTGATTGAGTTAATGATTACCCTATATCTTAGATTTCTTTTTACACTGCGATTTATAAAGATAAGCAATAATTCGGTCAAGCATTTTACGTTATCCTAATATCCATACAGCAGTATTTACTTGCCTGCTAACCACAAATACCTGTATCTAATGAATAAAGAACTTTTGTAAATGTAAACTGAAACATCTAATTTAGAAATCTAATACCTTTATAAATTTTGTTTATAAAAAAATTATTTTGATTACCATTCTGCAATATTTATATCTAAGATCTAATCTAAATAAAAAATGTACTCGATAGCATTAACTTACTAAAATCACCCTAAAGTAGGGGGGCTTCTAAACCTAACAGTTAATAATTCATCATCGTTAAATAGATAAACATGATTTGGCGCCTTTAAGTATTTTTTGCGATTTTCTTTTAATAGTATCTACATTTAATTTAAAATCGTGATGTTACAAATACCGTTGAAATTTGACGCAAACCTATGTTCAGGTCAAATTACGAAAGGTTAACTAACATTTCATTTCCCTTAGCCGGACTTTCTGTTTCATTTTTCGTAATAAGGATTATTTTAATAATTTAATTTATTTTACACTCTACAAGCTGTTACACGGACGTTGTTCACGTAGCATTAAAATAGAGATAAATGCATTAAGTAAAACATTTCACTCCCCTCCAGACATACCAAGTCTCAAGCTTTTTGCACATCACTATTATCTTAGAGAAAATGTTCTTTTAAATCGCGCAAATGTTTCAATTAAATAAAGTAACATTTTCTGTATTAAAATACTGGTATCCAGAACGCCGGAGGCTTGGCAGCTCTGCTCCTCTTAATAAAAACATATATGATTAACCAACACTTTATCACATTTTATAGGAGACAATACGGAATTTCTTATTTGTATGGCCTTACATATATCTCAGTCATAAAAATGTAAAATTTTGTGCCAATTCATATACACAATTGCGAAAATGAAATCGCAAAGAATGAGAAAAGGAAGGCCAAGTAAAATCGTGTAAATCGAGGAATCTTTCTTCGTAGTGCTGGGAAAATACTGCTACAAAAACTATTTTAGGTGGTATTTGGTGTGAAATGTTTATATGTATTCATTCCTGTCCTATATATCCTTTTTTTATTTTTTATTTGCTTATTCCATTTTTCTTTTGCACGTGAAAATCTTACAAATTAAAATTAACTCTTTGGGAGAAATTGTTATTCTTTTTTTTTTTTTTTGGCAACAATAAAGTTTATAAAATTTAACAGAATAATGTCAGTTTATTCTGTATGAAAATAACGAACGTTTTCATTTATAATCAAATAGTTGAATAAATAAATGAAAATATTATTCTATATAGTATATAAATACTATTTTCATTTCTGCGTTTATATAAATCTATATGCAAATATCTATACAAAGGCATTCATTAATTCATTCCTTTTGCTTTGATTTGACAAAAAACCATACATACTTTCACATTTATGATATTTTTAGATGAGATGCTGTTGCTACGCAACGGTTAAAAGAAAAAATGAAATATAAGTAAATTCATAAAATAAAATGTTTTATATTATTCGAACACATGTATAAAATTCTATCATAAGTTATACACCTAATTTAAAAGCTCTGACAAATGTTTTGACAAAATTGCAAACTAATAAGAATAATTTAATACTCTTATTTAAAAATTTCAGCATCCAAAATTTACCATTTAAATCTATTATTCATATAAGCGATTTCTTTCAACAAATGAAAATTTGAAAATCGTCTGACTTCCCATAGAAAAGCATTATATCACAAAATAAAATGTTCTGTATATTCCGAACGAATGAACCAAATTTAACCCAAAACTATACAGCTAAAACCGGGGAGCACATCAACATGCCCAGGGAATTTCAAGCCGATCGGATGCTTTTTGCGGCAGTTATCGCGGAACAGACAGACAGACTAACAGACAGACAGACTAACGGAAACCAAAACTTTTCGTGTCTCCACAGTAAGCCTTCACTGACGTTTCGGCAATTATTATAGGTATAGTTTTGAATCTGAAACAATTAGAGATGCACCAAATGTTCGGTATCCATTGGGCGGCCATGTTACCGAATATTCGGTTTGCCCGAATATCAAACTATTCGGTATACCAAATATTCGGCTTTGCCAAATATCGAAATTTTCGGCCCAAACGAATACTTAAAAAAAAACTTAAAACATATTTTTAAAAACCTTATACCACTTCTACGTTTAACAGTCAACTTATAAGATAGTCAGAATAATTAGAAACAGAATCATACTTAAAAGATAATATTTTTACATTATTTTTTTGCTGTTAAGTATTTAAGAAAATTAACCAATCACGAGGATTTTCATCGGAATTAATTATGTACAAATGCAACTCCTTGAATACTGTCCAGTAAATAATCTGTTTCTTGATAAGATTTTAAGAACAATGTTTACGTTTACAATCTCTGAAAATGATCGCCCACTCCAGACACCGATCTAGGATGCATTTAAAAACTTCCTTGCTTAATCAAAGGGAGTAAGAACAGTTATCCTTGTTGAGTTGCCGCCATATAAAATTTGAATAGATTGTATTATTTATTAGGTAGCTTTCATTACAAAAAGCTACCTATTGCAGCCGTTCGGAGGAAAGCGATTTCAAAAAATTTTGGTATATTTTCATCGATCATGACCCCCAGACCCCGAAACCACCCTCCGTTCAAAAGTTGATATATATATATATATATATATATATATATATATATATATATATATATATATATATCTGATCTTTGTCACACTGTAACTCTCGTATTTATGAACCGATTTGGATGAAACTCGGTGTGTACATAGTACATACCAATGTCTCGACCGAGTTCGTTGGACAGCTTTATCCGCCATCTTGTATCAAAATGGCGGCCATTTAAAATTTTTTTAAAAATTTAAAATTTGAAATGTGGTACCAAAAAATTGACAATTGAAAAATATTTTTTTCTTATCTATTTGACCTTGATACAAAGATTCCGGATCAGTTTTTGTTTTGTCTATATCTTAAAAAATGGCTGAGTTATAGCACTTTGAATTTCTAGCGTGGCTGACATTTTGAAACATCCTGATTTTTGGCACGCGATAACAGGCGTATTCATGAACCGATTTGGATGAAACTCGGTGTGTACATAGATCATACCAATATCTCGACCGAGTTCGTTGGCCAGCTTCATGCGCCATTTTGTTTCAAAATGGAGGCCATTTAAAAAATTTTAAAAAAAATTGAAATTTGAAATGTGGTACCAAAAAATTGACAATTGAAAAATATTTTTTTCTAATGCGTTTTACCTTGATACAAAGATTCCGAAGCAGTTTTTGTTTCGTCTATATCTTAAAAAATGGCTGAGTTATAGCACTTTGAATTTCTAGCGTGGCTGACATTTTGAAACATCCTGATGTTTGACACGCGATAACAGGCGTATTCATGAACCGATTTGGATAAAACTCGGTGTTTACATAGTACATGTCAATGTCTCGACCAAGTTCGTTTGCCAGCTTCATCCGCCATCTTGTTTCAAAATGGCGGCCATTTAAATAATTTAAAAAATTTTTAAATTTGAAATGTGGTACCAAAAAATTGACAATTGAAAAATATTTTTTTTTTACGTGTTTGACCTTGATACAAAGATTCCGGAGCAGTTTTTGTTTTGTCTATATCTTAAAAAATGGCTGAGTCATAGCACTTTGAATTTCTAGCGTGGCTGACATTTTGAAACGTCCTGATTTTTGGCACGCGATAACAGGCGTATTCATGAACCGATTTTGATGAAACTCGGTGTTTACATAGTACATACCAATGTCTCGACCAA
The DNA here is from genome assembly GCA_963932465.1 of Maratus speciosus. Classification (NCBI taxonomy): domain Eukaryota; kingdom Metazoa; phylum Arthropoda; class Arachnida; order Araneae; family Salticidae; genus Maratus; species Maratus speciosus. The sequence continues at coordinate 61,315 of CAWVRF010001335.1, forward strand.
GTTCGTTTGCCAGCTTCATCCGCCATCTTGTTTCAAAATGGCGGCCATTTAAATTTTTTTTTAATTAAAAAATTGAAATGTGGTACCAAAACATTGAAAATTAAAGAATATATTTTTTTTATGTGTTATACCTTAATACAAAAATTCCGGAGTAGTTTTTGTTTCGTCTATATCTTAAAAAATGGCTGCGTTATAGCACTTTGAATTTCTAGCGTGGCTGACATTTTTAAACGTCCTAATATTTGTCACGCGATAAGAGGCGTATTCATGAACCGATATGGATGTACCTTAGTGTGTACAAAGTACATACCAATGTCTCGACCGAGTTCGTTGGCCAGCTTCATTCGCCATCTTGTTTCAAAATGGCGGCCATTTAAAAAAAATTAAAAAATTTAAAATTTAAAACGAGGTATCAAAAAATTGGAAAATGAAAAAGATTTTTTTTCTCATGTTTTTGACTTTGATACAAAGATTCCGTAACAGTTTTTGTTTTGTCTATATCTAAAAAAATGGTTGAGTTATAGTATTAGGTAGCTTTCATTACAAAAAGTCCTTCCGGCCAGTGCCGGGAGGAAGAGGTAGCTTTCATAATCCTTATTTTAAAAAAGCCAACTTATATCATGCAAACACACGAAGCTCAATTTAGTGGAAACCGAATATAGGAGATTCAATACTAATTTTTATCAATATAATGAATAAGAATTTCGCGAAATTAGTCAGCTTTATCCAAGCTGCTTTTCTTTAAAGTAACTTATATTTGGCTGCCAAATTCGGCAATTTCTTAAAGTGCCTGTCATTTTAAGACAACATGGTGGATGAGGCTAAGCAGTGAACTTGGTCGAGACCTTAGTAATTGCTGTGCACATGCTCACTCACATCGGAATCGGTTAATATATAGGAGTGCTGTCGCATGCAAAAAATCAGATTTTTCAAAATGTCACCTACAATAGAAATTGAAACTGCTATATCTGAGCCATTTTTTAAGGTAAAGACAAACAAAAAATGCTCCTAATCCTTATATCAAGATCCAATACTTAAGAAAGAAACCTTTTTCAATTTCTAATTTTTTTTTGCACCCCACTTTAAATATATATATATTTTTTAATTTAATGGCCGCCATTTTGAAACAAGATGGCTGATGAATCTGGCCAGCGAACTTGGTCGAGGTGTTGATGTATAGTATCCACATGACTTCTTACATCGAAATAGGCGCATACATGTGTTATCGCGCGACAAATACAAGATCGTTTCAAAATGTTAGCCATGCTAGAAATTCAAAGTGCTATAAATCAACCATTTTTTTAAGATATCAACAAAAGAACAAATTTTCAGAAACAAAAACTGCTCCGGAATCTTTGTATCAAGGCCAAACACATAAAAAAAATCTTTTTCATTTTCCAATTTTTTAATACCTCATTTTGAATTTTAAATTTAATTTTTTTTAAATGGCAACCCTTTTGAAACAAGATGGCAAATGAAGCTGGCCAACGAACTCAGTCGAGACATTGGTATGTACTATGTACAGACCAAGTTACATCCAAATAGGTTCATAAATACGCCTGTTATCGCGTGACAAAAATCAGGTCGTTTTAAAATGTCAGCCACAAGAGAAATTCAAAATGCTATTACTCAGCCATTTTTTTTAGATGTAGACGAAACAAAACCTGTTCCAGAATCTTTGTATTAAGGTTAAACACATACAAAAAAATCTTTTTCATTTTCCAATTTTTTGGTATCTCATTTTAAATTTAATTTTTTTTAATTTTTTTAAATGGCCGCCATTTTGAAACAAGATGGCGGATGAAGCTGGGCAACGAACTCGGTCGAGATATTTGTATGTACTATGTACACACCAAGGTAAATCCAAGACGGTTCATAAATACGCCTGTTATTACGTGAGAAAAATCAGGACGTTTCAAAATGTCAGCCACGCTAGAAATTGAAAATGCTATAACTCAGCCATTTCTTAAGATATAGACGAAAGAAAAACTGCTCCCGAATCTTTTTATCTAGGTCAAACACATAAGAAGAAAATATTTTTTCAATTTTCAATTTTTGGTACCACATTTCAAATTTAAATTTTTCTTAAAAATTTAAATGGCCGCCATTTTGAAACAAAATGGCGGATGAAGCTGGCCAACGAACTCGGTCGAGAGATTGGTATGTACTATGTACACACCGAATTACATCCAAATCGGTTCATAAATACGCCTTTTATCGCGTGACAAAATTCAGGACGTTTCAAATTGTCAGCCACGCTAGAAATTCAAAATGCTATAACTCAGCCATTTTTTAAGATATAGACGAAACAAAAACTGCTCCGGAATCTTTGTATAAAGGTCAAATACATAAGAAAAAAATATTTTTCCATTTTTAATTTTTTGGTACCACATTTCAAGTTTTAAATTTTTTTAAAAATTTTAAATGGCCGCCATTTTGAAACAAAACGGCGGATGAAGCTGGCCAACGAACTCGGTCGAGACATTGGTATGTACTATGTACACACCGAATTACATCGAAATCGGTTCATAATTACGGTAGTTACAGTGTGACATAGGTCAGATATATATATCAATTTTGAACGGAGGGTGGTTTCGGGGTCTGGGGGTCATGATCGATGAAAATATACCAAAATTTTTTGAAATCGCTTTCCTCCGAACGGCTGCAATAGGTAGCTTTTTTGTAAAGAAAGCTACCTAAAAGCTACCTATTGCAGCCGTTCGGAGGAAAACGATTCCGAAAAATTTTGGTATATTTTCACCGATCATGACCCCTAAGACCCCGAAACCACCCTCCGTTCAAATTTGATATATATATATATATATATATATATATATATATATCTGATCTTTGCCATACTGTAACTCTCGTATTTATAAACCGATTTGGATATAATTTCGTGTGTACACAGTACATACCAATGTCTCGACCGAGTTCGTTAGCCAGCTTCATCCGCCATCATGTTTCAAAATGACGCCCATTTAAAATTTAAAAAAAAATTAAATTTAATAAATCAATCAATAATAATCATTTAATCAATAGGTAGCTTTTTGTAATGAAAGCTATCTAAAATGACTTAGATATAGCAGTTTGAATTTCTAGGGTGGCTGACATTTTGAAATAATCTAATTTTCGTCATGCTATAACTCTCGTATTTATGAACCGATTTGGATGTGACTTGGTGTGTTCATAGTGCATATCAATGTCTCGACCGAGTTCGTTGGCCAGCTTCATCGCCATCTTATTTCAAAATGGCGGCCATTTAAAATTTAAAAAAACTAAAATGTAAAAATAGGTACAAAGAAATTAGCAATTGAAAAAGATTTTTTTCTTATGTGTTTGAGCTTGACACAAAGATTCAGGATCATTTTTTGTTTCGTCTATATCTTAAAAAATGGCTGAGTTATAGCACTTTGAATTTCTAGCATGGCTGACATTTTGAAACAAACTGATTTTTGTCATATTATAACTCTCGCATTTATGAACCGAATTAGATGTGAACTATTGTGTCCATAGTACATACCAATGTCTCGATCGTGTTTGTTGTCCAGCTTCATCCGCCATCTTGTTTCAAAATATCAGCCATATATTTTTTAAACTTAAAATGTAAGAAGTAAAAGTTAAATTTAAAAAAATCAAAAAACCCGGCTGCGGGAAAAGCCAACTAATTAATCATTTTTCATCAATCTGAAACTATTTTTTATATTACTCACATATTTTTTTTATTTACTTCTATTGATGACTTTTAAGTTGTGTTTAATTGTTAGTTTCTATCCATAAACAAAGTTTTGATGAGGGCTATACATGTCTATGAAGGTTAGTGTTGCAGTAAAGCTAGAGAGCAACTTCGGCAACTCAATATGGTGTGTAAAAATTTTAATTCGTCTCTATCGCCATTTTGTATTTTACGACCGCTATTTTGAATTTATAAAAACAAAACGTAGCCTATAACCATCAGACGGTTAAGACCAATCGATAGAGATCTCATTCATTAAAATACATCCAGCCATTGGGATGTTTCGAGGGTATAAAGAAATCCACTTACCCAGATACTCGTGAAACACATAACCCTTCTCGGCAGTCGGGTAAAAAGAGGTACAAAATTAAGAAATCAAAAAAATATTTTTGTTTTCTTGACTCTTTGACCTTGATACAAGGATTCCAGAACAGTTTCTGTTTTGCCTTTATTTCAAAAAATGACTTAGATATAGCATTTTGAATTTCTCGTGTAGCTAACATTTTGAAATGATCTTACTTTTTTCACGCAACAGAACACGTATTTTTTTTAACCGATTTGGATGTGACTAAGCATATACAAAAAAATTCATTTAGAAATATTTAGATACTTGTCATTTTGTAGCATTCGTATTTATAAACCGATTTGGGTATGACAGAACATGTGTATAGACTTACAAAGGTCTCTTCCCAGACCATTGGCAAACTTATCCGACGTCTTATTTCAGAACGGTGGCCAATTAAAAAGATTCAAATTTTTAAAAAAAAGTGTACAGAAAATTTAGAAATTCACAACGTTTTTTTCTTTTAATATTTTGGCCTTGATAGAAGGATTCCATAGTACTTTTTTTTCACCTCTATTCTAAAAAATAACTGAAATATAGCAGAAATAAATTCTAGAGTGGCTGACATTTTAAACAAGACAACAGATTGAAATGTCCTTCAGGTCTATATCTGGAGGAAAATCTTCCCTATTCCTTTGTTTTAAGAAAAGCTAATTTTATTCGAAAAACAACAGCTAATATGCGTGAAACACGATTATAGAAGATTCCCATTTACAGCAAATATCGAATTTGAATAGGAATTTTGCCAATTTAGAAAATATCGTCGCAGTGACGAAGGGGAAGTCACGATGGTCATGTCACATCTGTAATTTTAAAAAAAACATTCAGTGATGTAACATTATGAAAAAAATTTGAATTTCGTCCGACTAAAAAAAATATAAAAATACCTTCAAAACTAGTTATTCATTGTAAAAAAGTTTTTGACTAATATTTAATTTTTTGTGACATCATTTAGCATGCAGTGGCGTCATTATGACGCCACTGCATGTCACGTACATACACCACAAGCACATCAAAACTCAACGACGTATTTTGTTTTTTAAAAATGCTAATATTAGCCCTTTGAAACAAATTCTTGACTGGAAGTCACTTTGCGACTTCTCCATACATTATTTTTCTCTAGCCGAAAAGAAACTAAATAAAAGTGCTATAACTGGAATTGTTACAAAGTCTTCGAGAATGTGATTTATTGCATGTAAAAGTTTTAAACCATTCGTACAATTCAGAGTACTTCAAAATATTTACAATCTGATCAATATTTGTCTTTTCGCGATTTAATAACCCCATCCCCGTTCATCATGTTTTCGGTTTGAGCACCAATGTCAAGTAAATATTGTAGCACGAAAATTATACAAAGGCGTAAAAAACATTTTATTCATACCTAAACATTTTATTCATGTATTCAAAGAGTTTACGTTAATGTTTTAAAACTTTAATACATTGAACCAATCACTATAACCTTATTTCATTTGAACAGTTTTCCAATTACAAAACCATGAGCACACGTTTTTGAAAAAACTATAGGCCGAGATCCAGGTAGGTTTTGACATTTGAAGTCCACTGAAGTGGAGATTGCTTTAGGGCCTATAGCTACAATGGCTGTCGCCTCGAATGATCCTTTATTTTATACACAGAAATAATTACACAAACGGCATATACAATTTTGTCAACATACAAGGACGAGATAGCACAAGGAAATTTACAACACCAGAGTATTACAACCGGGAGTTCCACAAAGAGTGTGCAATGGAGCCAGCGGGAGTCGAACCCACAGACCTCCTACGCTCTCAAGCGATTAGCGGCGTGGTGCCTTAACCACTCAGCCACGGAGGCCCCAGGTAGGTTTTTCGCTGTTTGCGAGAAGACATTGAACAATCAGAAGTCTGTTTACTCCAAACAGCGAAATGTTCGCGAAAATGCAGGCTTCTGATTTGTCAATCTTATTTCGGTAACAGCGAAAAATCTATCTGGATCCCGGCCTTATGACAAACTCTGTTTTCTAATCCCGATTTTAATATTGTTACAATACATATCTGACGTCATTTATTTACTTGATGTTACAAATTGGCAACAGTAACGTACCACATTTGATGAATACTAATATTCGTTGGCTATATAAAAGAAAGAAGAACCACAAGAAGTATTTCCATTTAAGACTTTTGGTTCTACACAGAGGTAAGTTAATTTTGTACTTTGAAAAATTGTAGACTTTGAATGAAATTTTATTTTAGTTGTATAAACGATTAGGTGTTGTTGAATGTTATTCAAATTTTTCATGATTTATTTGTAATCTATTTTTCAATGACTTGCTGATAGGCTAGAATTATTAAAAATATGTACATAAATGTGTTTCCAATGACAATTTTTGTTTTGTAAATTTTCAACGTGCAATTCATTTAGAACTTTCATTTTATATAAAACATGATCGAAATTCATAGATAAATACTTCATTAGAATTTAAAAAAAAAAACCTTTTTAATATTCTATCCTGTCATCTAATACAATAAAGCGTACTATTTCAGCTAAATATTTATAAAGATATTTTATGGCATCTATTCAGCTTAACACTTAACTTATATTAATAGTCTGATAAAACGCCTCCATTTGTCAGTTTTCACAGAATGTGTAATATTCAGTTTAACTTCAGAAACTCACGAAATTAGGTTTCGTTTGCAAAACTAGTACTACACCAGAGACTTTTGAATAAAGGAATTTGAATTTAGTCCTGTATGTACAGTTTAGCGCAGAAACTATATATCAAATGAGTTAATCGATTCTTTTATTTATCTTTCTAAAGCAATTTTATAAAGCTTTGTAAAGCAACTTTGTTCAATGAGAGTGAAAGACACAGCGTTAAACTTAAGGCAGGTAATTTTAAAGCTTCGCAGAGGCTGCGCTTCATTTTGAAGAAATAAAAGTTATACTTAGTTGACGTCAGTCTCTAAGCTAAATTCTACATCGAACAGTAACGCCATTCAAGTTTTGGTTTTTACATTTTCTCTCTAAATTATTTATTGGAAGACTTAAATGTAAGATAAAAATAAAATGAAAATTAAGAGATTAGAAATTTATTTGAGGTAACTCTACATCCGGTGTCACCCTAGACTGGTGGTTTCGAATTAACAAGGTTAAGTGTTAATGAATTTTATTTTAAATCTTAATGATTTGTTTGTAAGTGACTTTTCAATTAATCCCTTACAGGCCAAAAATTATAAAACATTGTATACGGAAGTGTTTCTGATAAAATTTTGTTTTGAAAATTTTACGACGTAGAATGGGAGAAATAATTCCATGTCTCGAGGATTGCGTCCGGCGCGTGAGAACAGAATTGAAGTTGGCGCTTTATATACCTAATTGTGTCCCCATCCTCAACCCCCTCACCTTCTTAAATAAACCTTTAAATAATTATAAACCCATAGTTACTAACCTTTTTAGAGTCTCACCTTAGTTTAAATAAACATATTTTGAATCGGATAATTAAATAAAATGTTTTTGTTTCTGCATTATCCTTATTTTATTTAAATTCCTAAATAATTTTTTTTTGTTAAAATGTTAATTTTACTTCAAGAAAAGAAAATTGCCACCCATGTTAATGAGACACGAAATATAGCAAAACTGTAAAAATGTAAAATGTCCGCAACGGAATCCTGTATTAAGCAAATTTTTGTCCGGAGTAAATACAATAAAATTAAATTTCAATAGGTTGTGTACCTGAACGAAACATGAAAATATCTTTAAAACGGAGGTTTGTTTCCAATCTTTTTGACGTTAACTTTTAAGAATTTACTGTATTATTTATGTTTTTTTGAACAAAAATTAAAAATTACAAAATGAATGTGCAGTAACATAATAAATACATAACAGAAAATAATTTATATGAAAATAAATTAATGCTGCGTGTCAAGAAAATACTTTGACTTCCACCTGGTAATTTCATGTAAAATATTTGTTAAATTATTGATAGAAACTGAAGCTGTCTCCGATACCACTTGATCGGAAGACAAATAAAAAGATCAATTAACACCTACGTTATTCTTTCTATTCTAAACATTATGCACAGGGCTATTAAAATTCATTTATTTAGATGTTTCTAGCGGCAGTACCAGGTCTCCAAAGAAAACGAATTCTCTGTTATCTATAGTTGAGCTGAAAATTGCATGTTGAACTGTGAAAATTGAGAAAAGTACAGGTCTGTCAGGCCGCTAACAGCAGTTACGGGTTAAGTTTCAATGGATTTTTTTTTCATTTATTAATCAGAAAATCCATTATGATTTGAACTTTGAACTGGTGCTAAGAAATAAGAAATTTACAAGTATACAAAATAGAAACTTTTATTTTAAACAGGTATATCATTAAGAAATTGATAAATATTTTAACAGAAACGCGATGGGTTAGTGAATCCTACTATACTGCTATAATGGTAAAATAATCCAAATGTTTCTTCATTTAATACATAACTTTTCTTGCACAGAATCTAACATACTGGAGGTAGGTGGAGAGAATGTACTGCAAATTAAATTTAAAGATCTACTATATTTTCATGTTCATAATCAAATTGCACTGTCTTTTTTCGTCTCTGAAATAGCTGCAACAATCCTCTATTAAAAAACGTACATGTAAATTTAGCTTCGAATTTTCTTGAAATAGATTTTGAAATTTCTTTAAAATTTTCTTTAGACTTGTAATTGATTATAAATTTATTTAGAACTTTCATTTTATATAAAACATGATCGAAATTCATAGATAAATATACTTCATTAGAATAATAATAAAAAAAAAACCTTTTTAATATTCTATCCTGTCATCTAATACAATAAAGCGTACTATTTCAGCTAAATATTTATAAAGATATTTTATGGCATCTATTCAGCTTAACACTACGTTAATGGTCTGATAAAATGCCTACATTTTTCAGTTTTCACAGATCAATGTGTAATATACAGTTTAACTACAGAAACTGGCGAAATTAGGTTTCGTTTGCAGTACTAGTACTACACCAGAGACTTTTGAATAAAGGAATTTGAATTAAGTCTTGTATGTGCAGTTTAGCGCAGAAGCTATATCATATGAATTAATCGATCCTTTTATCTTTCTACAGCAATTTTATAAAGCTTTCTAAAGCAACTTTGTTCAAGGGGAGCAAAAGTCACAGCGTTAAACTTAAGGCAGGCAATTTCAAAAGCTTCGCCGAGGCTGCGCTTCATTTTGAAGAAATAAAAGTTGTACTATTGTTGACGTCAGTCTCTAAACTCTACATTGAACAGCAAAGCCATTCAAGTTTTGGTTTTACATTTTATCTAAATTATTTATTGGAAGGCTTAAATATAAGATAAAAATAAAATGAAAATTAAGAGATAAGAAATTTGAGGTAAGTCTAGATCCGGTGTGATCCTACACCCTAGATTGGTGCTTTCGGATTAACAAGGTTAGGTGTTAATGAATTTTATTTTAAATTTTGTTTGTAAGTGATTTTTTAAATCGCTTCCTCATAGGCCAAAAATTATAAAACATTGTGTACGGAAGTGTGTCCGATAAAATTTGTTTCTAAATTTGTCGAAGTAGAATGGGAGGATTAATTCCATGTCTCGAGGATTGCGTCAGGAGTGTCCTGCACGTGGAACAGAATTGAAGTTGGCGCCCTATATACCTAATTGTGTTCCGCACCTCAACCCCTCCCCCCCCCCCCCGCAAAAAAACACCCTCCTTTCAATGACTATAAACCCATAGCTACCAACCTGTTTAAGGCGTTTCATTTCAGGTCAAACTTATTTTGAACCAGAAATTTAAATGAAATGTTTGTTTCTGCATTATTCTTATTTTATTTCAATTACTAAATAAAATGTCTGTTGAAATATGTTAATTTCAATTTAAAGAAGCAAAATTATCATTTATATCAGAGATCAGAAATACAGCAAAACTGTAAAAATGGAAACTGTCCGCAACGGAATCATGTATTAAGGGAAATTTTGTCCGGAGAATACAATAAAATTCAATTTCAGTAGACTGCATTCCTGAATGAAACAGGAAAATCTCTTTTAAAACGCATTGTTTCTGAACTTTCTGATAACTTAATTTTTACTGCATATTAAGTTTTTTAGACAAAAATTAAAAGTTACAAAGCGAATGTGCAGTAAAATAATGTGTGGGGCATTCTCACAATTTTTTGACTTTAGGGAATAAAAATATGGTGAAATTAAACTTGCTAACATAACATTTTGATCTGATAGACGAATGCCTTCATGATTCAAAATAAAGAAAAAATATCAGCAGCGAAATTTTTTTTATTTAACTGAGGTTTAAGTTAAACTTGCGAGTTTAATTTTCCTTAACATTTCACCACTTACTTTTTATTCTTCTAAATTTTTATTTATAATGAATTTGCATAGTACCCACAGGACATTAAAGTAAGAAATAATAATGTAGTACTTTTAATACGGAATTTTTGTATAACATTGTCTTAAAGGGGTGTTAAAGAAAGGACGGTGAAGTAAAAAAGGGGACTGTATAGGAAAAAAGGAACGAATGGGGTAAAAAAGGGACGGTAAGGATGGAACGGTAAGGAAAATTGCTACCAATTTTTAGGAAAATCATGTTAAGACTAAGTGATAGCCACGATGTTCATTGATTTTCAGAAAGTTATTTACATTGGATTAAATAAAAAAAAAAAATGATTTACCTCGAAAAGTGCAGGAATAAACCTTGGAGACGGTAAGACTACCAATAAAGACACGATCTTGAAATTGATATTTAAATGCTGATTTAAATTCTGTAGTAAATTTCCTGTCAAAGAAATTTAGACATTTTTTCTCTAGCATACTTCTGCATAAGAAAACTTGAAAAAATATTCTGTGGCTGCATCTGAAGTGATTTTCTGTATAAGTTTAGCAAGAGCGACGATAAGGATGAAAAACCCAGGGACAGAGTTAAAAAAATAATATAAAGCGTAAAAATGAGTAGGATAATTTTTGCTACATATTTATATAAAACAATTGTCCCAGTTTTGGAAAAAAATGACATCGAATTACTTTTATTGAAACAATTTTATACAGACAGCTTCAAACTTAAAAATCAGCATTGGGGACACGGGACGGTGAAGGAGTTTTCTTGGTATTTGGATCCCCCCAACATCGTCCAAAACTTATTTATCTCGTTAATATTGTTATGCAATCATGCAATGGAATGTTTCCCAGTATATGAAATAAAAAAAAAAACCCACAAAAAATGTATTAAAATAAAAATTATTATTCAGCAACATAAGTCAAAAGATTGTGAGGAATGCACCATATAAGAAGAGCATTTATATAAATTGTTTATGCTACGTGTCATGAAAATACTTCGTGACTTGCACCTTGGTTAATTTTTTGTAAATTAACCATTAACTTATTGATGGAAACTGACGCTGTATCCAATACCACTTGATCGAAAGGTAAATAAAAAGATCAATTAACACATACTTTATGGTTTCTGTACTAAACATTATGTACCGTACTATGATTAAAATTTATTTAGACGTCTCTAAATAAACAAAACTAACACGACAAAACTAAATTTCTCCATCTATCGTTGAACTGAAAATTTCATATTAAACTGTGAAAATTGAGAAAGTAAACATATGTCAGGCTGCTAAAAGCAGTTACGGGCTAAGATTTTAATGATTTTTATTTTATTGACAAGAATCTTATGATTCGTACTTTTAACTGATGTGAAGAAATAACACATTGAAGTATGCAAAATAGAAGCTTTATTATAAACAGGTATATGATAAAGAAATCGATAAATATTTAAATCGAAATACAACCTCTTAATGAATCCTGCTATACTGTTAAAAAAATCTAAATGTTTTTCACTTAATATTCCTATATTCCTTTTCTTGCACAGAATCTAATATACTGGGGGGGGGGGGGGAATTTACTTTAAATTATATTTCAAGATCTATGTTTTCATGTTAGTAATCAAATTATGCTGTCTTTTTTCGTCTCTGAAATTGCAGAGGCAGTCCTCTATTAAAAAAACGTAATTGTAAATTCAGCATCGAATTTTCTTGAAATGAATTTTGAAATATTTTTAAAATTTTCTTTTGTTTGTAATTGATTATAAATTTATAGATCTTTTAATTTTATCTAAAGCATGTTTAATAATTATAGACGAATATTTCAATTTATTAACAAAATCACTTTTAATAATCGTATCCCGTCAAAATCTAATACAATAAATAAAGTGTACTATTTCAGCTAAATGTTTATAAAGATATTTTATGTCATCTATTCAGCTTACCACTTAACGTCAGTTAGTGGTCTGATATAAACGCGACATCTCGGTTTTCACAGATCAATTTCTATTATTCAGTTTAACTATAGAAACTGGTAAAATTCGGTTTCGTTTGCAGTACTTAGTACTATCCCCAGATACTTTTGAATAGAGGAATTTGAATAAAGTCCTGCATATATAGTTTAGCCTAGAAATTATAATGTATCAGTTAATCGACCCTTTTATTTGTTTTTTGTTAAAGTGGTCTCAAAGATCGCTCAAAGTTATGCGACAATTTCTATCGCATAATTTAAAGGTAAAATACAACTTTTCGGATAACTACATCAGTTTAATCAGTTACGTGAATGGTAAATGTATGCCATCAGCAAACAGAAGGGAAAAAGTCTAGAAACTCTTATACTACAGAAATAAAGAAGCATTTATTGTCATGATTGAAATTCACAACATGATTATGAGATTTAGATTGTGGTTTGCACATGAAACATATAATACGTGAGAGTTTAAAGATCTTTTTTATAACCATATAATTTGTCCTTGCATATTGCAGCCGTCATTCTACTTTCTGGGTCATTTATCTCTAAATTTAACTTTTTCAGGAAGTTTGTAAAAAATATTGTTAATCCAATCCTTGTAGCATCTAAAATTATATAGAATGCTATGAAGTGATCATATATTTCAATACTTTCAATTTCATGTTCTGAATTGGAATGAACAAATGTTATTTTCGTTAGTTATTTACACCAGGTATACTAGGTCGCGAGATCAACTTAGAATAAATACTTATTTTTCGATACTAGATATATTTAATATTTGAGTGGAACAACTGAAAGCCAGTATTTCAGTAACTTTTATTTCCGTTATTAGAGAACTTTTTTATTTAAATTAAGGATCGTTTAGTTAGTTTATACTATTTATATAAAAGTTTAATAACTGCTGAAATATTTCGACACGAATCGTTAGGTAATTTAGACTCCGGTTGTTCAAGGAATTGTTTAAATCTTAACTGGAGACGAGAGTCAGAATGACTCCGCGTTGTTCTTTGCCTCTGATTATCATGTGATTTTGTCCATGTATAAAATCATTCCTCAGTACCAACAAGTAGTTCTTTCATCATTACATGATTTCCAGAATATGGAGTTTCTAAAAAAAATTCCAATGCTGTTTACAAAAGACAAAAAAGGAAAATAAAATTTATCTCTGAACGCGTAAGAAAATTCATGTCTCCGGTTACGGGTTAAATGTACTAGAAATGTTTAATATTTTTACTGGCTCAAAATATAAGTGCTTAAAAAATATATAATTTAAAAAATACTAGTTATGAAACCAAATTTAATACAAAAATGAAAATTTGATTCAGAAACTTGTTAAAATATTTCTATTCGGAATATGAAATAAGTGACTTTAATAGTCCTTAGAGTTGAAAACTGTTTAAAAATTATGTACAGAGAAAGACATGCAACAAATTTGTATGCATGTACTCATAAGTATTAAAGTAAAAAGTATTAAGAAAACAATATATAGAGTAGGTGGGGGATAAAGATACGCACTTTCCATACATTTTGATTTTTAATGCACCATAGCTGCCAACTTTTACGCTTTTTTGCTACCACTAAAATTTAGTAAAGATTTTCGCCTTGTTTAATCATGAGATTTTGACGATTAAATAAGGCAATATTTACTATAAAATTTTAGTGGTAGGAAGAAAGCGTAAAAGTTGGCAGCTATGATGCACACATTAGTCTAAACTTAAGTAATGAGTGATTAAAATATTAGATCAGAACCTTAGGTAAGTGCCACCATCAACCGACATTCTGTTAAATTATAATCCTGTGAGAAATTGCAATTTTTAAAAAACATTGCTCTGCGTACCTTTGCCCCATTGGTTGGGGTAAAAGTACTCAGTCGTGGGGCAAAGATACGCAGTGCGTATTTTTGCCCCATTACTGTGGGTTTTTGCCCTATTTCCAATAAAACGAATGAGTTATGCAAAAGCATTAGTAAATTTCACTAGTATTTATAGTTAACCTGAAAATCGTAAGTTAAACCGTGAAAAAAAACAGCGGTCTGCGAGATCTCAAATAGCAGTTAACCTCTAACTACTGTGACAAAAATTGTTACATAAATACCGAGTGCGGTCTCAGACCCCTTGATCGAATAATGAACAAAAGGATCGACTGACTCGGTTACTCTTTTTGCGCTAAACTTCATGTAAAGACCTCCCGTAAGGCATGGTGACGTCACGGCGACGTCGTTGTGAAGTCACACTGTGATTTTGTGACCGTCGATGTGACGTCACAGTGACTAGAATGCGAGGTCGTTATGGCCGTTTTAGAGGTCGTTTGTGACGTCACATTGTGACCACTCTGTGAAGTCACGGTGTGACTAATTTGTGAAAAGTGTGTCATTTGTGACTATTTTGGCATTAACTTTATGACGAACCTGTGACGAAAGTGACAATGTTTTGAAGTCACACTGTGACCAATTTGTGAAATATGTGTCATTTGTGACGAACTTGTCATGAACTCTGTGATGATTTCAAATGAAAATCAAATTTCAAATTAATTGCTTAAAAGGCGCAAAGGCGAACTAGTGAAAAAGATTCCATGCTGGAACTCGAACCCGGGCCATCAGTATAGCGCACTTACATTCTACTGACTAAACCACATGGAACGATACACAGCCTGGAAAATTTCTCACTATTACATGTTGGCAAGGCTACAAACGCAGCACAAGATGCAATATTTATCGTCAGCCACCGACATGGCGCAAACACGAAACTTAATTAAATCCAGCATCGATTGAAACTATATTAATACTTGGAAATTTTTTTTCAGAGAACCATTCGCCTTGCATACAATATTTCAAATGAAAATCAAATTTCAAATTATTAGTGTAAAAGGCAATTTTAATTTGAAATTTGATTTTCATTTGAAATACTGTATGCAAGGCAAATGTTTCTCTCTGGAAAATTTTCCAAGTATTAATATAGATTCAATCGATGCTGGATTTAATTAAGTTTCGTGTTTGCCCCATGACGGTGGCTCACGATAAATATTCAATCTTGTGCTACGTTTGTAGCCTTGCCAACATGTAATAGGGAGAAAATTTCCAGGCTGGGTATCGTTCCATGTGGTTCAGTCGGTAGAATGTGAGTGCGCTATACTGATGACCCGGGATCGAGTCCGGCGTGGATATTTTTCACTATGTTGGCCTTTGCGCCTTTTAAGCAATTTATTTGAAATTTGAATTTCATTTGAAATATTGTATGCAAGGCGAATGTTTCTCCTCTGGAAAAATGTCCAAGTATTAATACTGTGATGATTCTTGTCATAAAAACTACGATAATTTTAAAGTAAAGTTTTGAAGTATAAAATTTTATCTTTTTACCGTACTTTTTAGCAAGATATCACTATTTTGGAGTCCTATTCTTCTAAAATATTTTTAATTTTCCATTTAAAAAACAATGCTTATTAACTGACATCTTTTTTTATTAAGTTCTAAGCTTGATCTTGAATTCAAGCTTAATATTAAGAATCTGTAAGCTTTTTTTAATGTGTTATGATTTGTCATTGCTTTATTAAATACGAACATGGAGTCTAACGGACATTAATACAACTGTTACTTATAGAACTACATGATAAGCCCTATTTATTTAAATTTTTTATTCCCATATATATTGTATTTTGTGAATATGAGCTAATTAGATTTGGTATGTTTTATATGAAAAGACTGATCTGGGAAATAGAAACAGCAAGTAAGACATATAATGCGTTAGGCATAGATTATAAAACACTTTCCAACTCTTTCTAAATGTTTTAACAAGACATCTGGGGAAATAACGTAAATAAGATAACTAAGTAAACATGTAAACGCGTAAAACATTTGAAAAACTGATTTACGCAGTTACCATCCACTAAGGTGTAAAAAAATCATAATTAAAAAAAAAAAAAAAATCGGATTTTTTTATTTAAATCAGATTTTTATGATTTTTTTCCCAGTGTTCAAGCACTGAATAGCTATCATGAGTTTTAGGTTTCCAAAACAATTACACCACTAATTGCTAACATAATCTATGTTTTTACACTTTAATTAATAAAATTATAATTGTTAGTTAGTAATTATAGAAATAAAAACTGCAAATTAGTAGTTTCATTAGGTAGTATTATACAATAATGTTATATACATTAATATTGTAATAATTATGTAAAACTTTATAAATACTAGTGATACTTAACATTTATGAAAATTATTAACTGCATTTTATATTAAATAGCTAACATTACTTCAATTAAACAATCATTAATTATTAAACAATCAACTCTCTAATTAGGAACATATTATACATTTTTAAGCCTTAATTATTAAAATGATAATAATTCATTTTAGAAAGAAAAAGGGACAGGATGCTAGTTCAAAAAACGGGCACTATTTCATGAGGGAATATATTAGTAATGTGTTTAGTAATGATGTAAGGAAAAAAAAAAGAATAATTTTTAGCATTATAAGTAAAGTGTCCTTAATTTTTAATAATTTTATGAATAACAAATTGAAAAATACAATTAAATAACATATTTTAATAATATCCTGTTTTTTCTAAAGAAATAAAGTTCCATATTTTTGCAAAATTTTTTCCACATGAATTTAGAATACTGTTGAATGGGGAAGTTTTTTACAAGAAATCTCTGGCTACAACAACAGGTAAATTTCAACTTTTTTTTTCTTTTTTTAAGGCAGGGTGCATTTTGCCAATTTCAAAAGGGGCATGGTGTGGCACCATTAAAAAAAATGGCCTAGAAGAAGCAGTATAAGTAATTACAGAATTAATAAAAACTTCAAATAAGTAATTTCATTAGTTAGTAGCACAAATAACAAAACTAACAAATATTATTTGCAGCTCATTTTGCATTTGCATTTAGGAAAATTTCTGTAAACCACCAAAATCTATACACACACATGTACGTGTATGCTAACCAAAAAAAAAAGAGTTATATTTATTCTATATGAATGGGTTTAAGTTAGCCACTAATATCTGAAATCCTCAAAATATTTAACTAACAGCATTATTACCTCTATTAGCTTTCAATGGTTCAATTTTTTAATATATATGAGTTACAATAATAATAATAATAATAAACATTTATTTAACCTATACCAAAGAAGCTCTTGCTGTGCTTAGCATTTTTATACCAATTATTTCTTTTTCTCTTATGCATTCATTTACAATTTAGCTGCTGAGCAGATGTCATTCTTTCATTCTTCTTTAACTTGAGATTGCTATTAATTACTATTTATTCTTTTACTTGTAGAAATGTAATTATACTTGCTATGTGTATTTCATATAAAATAATGCATAAATTGATTACCTAAAGGGAATTATGACATTGCAAATTATGTTAGATTTAAATATAATTTTTAAATGAAACTGTTTTAATTTGGATAAAAACTTAAAAACAATGCTTTTTACAAACTCAACTGTTTTTAATTTTTTTACAATACTAATGAATTAAGCTTAGAAACAATTATTTAAAGCTCTTTTTTATTTATTCATAAGTCAAAATATCTGTAGAAACTTTCAAATTATGTTCATGTTAGATTTTAATACTTTTTTTGACATTTTAAACATTTAGAAAATTTTTGATTTTAATCAATGATATTTTTTTAAAAATCGGTTGATTAAAATCATGATTTAATTGCTGATTTAAATCAACCGATTAAAATCGTTGACACCCTACCATCCACAGCCAAATATGTTTTCTAATTCTTTTAAATAGTCCTGTATTTGATCTGTAGATTGATATATATATATACTATATAATGGAAAAATTTAGTTTATCAAGGAAACGCATAACAGGTTGAAATTCTCTTTCAGCAATTTATACTAATATATGGAAACATACTTAAATAATTTTGTACAACCCTGTAGTTTACCTAGAACCTTTATTACACGCCACTATTTAGTTAAAATTTAGTTCAAGCTAAAACACTCTTAAAACTGCTGAAATCACATTTCCAGAAATTATAATTCATAAACGGCAACGTATCCAATTCTTTGCGTGACCCTGTATATCATTTTATCTATCTACTACAAACATTTCTTAGTAAATTAAATACAGTGCAGCGTTAAAATGCATAACTTATTTTAAAACCACCTTTAAGCAATACCCAGTAACCCTTATGAATACTTTTGTATAGTCCTGTATATGAGTTATAGCATATATATATACACCATATACTATGCATAAATGTAGTGAATCATAAAAGTGCATATCATAATTAAAAATGTATTTCCAGCAATCATCGCTAATGAACAGTACTTCGGATACAATATAGTATCTGAAATATTTTGTGTGTCCCTGTAAATGCTATATACACTTCGTATTATACATGAAATAATTCATAGTATGTAAACCTCAACGACGTATATCAATTTCATTACATATCAAATAGATTAATATAAATAAAGTACGCCGCAAACAATTCCCTCCACCCCTATATCATTATGTATTGGAATTCCTTTTTTAGCCCGGTAAATGAACAATAACTCTTCTTTGCATCGCATATTCTATGGAATGCACATTTTAGTGCGCTTCATAAATGCATATCAATTTTATTCTGTTTGAAAGCGTCTAAAATCATTTGAAACGATTTTTTCCCACAGGCCGTAATGTAATGGAATACAATTGACTGTCCCTGTAAATGAACTAAACATGCTACAAACTTCATTACAAATAGGGGTCTTGCTATGGTAAACGTCAATAACATCCAAAAATTTTAGGTCAATCCGAGTATATTTACGTGAGTTAGAGCGCGGACAGACGGCCAGACAAACCGAAGTCATAAACACTTTTCAACTTTATCGGGCATGAAAAACACTTTATTTCAATTCTTAAATATTATATTTTATTTTTTAATGCCAATAAAATAAATGTATCGAAAATGTAGAAAATGAGTTTACAATCAAAGAAAATTTAATAACTGACTCTGAATGTCTACAATTAAATGTTTGATTAAAATCACAAACAGTAAAAAAAACGCTTAAATACAATTAAAAAAAATATATAGCAATTTGAAAAACACTAAATAATTAGTATTTATAATTGTACTATTAAACAACAACAAACTATAATAAATGAATTAAATGCATTTAACAATTTCTCAAATCTTTCCATCGCCATATTGCTTTTGAAAGGAATACCAGATCAGTCTCATTGCATATGACATACAACTATTTAACTCGCGTAATAATCTGTCAAAAAGGAACAAAAAATTTAAATTAAATAAGACATACCTTTTAAGTTCCATAAATATTTTAATAATATCCGTATTTTATCCTAAATTGTCAGGCATATTTCTGTTAGCTTAAAAAAACTAACTCTCCGTGTCAGAAGTTCTCTGATCCTTATTTTATTCTGCGGTTTTCATCGAGCGCAGACGATATTTGACCAAGCAGGTGCTCCTACTGTATTATTATATATATATATATATATATTTGTACACAACAGAGTTTAAATGCGCAGTAATTTTACCTTTATGAGAGTATCTGTAATGAAAATTTTCTATTTGAATGAAACACCTGCCTTTTTTCTTTCTTTTTTTTTTTTAAGTACAGTTTGTTTTACACCTAATAAATAAATACG
Source organism: Maratus speciosus (assembly GCA_963932465.1). NCBI lineage: Eukaryota > Metazoa > Arthropoda > Arachnida > Araneae > Salticidae > Maratus > Maratus speciosus. The sequence goes on from CAWVRF010001335.1 coordinate 81,299, forward strand.
TATCTTCTTAATAAATGAAAAGAGAGTATACAGGATAAAAAAATTTTCTTTATCAATCTGTCATTTTTTTCATATTCATTTTCTGTAGAATAAAACAATTTTAAAATAACTTTTTTTAAAGTCATATCTCTAAAACACGAATTTGAAATACGAATAATTATATCATGGGTTTTGTATAAAATTTGTATACATATTTTTTCGGAAAATACTAATTTTATTTAAAAAGTCTGAAAGAAGTAGAATAAAAAAAAAAAAATAGTTATTTAAAATAGTTAAACACTAACAGGAAAAAATATGACTTGAATGCAAATTCTAAAGTAAGAAATGCATATATGACTAAACTCTGAGTATTCTTTCTACGTGCTCATTAAAAGCTAGACTTAACTGTAATAGAAAATTTTAGTTTGAAACCATAGAAGGGTTTAGAATACCACTGGTCGACAAAAAATAAAATAAATAAAATAAAAGAAAAGAAAAAAATAAATAAAACAACTTCCTCCCTGAAAACTAAATATGTAAAGTGTACAAATGTAATATTCCTAATTCTAAATATGTTATCCAAATTGCTCCAATACGTACCATTTTCCCGAGAAACATTTTTATAATAATAATCAGTGAAGGATTAAATTGCAATGGTAGATAAAATTGAAATCATAAAGTATACTTTCACTGTCTTAAATAAGAAATTGATAAAATATAGCATGAAAATCTAGTTTGTTGATACTTCTACCGTGCATTTTTTTTCTGCCCCCCCCCCCCCCCCCACCTCTCTCTCTTTTCGTGTCCGAATTTACTATTTCCTATCCACTAATATATTTTCATTCCTTATGTCGCTGTAACTCGAGCATGTAATATTTCTGTTCATTTTCAAAGATTTTTGATGTTCATATTTTTGTCACACTGTGACTTACAATATGGTGATTTTTTTCGTCACAAATGTGACGTGACGTACGTTACATGCAGTGTCATAACAGTGACGTCACAATTTTTTTTAATTGCCAGAAAATATAATTTTACATAAATAACATGTTTTGAATATTTTTTGTAATTTTTCAAAGTTTTCTAAGAAGTTCACATCTCAGTCACAATGTGACATCACTGAGTGGTGGCATTTTGGTCACAGATGTGACGTGACCACAGTGACTCACAGTGACGTCACAACGACGTCACCGTGACCATGCATGCTATGAGGGCTATTATAATAAAAATTCTCCCCATTTAGAAGTCTTTAGTGATACTATTAAGTTTCCAAACGAATCAAAATGAAACTAACATCAATAGTTAACCCCTTGAAGGACGGTGGGATAAAATATATCCCACTTAATTTAAACAAGATTCTCACCAGAAAATTTTAACTAAATTTTATATTTTTAACTTTGGAGGAAAATCGTTAAATTGCTTTTCCTTATTTAAATATAAAATTTTTAGATTATTCCGGTGAGAAAACAATTTCGACATTTTTGCTTGCCCCTCAAGGGGTTAAATAGAAAATTAAAAGTTAAACTATGAAAACTGAATATAACATGGCTTGGAATGCTTTCTAATGGTCTGAAAAATATACTTTAGGTTTTTTTCAATGCATAAAAATGTTTATAAATGTAGTAATTTGTAGATTGTAGATCATTTATAGCGCTGAGCGAAATCTTGCTTAGGACGTGTAAAGTAATTTTATTCAATGAGAGCGAAAATAGCAGCGTTAAACTTAAGGCAGGCAATTTCTAAACTTCTCAGAGGCTGTGCTTCATTTTGACGAAATAAGTTATACTATATTTGGCGTCAGTCTCTAATCTAAAAAATCTACATTGAACAGCAAAGACATACAAATTTTAGTTTTACATTTGTTCGATAAATTATTTATTGGAATACTCAAATGAAAGATAAAATGAAAATTAACACATCATATATTTATTTGAGAACTTTAATTTTCTTGACATCTTAATTATGTTTTAAAAGATTTAAGTGTAATTAAATTCAGGATTTACTTTTTGAAGTTTCCTCCTCAAGCAAAATTTTTCGCGATTTACTACTGTGGTCTCTGTGTGAATGCAAAGTATTCTTCATGCATCATTTTTTTAAAAGTTGGCTGTTATGATTATAGTTATCGTAGAATTGCCAAATTTCGGGCTTGCGTGATTAAGCGTGGCGTACGTAATGAGTATCCTAAAATGAGTGAAACCAATCACTAGAGGGCACTGCAACATTCCTCCAAACTTTAAATATCAATCTGCCATCTTCCATAGCCGGGTTACCTTCGCTAATCGCCTTATATGGCCTTACCGATCTTTACTAATCGGAATATATGGGCACACCAATAGGGTTATATGGCCTCACCAACCTTCACTAATTGTGTTACAAAGACGGCGGCGTATATAGGCATTGTTTGTAGGTCTAATTTTGAAACTTGCATATGACAAGTGTACATGTTGTCATATAAGAACAGGATATTTAAAAGTATTGTTTCTTAAACTTGGTTGAGAAACACGCCAGTGCGAGCCGCCACACTCTGAGCAGTGTTAAAATGTAAACAAAGGTAAGCTAATCTGCCGATAATATTAGGCAGTTGGACTAAAACAGACTAAGCAGTTTTCGACGAAATGGACTTGCCTTGTATTATTTCATCCATGGTTTTAGCATGGCGTACTTATTATATAAAGGGGAAAGCGTATTCATTTGTTTAACCCTCCGAGCGTCTTGCAAAAGGGTAAAATTGTAAGGTTGTTTTCTTTGCATTTTGTTTTAAATGCTAAGAAAATATGATTCTTTCAACATTATAAAAAAAACTCAATTACAAATATGAATGTAATCCTTGAGAGTATTAATCATTCTTCAATGTATTTAAAATTCATTAAATCTATAGAATTATATTGTTTTAAATATTGCTTGTATTGCTGTGAAACCTGGAGCTTAGTGAACGGAATATTACGCCCCAAACGCTTAGAGGGTTAAAATGAGTGAAGTCAATTTAGAACTACAGGGCGTTGTAATTTTATACCAAAATCGAAGTCTAAGGCTTAGCAATGGGGTAGTTTTGTAATCATCGATAGTTTTACCTTTCCTGTGAATCCTCCAAATTCGTTTTTTGATGTTTTGGTGCCATCAAATTTTGAAACTCTGTTTAAAATTCAGATTTGGATAAAATCTGTAAATCACTACTATAACTACAGCCGCTGAAAATTTTCACGCTTCCAATATACTTGTGTAGATAGAAATAAAAGGAAAGTGCGTTACTTTAAAGTTTCTGGTAAAGAGACCTAAGATTAAACTACAACAAAAATCTAGTTAATCGCTCTTAATAATAAAATGTTAATTCTTCTAAAAGTTATATCAGGGTCGTCTTGTAAGTTTCTAAAATATTGACCTAAACATTTTTAAAAATTCAACTATATTTGTATGTTTTCATCCTCCTTAAAAAGAATTTATGCATCGGAGGGTTGAAGTATAAAAATCAAACATAGAAACCATTTATGTAAATATTTATTCAGATAATTTATTAACTTATAATTAGTAAACTATATTTCAATATTTCTAAACTCATATTTTGCTGATTACAGATTCACGGAAGTATAAAATGCCCCGAGTTAAGAAAAAAAGTTATAGAAAACTTACTGAAGAGAGAAAATTAAACCGAAAAGAAAAGTGCGATCTTAAACTCGATAATGATTCAAAAGTTTCAAAAGACTTTAAAATATTAACGCCGCAAGATATTAAGGAAAGAATGAAAATAAACCAAAAGAAACGTTTTCAAAAGCCAATACAATTAAACGTGCACAGAGCACGTTTAAGAGAAACTCAGAGGAAACGTTTGCAAGACCATAAGCAACGAGAAGTGCATAGAGCCCGTTTAAGAAAAACTCAAAGAAAACGCTTGCAAGATACTACTAAACGAGAAGTGCACAGAGCACGTTTAAGAGAAACTCAAAGAAAACGTTTGCAAGATACAGAGAAACGAGAAGCACATAGAACTAGATTAAAAATAAGCGAGGTAAAAAGGTTACAAGATCCTGAAAAAAAGAAAGCCAACCAAATAAGATTGAAAATAAGTCAGCAAAAACGTCTGCAAGATTTTAAGCAACGAGAAGCACATAGAACTAAATTAAAAATAAACCAGCAAAAACGTCTGCAAGATCGTAAGCAACGAGAAGCACATAGAACTAAATTAAAAATAAACCAGCAAAAACGTCTGCAAGATCGTAAGCAACGAGAAGCACATAGAACTAAATTAAAAATAAACCAGCAGAAACGTCTGCAAGATCGTAAGCAACGAGAAGCACATAGAACTAAATTAAAAATAAACCAGCAAAAACGTCTGCAAGATCGTAAGCAACGAGAAGCACATAGAACTAAATTAAAAATAAACCAGCAAAAACGTCTGCAAGATCGTAAGCAACGAGAAGCACATAGAACTAAATTAAAAATAAACCAGCAAAAACGTCTGCAAGACCCTAAGCAACGAGAAGAACATAGAACTAGATTAAAAAAAAGTCAGCAAAAACGTTTGCATGTTCCAAAGCAACGAGAAGCACACAGAACTAGATTAAAATTGAATCAACATAAACGTTTCGAAGATCTTGAAAAATTGAAAATGCATAGAATTCGTCTAAGAGAAAATCAGAAAAAGAACAAAAAGTCTCATTCCTTAGCAGTTCGAAAGAGTTTCTTAATAAAAAGAGAGAGAAGAGGATTTCCTAAGAAAACGTCAGTATGAATCATTCATATTTCTAAAGAAAGAAGGGCCAACTTTCGAATGCGTTTGTTGTTCTAGATTGTTTTTTCGTGGTTCAGTGAGATATTACCGAACATCAGACTTTACTTGTAAGGCTGATTTCCTTCGAAAAGCATGTACTAAAATGAAAAATAATGCTGGATATATGTGCTCTACGTGCAAAAAAAGTTTATCAATTAGAAAAATTCCAACACTTTCTCTTTGTAATGACCAATTAAAATTTCCAAAAGTTGATGAAGCTATCGCAAAACTTTCCGATTTAGAAGAAAGATTTGTTGCACCGCGTATTCCATTTATGCAGATACGAGCTTTATTTAACGAACAATTCATGCAAAAAGGAAGAGCGGTAAATGTGCCATGCGAAATTGAAGATAATGTGTCAGTACTTCCTAGAGCTCGTACCGAAACAAAATTGGTACCAATTGCCTTCCGCAGAAAAAAAAAGTTCAAGAGTAATCTTATGGTAGAAAATGTAAGACCAAAAGTAATTGAAGAGGCAGTAAAATTATTAGAGAACTCTCCACTATATAAGTACTGCGGCATAAAAGTAGACACATCAAATTTAATGAAAACTCCCACAATCTCGGATATGAATAGCAATCTCATTAGATATGAAGACAATGAAGATAATTTAGAAGAGGAAGACGATGAAAAAGAACCATTAAATGTTCCTGATGAAGAAACTTTGCTTATCAGTGCTATTGTGTTTGCACCTGCCGAGGGTAGAAAACCAGTTTCGTTGTTTGACAAATATGCCGAAGCTATGAGTTTCATTAAAATATATGGAGGAGAATTAGTTACTAAACCAGACGGCTTATCGTATCAAAATTGGATCAAAAGTGAATTGATTAGGTCAGATCGCCGTTGCGCCACAATATCCAAGCTTTTCTTCTCTGCAAGCAAATTGAGAATTTCCAAAGTTGCCTCTAGCATTGGATTTTGCTTAAGAAAGTCTAAATCAGCGATATCAATACAAGCGTCGGAACTTTTGAAATCAAATTTTATCGAAAAAATGGAAACGCATGATAGTGGGTTTAAGATGTTCGAGACTGATCGAGGGTCACCAGCCTTCTGGGAAAAAAAGAAAAAACAAGTTTTTGCTGCGATCCGTCAATTAGGAAATCCCACATTGTTTTTAACTTTATCACCTGCGGAAACAAAATGGCCGGAATTACTTGTCATATTGAAAAGTGTAATTGATCGAGAAGAAATAACAGAAGAAACAGCCACGCAAATGGAATATAGCGAGAAAGTTCGGTTAATTCGTTCAGATCCTGTTACTGTGGCTCGTTATATTGAACACCGTATGAATCAAATATTCAAATTATTAAAGCAACGAAATTCTATTTTCCGTGAGCATTATGTAGTAGATTTTTACACCCGTTGTGAATTTCAAAAACGTGGATCACCACACTGGCATTCATTACTTTGGTTGCATAATGCTCCACTATATGAAGCGGGGGAAGACAATGCTAATGTAATCTCTTTTATAGATAACTTCATTTCGGCTGATCTGAACCCTGACGATGAATTGATCGATCTTCAAATGCATAAACATACCTTTACATGCAGGAAAGGAAAGAATAAAGGCAGATGTCGATTTGATATCCCATTTTTCCCACTAGATAGAACAATGATTTTACTTCCTTTGACTGAGATTTCGAAAGAAGACCTCAAAGATCTGCGGAAGAAAAGAGATGATATTCAAACGCTACTTACAGAATTGGTTAAAAATTGTGAAACATTGACTCAGGAAGATTTTCTTCGAAGATGTAATCTTGATTCGAATAATTATATAAAATGTATTCGAAGCGGTTTGAAGAGGCCTACAGTTATGGTCAAGCGAAAGGTTGATCAGTGTATGATAAACTTATTCAACTCCGAACTACTTGAACTTCATCGGGGAAATATGGATATTCAATTCATTCTTGATGTTTACTCTTGCGCCAATTACGTTGTCAATTATTTGAACAAGTCGAATCGAGGATTGTCAATACTATTGAGAGACGCTCTGTCAGAAGTTCGAAAAGGGAATTATTCCATAAAAGAAAAAATGCGACTTCTCGGAAACACATTTTTGAATGCAAGTGAATTCACCGCACAAGAAGCTGTATTTTATACACTGCCACTACCTCTTTCTAAATTCTCTCGTAAGTGTGTTTTTATTAATACGAGTGCACCCGAAAAACGTATTCTTATTATTAAGCCTAAGAAAGAACTTGAATGTCTTCCTCCAGAATCCTTAGATGTCTACCAAAAAACAGTGATCAACCACTATAGTCAAAGACCTGATAGTCTAGAAAATGCTTGTCTGGCCTATTTCACAGCATGGTATAACTATTCTAAGAATAGTCGAAGAATTACTTCCAGTGACGAAACAGATTCTTATAGTACAATAAAAGAGGAAAAGTCACTTCGCCTGAAAGACGACTCAGGATATTTGTTTAAAAGATCTAAAGCAAAAATTATCCGTTATGTACGTTACAACAGACATACCCATTCCGAGGATTTTATAAGAGAGCAAGTAATGCTCTTCATTCCCTGGCGCATAGAGGATCACATGATTAGTGAGGCAGAGCATCTATATAATAAATATAATAATGAACTCCAAACAAACCGTTCAGAATTTATAAAAGATACTGAAGACATTTTAGATTCCGCTATTAACCAAGAAATTGCTTATCAAGAGAATTCGCCTCGTTCGATAAATATAAGAACAGCCGAAAATTTGGCTGTCCTTGGAGGATTCAAAGATACTCCAGATATCATGTATGATATTAAAGATCTCGTCAGTAGCCATGCACAAACTAAGATTGACAATGAGATAGTTTTTCCTATTCCAAATATGAAAAATGAAGAAGAGTACTATGAAATGCTGGTCAACCTAAATCAGAAGCAACGTGAATATTTGCTTCATGTACTCCACGCTTTCAAATGCAGTAAACTTCCAATTTTTGATTGTGTCCTCGGAGGAGCTGGAGTTGGAAAATCGCGATTAATAGAAGCTTTGCATCAAACAATTCTTCGTTTTTTTAGTAAAAACACGGATACTAATTTAGAAACAATTAAAGTACTATTATGTGCGCCTACAGGGAAAGCTGCATACGGAATTAGAGGGATTACATTACACGCTGCATTTGCATTACCTTTTAATCAAACATCAACAGAAGCATTTACACCTCTTAGTACAGGCACTGTCAATACCATGCGATCGAAGCTGATTGATCTTAAATTAGTTATTATTGATGAAATAAGTATGGTTGGTTCGAGGATGCTGCAGTTTGTAAATTTTCGTCTACAGCAAATATTTAAGAGTAGTGAAAGTTTCGCTGGAAAATCAATAATCGTTCTGGGTGATTTCAATCAATTGCCACCGGTTGGAGACTCTCTTGTGTTCGAACCGTCACGAACTGACGAGTATGGTGAAATAATTGGAATTAACCCTCTTTGGATGAAATTTCAATGTTTTAAGCTTACAGAAATAATGCGTCAAAAAGATGATCATGCTTTCGCTACTGCTTTGATGAACTTATCTAAAGGCACATTGACACCTAATGATTTATCTCTTTTTAAAAGCCGAGTATGTAAGCCGGAGGACGTGCCTAATAATGCAGTGAGACTTTTTGCAACTAACAACGCAGTAGAATTGTACAATACGAAAGTGATAAATGAAGATAAAAATAAAATCGAAGTAAAAGCAATTGACAAGATTAGTGGAAACATCGAATTAAGACAAAAAATTAACCTGCTTGAAAAAATAGAAAATTTACCATCTCGAGAAACCCAAGGTCTCCCAACATTTTTGGGCCTGAGTAAAGGGAAAAAGTATATGATTACAAACAACCTCAATATCGAAGATGGCTTGGTGAATGGGGCTATTGGTACTTTAGAAGAATATACAATCCTCGCAAACAATCATTTTCGTCTTTGGATCCAATTTCCCGAAGAAAATGTTGGAAAAATTAGACGAAGAGAAGTTGAACATCCAACTTGGACAGCAATTGATATGATAAAACGTGAAATAAGACTCCGTAAAAACCAATCAATAGCTATAGTGAGACAACAATTCCCTCTTATTCCTGCAGAAGCAATCACAATTCACAAATCGCAAGGCGCAACGTACAAGGCAGTTGCTGTACATTTGCATGGTTTACGCAGAAATTCTCTGTATGTCGCTTTAAGTAGATGTACCACTTTATCAGGTCTGTTTCTACTAGGTACATTCAAGGAGCCGGTTGCACCAAGTCCTTTTGATAAGGTAAAAATGGAAATAGAAAGACTGCATAATAAAGATTTTACAACTGCCTGCCCATTCCTAGCAAACTACAAGAATCATATAACGATTTTATATAGCAATGTACAAAGTCTAACAAAATTTTTAAGCAAAGATGTTTGGAATAATATAAAATACAATTCTCCAACTTTTTTCATTGCTGCAGAGACTTGGACAACTTGCAAAGATGTAATAAATATCCCGAATTATGATATTTTGTCCCGCATAGACTGCAGTCAACACCGTCATCCCTTTGGACTGGTGGTTTTCGTGCGACATGACGTATATGATAAATGTAAATTGCAATTCTATTATGGAAATGATAAAGGTGTTGAATCTTGTTGTCTAACAGTGTTCGTTTTCGAAGATAAAGCTATTTGCGTAGGCTACAAACCTCCAAAGTCTACTTGGGCATCCGTAAAATATAACTTTGAAATGATGTTAACTTCAGCCTTCCTTGTTAAGAAGAAAGTTATGGTGATAGGTGATTTTAATGTCGACTTCTTAAAACGCAGGAACAGTGAATTCTACCTATTGCTTAAAAAATTTGGACTCAAAAATTGCATGGATGAATATGCATTTTCTACTGATTTAAAAACTCAAATAGACATTGCTTTTGCAAATTTCGATGTCGCTTGTGCTTACACAGAATCTTTCGTATCTTATCATAAAGATGTTATTGGCATTTTCGACCACAGTACATTTCCGATCCAAACGAGAAAAAAGAGTGAAAATAAAATTGTAACTGAAAAAAGGGATGTATATATAGGCGGAAAGTGGATCTTCAATCAACTTCAAGGTGAAAATGTCATACCAGAATCATTAAAAAGCTTATGTATACAACTAACTAAATTCTTCTCAAGCACGCCAACAAGAAAGATTACACCTAAGAAAAACGTAAATCTTCCCTTTCAATTGAAGTCCAATTTTTATGGAATTCCTACCACAGGAGATGGCAGCTGCCTCTACCACGCTATATCTCTTCTGCTGACCGGAACTGAGAAATCAACACCAGCACTACGAGCGATAGAAGCTGTGCATATTATAATCAATGATGAATTTATTAATTACCTAGCAACAATAATTGGACAATCTCTCACAATTGAAGAAACTCTTGATATGAGACACTACGGGGAAATTGGTGACGTCATTATCTTAGCAAACAACCTTAAAAGAGAAATCCATGTTCACTCATTCGTCGGAGAACAAGAGGCCGGTTCAATGAGGGTTCCACCACTTGCAACAGAAATAAATGAAACACTTCATCTTTTTCTGGATATCCCTGCCCAGCACTACACTGCTTTAGTTCAACTGCCTGCAGTATCACCAGGTTTAAATGAGTCGGTTACGGGAGTGTTTCAATACCCCAATAATACAACTGAATTTCGAATGTATATATGAATGTTATAAATGTTTGAAATATTTTGTAATAAAAAATTTAAGTACCATATTGATTTTTCTAGATAAGAGGAATAAGAGTATAGGAATAAACTTGAAAAAAAAAAGACTTCAAAAAAGCACTAAAGAATTAAATAATTCTTTAAAATTATCTAATGATGAAAGTTATCCAATAATCATACATGGGATATCATGTACCGGCATTAAAATTTTTAAATTTAATGTATAGAATTTAATATCCACAAAACACGGATTTTCGGAAGAATATTTTTTACAAGAGATTAATTTGCATATTTATGATTTAATTTACAAATAGATACATATTAAAAGTAAAAGTTTACTTTTTGAAGTCGGTGCTAAATAATCACAATCAATATCACCTCTTTATTCATGGTACTAGGCAAAATATATTCACAATTCTTTCCATACTTAAGATAGTTCGGCACCGACTTCAAAAAGTAATTGATTACTTTTTATATGTATATATTCGTAGATTAAATCACAAATATGTTAATTCATCTCTTGTAAAAAATATTCCTTCGAAAATCCATGTTTTGTGGATATTTAATTCTATATATTGTTTAACGTTTTTATGCCGGCACATGATATCACATGTGTGGTAGGATAACGTTTCATTAGAGAATTTTAAAGAATTATTTAATTCGTTTTAGTGATTTTAAGTCTATTAATATTTTTTTGAAAAGTTTATTTTATTTTTTACTTTTTAGTTATCCATACTGTAATACATAATTGTTGAAATGAGTGGAAGAACATGTTATGCTACATTTTCTTAAATTATTTTATCTTTTAGACGAAGGTGTTGTCAGGTATTCTATCACATGGTAAAACAAAAATACCAAAGTTCTATTTAGCCTTGAAGATTTAAGACATTATTCATTAATATTTAAAATTTTAATATTTAATATTGCAAATAATATTATTTTTTTAATATTTAAACATTTAAAAATGAATAAGTTTTTTTTTTTGATAGAGTTTAGAACCACACCTGTTAATATTGTAAACACATGGTATCAAACAGCCAACCTTAAGATCCACATCGAAACCTATGGACATCGGAACTGGTTATCGAAATGCGGAAAATCTATCAGTAAATTGTCCTTACACATCTGAGCACGGCTAAGTGCTTTCATATATCAGTACGTAGAAAAATGACTCCATAGTCCGTATCCAGGTTTTTCTCTGTTAGCGAAACGAGATTGACTAATCAGAAGCCTGTATTTTTGCGAACTCTTGCCTGCTTTCAAAAATGCAGACTTCTGATTGTTCCATCTCGTTTCGCTAACTGCGAAAACTCTATCTGGATCCCGGCCCATATGTCAGTGCATAGTAAAATACTTTTCTAGTGTAGTCAAAAATGCTCCCCTTCAATCAGAAAAAGCAAAAAGAAAGATTTCAGCAAAAATCGCGCCATACTACAATAAACTGCAGCAATCTAATTCCCATAAAGGCAATAACGGCAGCGGAAATGAACGGTACAGATTGGATGATGAGTCCAAAAGTGGTAGCCTATACCTGGTTGCCTCTATGATAGTGACAACTTTCGATGCCCACACTGCTCTTTGAGTGACGTTTTTGTCCAAACTACAGCAATGCTAGGCATTTTCTATTACAGAACTTGGCTACAGCGTCTAGAATATATAGTGTGGAAATCGGCTATCCCAGTAATACTTTAAAAAGTGCTAAAATATTAGATCCCTTAAATGTCAAACGATGCTGAAATCCAATTAGTCGATCACAGCGACCCGACATCTGCAGGATATTTTCTAAAACTATACTATTTAGTCTAGATGCTGTAATAATACAATGTTTACTTTGAAATTTGAAAATATATCGCAGATGTCGTTCAGATCGGCTCCCTGGATTTCAGCATCATTGCGCATTTAAGGAATACAACTCTTTAGCGCTGTTTGGATAGCAGATTTCCACACTATATATTCTAGACGCTGTAACTTGGCGATAGTCACCTGAAAGTGTTCGATTATACGAGATTGAGACGTTAACAAGCTTGACGATAATGGCTGGCTCAATAAGATGCTATGCTTGGTGATTGGCTGTTGTCCAGAATCGTTTCAACAAATCAAATATTATACTAAGAGTGTCGTCATTTTCATATCGAGGCATATTCCATTTCATAACCTACCTGAATAAAATCTAAAATGGTTGTGATATTTAAACCGGTAACAGAATCTGAATCTAAAGACAAAATCGCTACACATAGCAATGCGCTTTGTTGTGAAGTGACATATGGAGACACTTTTTCCTCCGGAACAACAGGTCCCTCATAAACAGGCACTTGTGTTACAGCGTCTAGAATACCTAGTGTAGAAATATGCTATCCAAACAAAGCTAAAAATTTGTATCCTTTAAATGTGCGACGATACAGCTAAAATCTCAAGTGTCGATCGCAGCGACATCTATGGATTTTCATATTACATTGTATAGACTAGCAATATCTTGCAGTTGTAGAAAATATCCTGCAGATGTCGCTGCGATCTGTATGTTTCAGCAGCATCGTTGCACATTTAAGGGATACAATATTTTAGCACTTTTTAAGTATTACAAGGATAGCAATTTTCCACACTATGTATTCTAGGCGCTATACTTGTGCTTTGATATATGAGAGTATTTCACTGGTGGATTTTCATCTTTTCGACACCTACTTCCGAGGTCGGTTGGTATCATGTGGGTTTAGAATTTAGTGGATGTGAGAAATTGTTAAGATTTCATACTTTGGAAAGACATTGCACTTCGGAAAGTTACCACATCCAGCAAACCTTAAGACCCACATCAAAATCTACGGGTATAAGAAGTGGGTGTAATCTGCAGCCATCTAATGGAGGATATTCCATCTCCGTTTTGATCACGTGCTCTAGGTAAAAACTTCTAGCGTAAAGAAGGGAAGGCTCCGTAGACGTGTAATGTAAATCCCAGCTAGCCAATGAAACAGTTCACGAGGCAAAGCAGTAGTATCTTCCCTTCTTATCAGTTAGAAGTTCCTTGGGTAAATTACCGGTATCACGTGACTTTTTTCAACCTCGAACTCATATTTGGAATATCCTCCATTTCACAAAAGCAGTAATGACATCGGAAATGAGCGGTGGTATTTGGATGTTGAGTACCAATCTGATAACCTGAACCTGACTGCCTCTATGTGAGAGTGGCAACATCGATGATCAGACTGTGCATTGACATACTCGATTTTCAAAACTATAGAAAATCTAGGCATTTTCTTTTACGGAACTTGGCGATAGTTGCCTGAACGAGTTCGATTATACGAGTGCGAGAACTTAGCTAGCTTGACTTTAACCTTAGAATACTAATCTTTATATTTAGTACTTGATTACTAGCCATGCGTAAAATTTACTCGCTCCATATTTAAAATAAATTAAAGGCATATTTAAAAAAAATAGTTCTTATATATACTCATACATTTAAATTTTATTCAGGAAATTATTCATTAAACATATCCTTGCAATATAATTCAGCAAAATAAGCACACATAATCTGTAAAAAAAAAAAAGGGGGGGGGGCCTCGGTGGCCGAGCGGTTAGGACACCGCGCTGCCTGCCGCCAAGCATTGAGAGCGGCAGAGGTCTGCGAGTTCGACTCTCGCTGGCTCCATTGCACACTCTTTGTGGAGCTCCCGGATGTAATTTCTCTGTGTTGTAAAATTTCATTGTGCTATCTCGTCTCTGTATATTGACGATGACTTATAAGCGGACCTAGATGTCAAGCACACAAGTCAGATGTATGTATAAATAAATAAAATAAATAAATAAATAAATAAAGTCCTTCCGGCCAGTGCCGGGAGGCAATTTGAATGAGAATTTCACGAAATTAGTCAGCGTTATCAAAGCTGATTTTATTTAAAGTGATTATCTTGATTTCATATTCCTCATTTTTTTAAAGCCAGCTTATATTACTCAAACACACGGAGCTCAAATTAATGTGATCCGATTATAGAAAATAAATACTAATTTTTGTCAATACTGAATATGAATGAGAATTTCACGAAATTAGTCAGCGTTATCAAAGCTGATTCTATTTAAAGTGATTATCTTGAAGCAACCTCTTGAACTGCCCGTCATTAAAAAAAACATAATGGGTGCAACAAAGCTAATCAATTAACTTGGTCGAGATCTTAGTAATTCCTGTGCACATGCTCACTCGCATCTAAATCGGTTTATATAGAGTGCTGTTGCAGGCAAAAAATCAGATTTTTCAAAATGTCACCCACATTAGAAATTCAAACTTCTATATCTCAGTCATTTTTTAAGATAAAGACAAAAGAAAATGCTCAGGAATATTTGTATCAAGCTCAAGCACACAAGAAAAAAATATTTTTCAATTTCTAATTTTTAGGTAGCTTTCATTACAAAAACTACATATTTCGACCGTTCAGAGGAAAAAGATTCCGAAAAATTTTGGTATATTTTCATCGATCATGACCTCCAGATCCCGAAACCACCCTCCGTTCAAATGTGATATATATATCTGATCTTTGTCATACTGTAACTCTCGTATTTATGAACCGATTTGGATATAATTTGATGTGTACATAATACATACCAATCTCTCGACCGAGTTCTTCATCCGCCAACTTGTTTCAAAATGGCGGCCATTTAAAAATTTTTAAAATGAGGTACAAAAAAATTAGAAATTGAAAAAGATTTTTCTCTTATGTGTTTGAGCTTGATACACAGATTCCGAAGCATTTTATGTTTCGTCTTTATCTTAAATGGCTGAGCTATAGCACATTGAATTTCTAAAGTGGGGATATTTTGAAAAATCTGATTTTTCGTCTGCGACAGCACTCGTATATATCAACCAATTTAGATGTGAGTGACCATGTGCATAGGAATTACTAAGGTTTCGACCGAGTTCATAGATTAGCTTTGTTGCACGTATTATTACATTGTTTTAAAATGGCGGGCACTTCAAGATATTGCTGAATTTGGCGACCAAATATAAATAACTTTAAATAAAACCAGCTTTGATAACTCTGACTAATTTTGCGAAATTCTCATTCATATTCAGTATTGACAAAAATTAGTATTTAATCTTCTATAATGGTGTTCCACTAATTTAAGCTCGGTGTGCTTGAATAATATAAGCTGGCTTTTAAAAAATAAAGAATATGAAAGCTACCTCTTCCTCCCGGCACTGGCCGGAAGGACTTTTTAATTTAGTCTCTTCCTGACAAACAAATAATATATGATCCTGTACAATTTTTCTTCCATTTTTTCACAATTTCTCTTTGATTTTAAAATGTTTGTTTTAGAATTTAAGAAAATTTTATTCATTTGTTTTAATTCACAGAAAAAGCCATGAAATTTAAAAATTTATTCATTAAAAAAGTTTTGTAACTATCCTCTTCTTAAATAACTCAAAGCAGATTTTTTTTTCAACATAAAGTTTACTTGAAAAAGCTCTTGATTATCAAAATGAAAGTTTCTGTTTTAAATATTATGTAAAATTGTTTTAAATTAACATTTTAATGCCTTTAAACTTTGAAATATAAAAGTATTCGACAAGCCGAATATTCGGCCTAGCAGTTACTATTTGACTAGCCAAATATTCAGTATTCGGCCAAAATCAGTATTCGGTACATCCAAACTTCCTTTGCAGTTATCCGAAATTTTCAGCATAATAAAATGTAAAATTATAATTTACTAAAAATTAAATAAACAGTACATAAAAAAAAAACTATAAAATTATCAATTAGATATTTTATTTCTCATTATTTCAATTTACTAAGGTTCAATGCAATTTTATTTTTTTAAATAAAATAAAATTGTGTGATTTGTGTTTGGTTGCGGTTTTCTCAGGGATGGGAAAATTTAAGTTTACCTGTGACCCTCTGAGAGAGGGGGGAGGTTACTGGTCCAATTGAATTTTTGGTGGTTTCAGACCAGCGGACCACAAAGAATTTCAAAAGCAGATTGGTTTTTCAAATGCTGAAACTTTTCCTTGTAAAAGACAGGCCCCACCAGTGGCTGAGAGGTTCTGCTCTCGAAGCTGGTAGACGGGAGGTGCTGGGTTCAATCCCAATCGCGCCCGTCGGCCTAATCGTTCGGAGTTTTCGTGGTTTTCTTCGAACCTTGGATTTCCAAGCGTTAATACGGGTTATAGTCGTTGAGCCAGGGGCTCGAGTGGTTTCATGTCAGCGGACTTGGTAAACTATATATTTTTGGATTCACGACAACCACAGCACCTCATTTATCCATGATACTTTCGAAACCAGGGTAGCTTATGGGCGCCATATTGAAAAATGGCCGCCGTCGTTGAGTCAGGGGTTCGAGTGGTTTCATGTCAGTGGACTTAGTAAACCATACATTTTTTAATTCACCACCACAACAACATGTCATTTATCCATGATACATTCAAAACCAGGGTAGCTTATGGACGCCATATTGGAAAATGGCCGCCGTCGTTGAGCCAGGTGCTTGTGTGGTTTCATGTCAGCGGACTTGATAAACCACACATTTTTGAATTCACCACAACATCAGAATGACATTTATCCGTGATACATTCAAAAACAGAGTAGCTAATGGACGCCATATTGGAAAATAGCCGCCATATTAGAAAATGGCCGCCGATAAACAAGGTGATTGAAAGATTTTCTTGGTTTTACGTGCTATTAAATTAATTGGGCGATTGAAGAGAAAATAAGTAAAGAAATGCAGCGGTCAAAAGGTACAGTCAAAGATCTGCCATAGTCGAGAGATACTTTTGATATCAGGGCAGCATTTCTTCACATGATTCGTGAAAGAACCAAAATTAGTTCTACATCCAGATCTTTCTTTGAGCAGGATCCAGAAACACGAACGTGATATCTCATATTTACAGAACATGATTACCAATGAATTGATAAATCTAGACACGGTAATATAATCAACTGGAGCAATGACAAATCTAGAAGTTCTCGAAGACATGTTCAAAGCTCATGAGATAGGTGAAGAAGCTTTCCAAACTTCCAAAAGAGAATATCTGTCTGAAGACTCACAGCCAGACGGGTTTTCCAAACCTCTAAAAAGAAAGAAGCCAAACACTGTAAAAAAAATAATGCCAGTTTTCCGGTAGGAATCGGAAAAATAGTTGCCTTTATCGTACTGGAATAATTTCCAACCCAGCTCGGAATAAAATCCGTAAAATACCGTTGTACAGGTATTTTACTTGCGGATTTTATTCCGAGCTGGGTCGGAAATTTTTTCGGTACGGTAAGACCAACTATTTTTCCGATATCTACAGGAAAACTGATCGTATTTTTTTTTACAGTGTAGTCTTTAGCAACACTTGATGGTTTAATGCAAAAAACTGAAAAATCAAACTGAGGGATGTTATGACAAAATTGCAACTGCTGAAAGAATGCAAATGATAGTAATGCTAATATCATTGATAGAATGTATTTCGTTCAAAGCTACCACAGAAGCTACAATCATTTGGACAACTAGCAAAGAATCTGTTTTCTAAAATAATAAAAGATTCTACATCCTCTCAAAGAATAGATGTTGTATTTGATACATATAGGCAGGTGTCAATAAAACGAAATGAACGAAAAATATGAACTGTTGGTACTTCGATAAAAGTTATATACTCTTGGACACCCAGTACGAAAATGGAAGCAGTTTCTATCTGATGAGGAGAACAAGAAAGAACTTATACATTTCATTTCTCAAGAATGGGAAAATGAACATTATCTGAAATAGTTGAATATATGAGTGATGTACGTTATCTACGGAGAAAAATGCTATAAATTCACGATATAACTAGTTGAAGAATACACTAAATTGACCTGCTTCTAAGAAGAGGTTATACGCGACTTTTATTTCGCTCACACCATGCTTTAGCTTCTGGATTTAGAAATATTATTATTATCTCTATAGATACTGATGTAGCAGTTATCACACTGGGGTTTTTTTTTTTTAGAAAATGATTTGAAAAACTAGAAAGGATTAATATTTGTAAAATGTGCATCCAATGACAGGGTAAAGTAAAGTACTACAACTTGAGTGAGATGCATGGACTTCTAGGTAAAGCAGTATGTAATGCATTACCAAAAATGCATTCCCTGTCGGGTGCGATACAGTAGTGCTTTTGCAAGGGTAAATGATGATTCAGAACACTGAATTTTCAAATGCGTTTAAGGCGCTTGATACTGACACTGATATAGCAGAGGAAACAAATAAACAGCTTGAGTTGTAAGTTTGTCATCTCTATTATGGAAAGCACAAATATCAGACATCAATGAATTGCGCTATATTCTATATATTTTTTCTGTAAAAAGGAGTCTGAGCAGTCGCATCGCCTTTTGCCATGTAGTAATACACTCTATCTATAGGTAATGCGAGCTAATTACCACGGTCTTGTTTGGATGAAGTGCCTACAGGCTGATCCTGATCTTCCATCCCCAGATAAATATGGTTAGATTATTGAAACAGATAGTGAAGGAAAAGGCTATCTAAAGGTACAGTGAATGGCAGTCTTCCTGCTCCTGAAGCTATTTTGGAACTGATGGCATGTTCTTGATCAAGAACATGTGTATCGCCATCATATGTGTGTCTTTTTAATAACCTCAGATATATAAGCATATGCAGAATGTTGAACTGTTCTATGACGATGGAAGTTATTTGGAAACAGGGATGTCAACCGATGATGAGGCTTTTACATGAATTTTATTCGGTTGACACCACTTTTTGTCAAACAATTAAATGTAGCTTAGCCATCAAGAAAATTCTTAATTAAATAAGGAAAATTTTACTTTTCTTTTTTAGTGGTATCAAAAGCAAGCGATGTAATCACGTTTCCGAAGGTGCATATATGCACCAGTGGTCCCGAAGGGGTTAATTCTTAACAGACTAAGTACAATAGTTTCACCAGTATTAATTTTTTTCTTGAATTGCTGTGTCTTACCACATGAAAATAATATGCATTAAAATGCAAAACAAGATGTTTATCCCATCGAAAATGTTAATAAACATAAAGTTAAATGTAAAGATAAGCATCATATTAAAATAAAATCTTAATAAATATATAATTTGTATAACGTTTTATGTTTAACAATATTTGTTCTTTCCATTTTTTCATTGAAATCCATTTAATTATGTGATACTGGCAAAAAAATCATATGTATCTATATGCGATAGATGGCGCTCATTTTTTCAATATGGCGTCTATAAGCTACCACAAATTTCATAGTATCATCATAAAATAAACTCCTTGGACCATTGTGAATCCAAAAAAGTATATATCATCAAGTCCTCAGAGATGAAACCAAAATCACTAATTTTGGCTTCTGGCTCAACGACTATTAGGTTCCCTTAGAAAGACCGCCACGAAGGGCACTCCCCCCCTGGGCCCATATCCCTCGTGCAGATAATTGGCCGTCATAAATACAACCAACCTTGTAAAAGACAATTTGATTGATATGCTGTTTTTGGATTATTTTCCCTGTGTGAAATTTTATTATTATGTCTGCACAAAAAACAATTTTATGTCTTAAAATATTTACCCTTTCATTTAAAACAGGTGGAGAAGTTAACCTGATGCTTGGAGCTGCTAATACTTGGATACTAAGCTTCAAGAATTCTTTATATTTGATGACCTCGTCATATTTATGACATATTTAAAACAGGTGGAGAAATTAACCTGATGCTTGGAGCTGCTAATACTTGGATACTAAGCTTCAAGAATTCTTTATATTTGATGACCTCGTCATATTTATGATCCTCATTTGGGGAAGAAAGAGGCTATTTTTTTTAAATGAATGGTCAGACAGTACTGCACCCTCCTAAAACTGTATGTAAAATGGCATTATATTTACATAGCTGCCAACTTGTACGGATTTTTGCTACCACTAAAATTTAATAGAAAATTTTGCCTAATTCAATCGCCGAATTGCAGTGAATGTTGATAATTAAATAAGGAAAAAATTTCTGTAAAATTTTAGTGGTAGCAAAAATCCGTACAAGTTGGCAGCTATGTATTTACAGTAAATATTAGTCTGATATACTATACATACGTATATACATATAATTTAATGATTATATAAATAGTATTTTCAATAAATGGAGCGGCATACCGCAAACCAACTTAATTGTGTTGTTATTTTATTGTCTGTGACCATTTCTTTTTTCAGCTTTTGCAAGGCTGCTGTTGGTGAATATTTTCCTTTTCTACTACTATTTAAAAAAATAATAAAAAATCTTCATCATAGATTATCATTTAGGAATACTGAAAAAATACATATATAAGCAATAATAATTAATCACTTTTGGCGACAATGCTGTTATTAAATTAACCCTGTAAATTAAGTATTTAATATACTATGAAA
Source organism: Maratus speciosus (assembly GCA_963932465.1). Classification (NCBI taxonomy): domain Eukaryota; kingdom Metazoa; phylum Arthropoda; class Arachnida; order Araneae; family Salticidae; genus Maratus; species Maratus speciosus. The sequence goes on from CAWVRF010001335.1 coordinate 102,047, forward strand.
ACACATTGTGTATTTAAAAAAAAAAAAAAAAAAGCCTTAAAATTCATTTAAAGTAATACTTTTGTGTTAGCTGATATTAGAGGTTAAATGAAGGATTCTGCTACTTATAGCTGCGTTTTTTTATGCTGATTAGTTCACTGTTTACACATATACAGTAAACTCTGTGTAAGACGGAAATCTGTCTAACTCGGAAAGATTTTCAAGTCCCTGCGAATACATAGATAAAAAGTAAAATTTGTCTAAGGCGGAATATTGTCGACTACAGAAAATTGCCTCGATTCCACTTTAGACAGACTGTATTTCGATTATGTAACCGTTATGTTTGTGTTTTATTTATTTATTGAGAAATGTTATATTCATTATTGAGTGTTAAACAGAAACGAATGCTGAACATTTTGTTGTTGTTTTATATTTAAATGAGTTAATTTTGCATAATCGAGCTGTGTGCAATATAATTTTTTAAAAGAACCGTGCTTAAAAATTAATTTTAAAAACATGAAAAACCACTAAATTGAAATGCAGATTTAATTTAATTGCACATGAAATTACAATTTTTCTCCTTTTAACGACATAAAAAAATTGTTACGATAATTCAATTTGAGGAAAAGGGGAAATGGATTATTGTTACTGTTATTAAATTATTGTTACTGTCAATATGTGTCAGCAATAGTAGAAAAATCAAATTTTTATTTAATACTAATTTAAAAATAAATGAATTAGTAATAATTTTTCATAATTGGGATTTTGGACAGAACATGTCAGTTTTATTATCCAAAGGTTCAAAAATAGTACTATCAAAATGTATATAACTTAAAATAGTGATTGGTGAAATTTTCATATGTGTAACAATTGTAGCTTTATATTAACGATATGAGGAAATGTCTAAAAATATTTTTTGCTAATTGAAATATTTTATTTTTTGTTTTGTGAAAAGAAGGTAAAAATTTGAAAACACTATAATATCAAAATTTCAGCATCTGTAGATTCACAACAATATATATAAAAAAAAAATCTACAGATCATAAAAGTAGCAGCTAAGTGCATTATGAAAACAAACTTTTTTCAAACCTGTGCAAAAATGAATATTGTTTAAAGAAATCCAATTAGCATTGTTTAAAGTAATGCTTATTAAAAATAATTTTTATTTCCTGGATTGTAAATCTAAGAAAATTATTTTAAAAAAAAATCTTCATTATGAATGGTTTGTGAATAAGCAAACACTAAATGGATTATAAGTGTAACTGAGTGCAGAGAAATGTTCCAAAATGTACAAGGACAGAATGGTAATATTCGTGGAAGAGAAAGAAAGAAAAAGCGATTATTTTGTGAAATTAGATCAAACTGGTTTACATTTTTTTTAAAAATATATTTCAGAGACAATAGAATTAATAATTAAAACTTTAATAATTTTCAGTTTAATGAAAACAACAAAAAAAAATATGCTTTCGTACTGCAACATAATTTCGCATAATCTGAAATTTTGTTCATTATTACACCATAAAATGATAAATTGAAAACCAAAGTCCTGATTAATCATTTCACTCCAAAGCGAGGGGGGAAAAAAAGAAAACTACAATCCGGTGTAACCTTTTCCCATAAAGTTGAGAGAAAAACCTGAATCGTGGTTCAACCTTTTACCAAAAAATTGGAATAGAGAAAACCTTGAATCATGGTTAAACCTTTCACCAGAAAATTTGATTAAAAAAAACAATGATTCATGGTTCAACGTTTCATCAGAAAATTGGATTTAAAAAAACCCTTGATTCATGGTTCAACCTTTCACCAGAAAATTGGATTTATAAAAAACCCGAATCATGGTTCAACATTTCACCAATATGATGGTATTTGTGAAAGCGCCAATAAACTGGTGAAACATATCACCAATATCTCGGTTGCAGCTAAATTTCAGCTACTTTTCACCATTTTCTTGGTGAAACATCTAACTTCATTTTTAACAGTGTTGTATTGATGACTTTTAAGTTGTGCTTAATTGTTAATTCCTATCTATAAACACTCTTTTAATGAGGCCTATAGATGTCTATTATGAAGGTTAGAGTTACAGTAAAGGTAGCGATCCAAAGTACACAACTTCCAGGTTGTGTAATATTTAAACGGAGCTTCTGACTACAAAATGGTCAATGAAACATCGTCTTCATTTTGAAAGACCTATCCAATGATATGCCACTCAATAGGGTGCGTAATTTTTTTTTTCGTCTCTACCGCCATTTTGTATTTTAAGGCCGCCATTTTGAATTTATAAAAACAAAACCTTGCCCATGACCATCGGACGGTTAAGACGAATCGATAGAGACTTCGTTCATTAAAGTCCATCCAGCCGTTGGGATGTTTGGAGGTTGTACAGAAATCCTCATACCCAGATACGCGTGAAACACATAACCGTTCTTGGCAGTCGGGTAATAAACTAAGGCGATTTGAAACGCTATATGACAACATAGATTATTTTTTAAATAATGTGGCTTTTTTTCTTTATCATCTGCAATTAATAATCATTGACATACATAAAACGAAAAAAAGAAAGAAAAAAGTCTACGCAATAAATATTTATCGTTTCTTATTTTTTACTCCAGATCTGCCAATACTCTGTGTTTTTAACAGAAGTAATTTTGAACAGAAATCTTTGCATTATTTATCCGCAAAAATTCTGCTTAAAACAAAACAACATTTTATCTTGTAATTAGCGTGGTTAAAAATTCGGAATGTTAGCAGCTCTATTATTACTATTAGGAAAAAATAAGCCATTACAATACTTCCAATACTCTTAATCTAATATTATAAAAGCCCAAATCATGTGACTGTTATCAACAGTTCCGGGTTGACCGCTTCGCTTTTCGTATACAAGGCGGCCAATTTGGTAATTTAATGTTAGCCGGTCGCAGATGATAAACCGACAAATATTGTTCCATCGCCATCATGCCATCAATATTACAACAGTCCATATCATGCGACTGTCATAAACAGTTGTTCGCGTGGTAAATTAAAACAAAGCATTGAAATTGATATTAAATGGCATGGTTTAAGGTATTATTTATTACTTTTCTTTTCTTTGTTTTTTAAAGCAACAAATGAGAGTCATACATTTTAAATATTTCAGTTTTAAATTGAAGTTACAAATTTTAAATAAAATGAGTGAAAGTACTATATTTTAAATGAAATACGATAAAATACAACGGGAATAATGTTTGGCGATTTATCACCTGCGGCCGTCTAACATAAAAATACCGAGTTCATGATTTCTGTATGAGAATCTAATGATTTGGCGAAGGATTGAGCAAGTAAATTAAATTATGTACAGAAGTAAAAAGATACAATGCTTAGCATACATTTAAGGGAGAGCAAACTAGTCGCCAAGGTCGGCTAGTGTACAGTCGTGGAAAAAAAAAAAAGTAAACACCCACAACTAACTCCTCAACAAATTATCGTAGAACAAAGTTACTGATACCGAAATATTGGAAATAAAGTCTACTTTTAAATGATGAATATAAAATTTACTTAGGGGGCCATCTACATATTAAAACGAACCATAACTTTGTTTTTTTTTTTCAATAGTAGTACACAATTCTCACAGCATAAATGAACTCTACACCCTTTAATTAGTCTAAAAACAAATTTTTATGCAATTCGTACAATAAATTTCCGAGAAATTAATTATTTTAAAACGAGCGTATTTTAAATGCTGTATCCACATTGAAGTTCGGTACTCGATTGCTAACCGAGAGAGCTCCCTTCTTGATCAAGGCACATTAAGCAGTCAACTGAGCCTGTTAGATTACAGAATAGCATAAGGAATTTCAAATTATTTAGTCACTTCTATCATACACGGCCCCTTAAACCATCATTTTGTCTTTTTTAAAGCATAATTTGTAAACTACTTGGAAGAAAAATGTGAAATTTTGGATTTCCATAAAGCAGGACTTAAATCTCAATCAATCAAAAAAATGTAGGTTGCAATTCATACTTTTTTAAATATTAATATCATAATTCGTAATTCATATCAGAAAATTATAGAAATTGCAAATTCAACGTATATATGTTTGGGTATATTAGTATTATTACTACACAAAAAATGAAAACATTAGCATCATAATTTCTGAAGTTATAAATAAAACTATGAAAATGTAATTTAACATTAGAGGCACTCAATTTTGAATGTTTATAATTCAAAAACTTATCATTCAAATGACTTGAAATCTGATGTCTAGGCATAGTTTGAAACAAAGATTTGAAATATTTTGTTAAAATTGTGTATTGCCATTGAAAAAATGAAGTTTGGATTCGTTTTAATCTGTAGATGGCCCCCTAAGCAAATTTTATATACGTCATTTAAAAGTAGACTTTACATCCAATCGTTCGGTACCAGTAACTTTCGTCTACGATAATTTGTTGAGGAGTTAGTAGGGGGTGTTTACATTTTTTTTTCCCACGACTGTACAATGTAATATATGCACATTTAAATCAACCCTTTTATATAGAAAAATATGTTAAATGTTTACTATGCTCCAAATGATAAAACTAAAAATGTGTTATTGGATATTGTATTGTCTCTGTCTGTTGATGAACTCCATATTGTTTGGAAGAAATTGCTTCGCTGAAATCTTATCGTTGAACTTTTTCAATTTTTATAAATAACTTCTTTCAGTTGATTAAAACATTTGTGAAATCCTTATATGAAAATACAGGGTATCCCATAAATTCGTTAATACTTGAAAAATTTATAAAAAGTTTAAAAATTGGTTTATTTGAATGCAGATTGCGGAAAAAGTACTCTCATGACGAAGTAGGGAGTATTTTTTTGGCAAAGAGCAAAAAAAAAAAAAAAAAAAAAAAGCGAATTTTTTTGTTAATAGAAGGCGCTATAACAATCCAAATACGAAAATGGAAAATTGCGTTTATTATGGAAGAATATGGATTACCGAAGTGTTTTGTATGCCAGTTATTTTCTGAATTTCTCTTGCGCTACTTATCCCACTTGGGGGGCTGTTTTCATAAAGTGTCCGTTTGCGAAGCTACAGCAGAGGTATGGGCTTCTGATAAATGTGGCTGCGAGGTTGAATTCACAAACTTCCCTTTTTTTCGAAATGTTGAACGAAGGAGAGCAGACCAGAAGGTGTTATTGGACCTTTTCCCTTCTTCATTCCTTTCTGTGCGCTAAACCATGGTAAAGCTTCGATCGGCGAATTCTTATTAAACTAAAACAGCTTCACGAACGTCAGCATCACCTAGAAAAACGCACGTCTGCGTTAGTATCCGGGAAATTCGAAATAAACTTTTAAACGTACACTCGGTATTTTATAGAACCCGAATTTGCATATTTCTTGTAATTGAAATGCGTGGAACGCCATCTATTGAGGAAAATTTTTACTGATGTTTTTCCGCTTTACAAGGGGGAAAAAAAGGCCCCGCAATAATTTTGGCGCAAACCGCATTCAAATAAACAATTTTTAAATTTTTTATGGATTCTTAAATTGTTAATAAATTTATGGGACACCTAGTATATAAAACCTATTAAAAATCTTTTTAAATCATGACTATGGATTTTAAGGGAATAAAAAAATAATTCCATATTTTTCTCAGTTAACACTGGTGATGTGTGAGATTACAATTTTAGATTTTCAGGTTTTCTTTTCGAAAAATCAGGAGCGCTTTCGCTAAAAAAAATTGATCATCATTGACACAATTAACTTTTCGAGAAAAAATACTATACTTGTATAGAAGAAAATTGTGTTTCTTTTAATTTGTTGTTTTGAAAATTAGAAATATTACAAAATTGTTCTGCTGATGCTTAGCGTGTAAAATAATAATCAAAAACTAGCTAATTTAATGTGAATTTGAACCTTATTTTTTTGTTCTTTGTTTGTTTTATTTAAAACCATATTTTTCAGGTTTTATACAAAAAGTACATAATTTTTAAATTAAACTCTTATAGAAAATCAGCTACGTCTGTTCTTATAAGCGGCTGCCGTTTGCTTGCAGTATGTATTGACCTTTTGAAACACGTTTATGCCAGCTTCCGTGCTTTATTTTTGTTGCACTGAAAATGCTACCGCTTTTGCTTTGTTTTTTGCGTGCGACTATTTAAAGCGCTTAAGTAAAAAATTTACAATTACATAGAATATTTGCCTTTGTAATTAAAATGCGTGATTTGCATGATTTTTTGTGTATAGATTTTCTTCTATTAGTGCGTCAATTCATTAATCATCGATACTTACACTCAATAGAAAAAACTGCACTAGATCAACAGCCAAATACTTTTAAACCCCAATCAATATAAATAGACAATCTCTCTCTCTCTCTCCCTCTTTCTCTCTCTCTCTCTCTCTATATATATATATATATATATGACACGATTTTACTCGTATCATATAAACATGTCTATCTTAAGCAACAGCATAACCTCGTTATTTAACCCTTAAATACCTGAGTTTTCAAAAATCATATAAAAAATGTTTTTCGGCTTTTTTAAAAAAATAAATCATGGAAAAAATACTTAAAAAAATTATATTTTGTTTTAAGTATGATTTACGGCTAAAAAACTGTTTTTCACTAATCGGCAATGCTGGTGTTTATTTGAAAAAATAATTTTCCTTGATAAAATTCTATAACATTAAACACACAAGAATTTTACGAACTATGATAAGAAATAAATTTTACTTGCTCACTGCAAAACAAAATAGGGTATTTCGCAAGCTTTCAAACAAAACAGAAATAACATGTATCAACAATTGAAAAAATAAATCTATCTTTATTCTTAAACAGCATAAGTGTTGCCACCTAAATGTTGAAAATCGATTTAATAATATTTTTAGAATGTATTTTATTGGCAACATTAGGCATTATAGCTTCAATATTATTCTAACAATATTTATGAGCCTAAATTGGGTATGTTGCCGAAAGGCAACAACCGGCATTTAAGGGTTAACTCAATGAAGAAATCATAGTATTTTGCAGTCGAAAAGTCGTGATGGGAGGGTGAAAGGTCAGGCTGTCATCCATGGAAATCTTTCCCCAATAAGAACAATCGAAGCCGTTAGAATCATCAAAACGTTTATTAGTCGATCAGATAATGTACCAAACTCCACTAGTTATATGTGATCCATGTGCGGGCAGTTGCTACGTCGAAATTGATAAACCACTAGATCTTACGTATTAGAATATCTTGACGGAAAAAAGCTCTCCAGGTGGCGGTTTAATTAAGCAACTCAATAATCGTAAAATTCTGTATCTCCTAGCCCATGCAACTGATTATGTACTTGCGAAAACTTCACGCGTATGAATACTATACACGTTAACTGACAAATCACATACAAAGTAGCCGGAAGGACGTGATGAGAGCAGAATACGATAGCACCTAGCTCCGGGGGGAGGGGGGGAAAACGCGCGTGACGACGATACGGCCTATATGTTTCGGCGTTAGAATTATTGCGCAAACAACGGCTGGGGAGATGCAAAGAATTTTGGGAAAAAAGAACATCATCGAACAATTCTATTAAAAAAAACATTCGAAAGAAAAATAATTTATTTTTAGAATAAAATGAAAAAGCAATTTATTGGGTTTTATAAGATGAGGCGAATGGATTAAAGTTTTTAGACTAATAAAAGGATACGCAGGTTTAAATGCATGGAATAAAAGACAGAAAAATATTAAGATATTACTAAAGATAGGTAAAAAAAGGGAAAAAAAAATGTTAAGAATTTAGAATAGTTTTACTAAGATAAAAGGGCGAAAATTTTTATTATTACATATATATAGATATAAGGTTAGTTGGGGCAACTGGGCCATGATTTTACAATGTGACTCTGGAGCTTCTGACAATTCAACTTCAAAAAGCTAATGTTCATTTGAATTAAAGTCTGAGATTCTGTAAATGGGTTCCCTCTATCAGACAGAAATGCTCAAAATTACATTTTAATATTTTAAAAAATAAAAATATGCATATTTCATTTTTCTTTCCTCATGGGTCCAGTTGCCCCCAAAAATGGGGTAACAGGACCAGGGGGGTCTATGTTCCACACGCGTTTATTTTTTTCATATCGGATATCAGGTCCTTTTTGAAAAAGTGTAAACAACTTAAAAAATTTTAAACCAGCAGATCATGTAAATTATATGTCAAAAAGCGGCATTGTAAGGGAATCCTTTGCTGTCAATGTATCTAAAAAAAGCACTAAAAGTGAAAATATTAGATTTATTTATACCAAAAACATTAAAAAAAAGTAAGTACTTATGTACTTTAGTATAGATAATACGTATAAAAGTCACATGGGTGTTTTAAGGAAATAAATAGCATGGTAAATCTATGGACAAATGGCTACGTAAGTACTTAAGTACTTTATCTTTATCCAGGGGTCGCATTATAAAAGGAAAATTTTATTGTTCCTACCAGAACCCTTAATGAGTTATCTTAATGATCATTTTATTTAACATATTCTAAAGAAAGGTGCGATGAAGATATTATTTTCAAAATAGTTGTACGAACGATAAAAGTTTCCCTATAGAATGCGACCCCTGTGTATAGTACAATTTCAAGGTCTGGCTATCTCGCATTCAGGGGCAAGGTATTTACATTCGTAAAATCTTGAAATAATTTAATGACACCAATATTTAGAAGAGAATCTATCTGAAAACAAGTAAAAGTATATTTTCGCGATAAAGTCATGAACCTCTGTTTAAATTCTTCCGGCGACATTTTTCAACAATATTTTTTTTTATATATTCGTAGTTATTTACATCCGGTTTCCTTTCTCTTGGAATTATGCTAGCTATTTCTAATGGTAATAAACTTAATAGATATGATACCCATTCATCCTTCTCTATTTTCATTTGAGGTACTTGTCTTTGGTATAATGTTAAAAACATACAAATATCACCATTTGCACTATCAAAACGATTAAGTAACTTCAACAAATAAAATTTTTACCTGTTCCCGTTCTTGGCACTAGTATTTCTACATTCTTCTGAGAGTCTATTTCGGCTTGCATTGTCAATTTATTTAGCTCAAATTTCCTCATTTTTTCTCTATCCTCTATTTCTAACATCAATTTCTTCTCCTCCATTTCTATCTGTCGCCTTCTCTCTTCTGCTTCAAGTTCTAATTTTCTTTCTTCCAACGCTATTCTTTTCTGCTCTTTCTCTTTCTCTGCTTCTATTTTTCTCTGCTCTTTGCTGGCCGATGATATTACTTCAAGACGGTCTTTTATAAAGTCTTCATCAAAACCCTTCACAAGTTTTTATTACTTCAATTAATTACATAATGGTTACTTTCTCTGGCATATTTATTCCGCATTCCTCGCATAGTTCAATCAAATCGCTTCGTCGCGCTTTGTTCAAAATCTACATAATGATGTGTTTTTTCCGTAATCGTTTCAATTTTTTTAAAATTCAAATCTCGGCAACTAGCCCCCAAAATTTGTAGGATTTCTTCTGAAAGTTATTTAAAAATTCACTTGACTTACAACCATAAATAAATGCATCTATTAGTTCCTCAATTTGATACGACATTTATTATTCACTCGAACAAATATTATGCTTGAAAGATCACAACAGTTCATTCACATGAGTAATATAATACATCCGTAATAATAAATACTGGAATTCACCCGGAATTCTTACTCAAATCTTTTATTTTTTATTTAAGGGGCCCTGTACCTTTTAAACGCGTCGAAAATTAACGAAAAACTTCAAAGTTTGAATTAGTTTATCTTCAAAGCCTTTTTATGTATATACATGAAATTTTGGATATTGGTTAAACAGATTGTGCTTTGTAATATGCTACCATTAAAATTTATTAACCCTTTATAGAATTTGTGTATTGTTGAAATCAAAATAGCTCTTTCTTTTACCCCATAAGTCATTGCGCGCATGATATCTTGAGAAAGTATGTATGGATTGGCATGAAATTCGATAAAGATACTAAACATATATGTGCGTTTAAAATGACCTACTCTTAGGCTAAAATTATTTCATTAACTATATAAAAAAAATATTTTCGTAAAAAAAAAAATAAAAATTTTGTATTTTTAATAAATAAAAATAGTCATAACTAAAAATATTGCCATTGTAAATACTTAAAAGTTATTACGCTGTCGTACGTGCACAGAAATCGCGATTATTTGTTAATTGTTGATGGCAACGCCCGAATAAAACTCATCTCATCGGTTAAAAAACAGCATTTAATGCATCCCCATATCTATAAGGATGGTTAGCACAGGGGGGACCCTGTTCTGTCGCCAAACGTCGTAACGTTTTTCGCCAATTTGGCGATACATCGCCAAATGAGGATACCAAAATGAGTCGCCAAAAGTGACGCACACTTGGCAATATCTCTAATATTTTGCCAAATTCCCGATTACTTCCATTGTAAACCAATAGGGTTTACTTGTTTACAGAAAATCAACAAATTGAGATATTTTAATGCAACAAAAACTAATATTAGCTTAAGGGATAATATTAATTATATTTAAGTCCAAAGTGAGCCCAAGTAAATTAAATTATAAAAGTAACATGATACAATGCTTAGAATGCTTTCCTAAACATACATTTTAAGGGAGACGGTCACCAAGGGCAACTAGTTTAATTATATACTACGATATTTTTTATTTATTGTTGGTAGAAAATACATTTACGGCTATGATTTTTTTTTATAAATGTCTAATTCTCTTGAACTTACACTAACATACAAGAATGAGGTGTAAGCTAATTTATTAAATGACAATTTTTAAAAACTCGATTATACTCTGAGACATTAAAAATGTTTTAATTTAATTGGGTTACTTTACTTACGATTAGGTTAAATATTTAATAAAATACATAATTTTACAAAGTACACATATGAACAAAGCGTTATAAGTAAGCGAACAAACTTAATGCTGGAATCAGGCGTAAATTAACATAGTTGCGCTACCTTGTGGACGGAGTGATAATTCACATACGCGGGCTTTTAGTGTGGCGCGTATTTTCTAAATCTTCAGTCACTCATGGAAATGAACTTTGTTTGCCACATTTATTGCAAAATAATGGCGTAGCGAGAGGTGTATCCAGATACACTTGACACCACGAAGCTTTCTTCGCCTTATCAAGGCACTTCAGTTTTTAATCAAGCTGAAAAAAACTTTACAATTTTAGTGGTGTGAGTAAAAAAACAGTTAGGTATCTACCTGTAGTTCACACTCCATCCGCTACGTGGCGCATGACCTTGATTGATGTGACCTCGCTTTTAATTTTGCGGTTATTTCTCCCATTTAAGATAGGACGCTTACTTATATCGCTTTGCATATGAACGTTAAAAGGCTCACCGTTTTATTTACATGGTGATAAAGATAATAATAAGAATACATATGTTACAAGTTAAAAATATGCAATTTATTTAAATTTTCAAGTACTTTCGGTCTGCAATCCCGTGACCATCGTCAGGGAATATTTGTTTTAATTGCAGTTCTATTCATTCAAATAATCGAATAAATAACAATCATTCGAATGAATGGGACAGCAATTAATAAAAATATTCCCTGACGACGGCCGCGGATTGCATTCCGAAAGTTCTTGCAAATTTAAATTAAATGTATATTTTTGACTTGTAACATATGCATTATTATTCTTATCTGTCGCCTTTTAAGTAAAGCAGTGAGCTTCTTAAAGTTCATCTTGTGTATTTTTTGCTTGAATCAAGGTGGATTATTGCATTTTCATCTTATAATTTTATTTAGACTAGGAGGCTCTGCCCCCTACGAGCTAAGCTCGTTAACCGCCGTTCAGACACTGCAGACTCTAACAGCACGCTAATTTGATCGGCTTTAAAAAGATTTTGGAAGATTGAATTATAATTTGACTCTGACAATTATAATCTCACGTAATTTTCACCAAGCTTTTCTTTCTCTTTTTAATAATTACGTAAAAATACTTTTGTTAGAAATGGAATATTATGATCATCTTAAAATATCAAATAAATGTCTCGCGCAATTTTTAAATTTAAACTGTTTTGCAATATTATTGTTTGTTCATTTTACGTAATAAGTGTAATGTGACGTAAATGTGGCGTAAATTCTCCTATTTAAGAATCTAACGCATGCTAATGAATTTATTATTTTACAATATTCCTTCTTTTTTAAAATTCACGTGTAAATATAGTTTTTATGACGTAATTTTAAATGGGTTCCTGCTTTTTATATTTTCTGTTTATAATAGTCACGTGTAAAATACATTTTTAATTTGAAGCAAACGTTATTGTTTGCGCTGTTTATACTGTTGGCAACATTTAAATTAATACAATTTTCTAAAATATGTAAAAAGTATCTCTCGAAATGTTGAAAATTTGAATTTAAAATAGAAATAAAACCTCAAAAAATGAGTCAAATTAAAAAACTAAATGTAGTCTGCACACCGGAAATTCTGACGCATAAAATGATCTAAAAATGATTAAATTCCTATGTACAGTTTTTGCTCCTATAAAACTTTTTTAATGCAACGATTTTGTCCAACTTCGGCATTATATATCTCCTAAAATAATTCTTCGATTTGAAAACTGCCTGCATCAGCGTGTTTATCAAACATTTCTCTATAATACTACCGATTTTCACATGTTTGTATGCAACAGTTTTTTTTAATATTAACAAAGAAAGACCAGGCTTAAGCATTCAAATTGGATGCCGATCTGCCGGGAATATTTACGCAGATTTTCATTGGTCCATTTCCAAAGTAAAACTCTTTTATATATATAGAAGGATAATTTATTTTAAACTTACTGTGATACAATTTGTTTTCTACTAACTTACATTACATCGAACTTTATTGAAGTCAAAGCTTGTCATTTTTTAATCGCACAAGTTTTGTGTTTTTTTTTCTCTTTGGAAAGAAATTTTCTGTAACCCCTTTTTTGATGTACCATGCCTCTGTACACTTGCACGATTTTGCTGTTGTCTGGATCGTTGTCTATTAAATGTTATTTGGCGGATTTTTATTTTTGAAAAGGCTCATCGAATCCTGTTAATATTAATTATTTTTCCGCAGTATCATTTTCAAAATTTGGCCCTGTTCTACTAGCAACAACAACAAAATAATAATAATAATAATAATAATAATAATAATAATAATAATAATAATAACAAGTTGGAAATTGCTCGTCAAACGTGGCAAATGAGGTGCGTTCGTACTATAACTAGTTTTTTAATTTTTTTTGCACCGCATATTGTACTGAATGTATAATTTAGTGCACTTCATAAGTGCCTATCAATTTTATTCTGTTCGAAAGGCTATAACATCATTAAAATGCACTTGAAATAATTTTTTTTCCCATTGGCCGTAATGTAACGAAAACTTTTAACTGTCCCTGTAATTAAACTATACATCCGATTTTCATAAAATTTGAAATGATGCGTCAAAATTTTGCAACAATTATATATTTAAAATTTCAGACCATTCTGAAGGCTGTAACATCATTAAAATGCACTTGCAATAACTATTTCCCATTGGCCATAATGTAACGGAAAACTTTTGGCTGTCCCTGTCTTTAAACTATAGGTACATCCAATTTTCATAAAATTTGAAATGACTCGACAAAATTATGCAACAGTTATATATTTTAAATTTCAAACGATCCGGTCGGGTAGTTTTTTCGCTGTTATATGCGGACGGACAGACAGACGGAATGAACGACGACTATAGGTGCTACGTATTTATATAATTACGAACGCACCTAATAATAATAATAATAATAATAATAATAATAATAATAATAATAATAAGGATCACCCATTTTGTATTTTGCGTAATTACTGAATGTTTTTCCCCACTAATTTCGGTAACATCTAAAAAATGTACCACCTTATCTGATAATCGCTTCAACTGAAAAGAACTGAAAAAAACATGAATATTTGTAGTTAACAAGTTAGTAATTCAAAAATAGGAAATAAAAATCAATTGTTCTTTTCTATTTTATAAAGCATTTTATAAGGCATTTCTTTCAATTTCAGAGTTAAAAATTCCCCTCTTTTTTACTTTGCATTAAAAGACGCATAAGATTTCAAGAAATTGCTTCAAACATATTTGAAATTTTTTTGAAGATAACTTCAACTCTCTTTTAAGTGCAACAGTAATTTTTTCTGAAATTTTATGAGCGTGTGATATGTTTTTCTAATTAAAATATAAGTATCTTAATCAGTATTTTTAACAAAAGGAGAGTGAAGTAATGTATAATATTCCAGTCCATTACTGAAGTTTTTATCGACCCAGCAGTTTTAAAATCAAATCTTTATTCTTTTATTGCCTTCATAATATGTAATTATCTTTCTTCAATTGATTTTCTTTTAAGTTCGTATTCCAATTTGAAATTTCACTTTCATTATGCTGGTGATTGAGAGACAAAGGCGAAGAAATATGAAGGTACTTAATGATAAACGGTTTTATTTTTCATTGAAAATATCATTCATCAAAATATTTTATTTTAAATTTTAAAAATCTAGGTTCTTAAAAATGCATTAAGTCACTTATATTCCTAGAAAAATGAGGTATTATTAGAATTTGAAAATTAAAAATTGAAATAAAAAACTGATATTCAATTGAAAAGCGGATTCATTCATAAAGCGATAAGTTTGAGTAAAGTAAGATAAATCACGGTATTACGCGAAAAATTTTCTTCTTCTTTTTGAAAGCTTTAACTAGAAATGAAATGTCAGCTTATAAGGATGATGCTCTTTATTCATTTAATATATATGTCTTTAAGAATTTCAAATTTCAACATTCATGAATTTGAAATCACGAATAATTTAACGCAATAAATTCTAAAAAATATACAGATAATTTAAGAATTATTTATTATATCATCAAATTACTGGTAAACAAATAGACATGCGCTACATAATACATACACCCATACATACATATGTACATAAACACATGCGTACGTATATGTAGTGATCTTAATCCGTTTATGCCAAATGTTTGTCGACTGAGAGAATTGCCAGTTCCAAAAAGACACAATGCAGAATTTGTCTGGAAAATAAAAGATTGAACACCAAGGATAATAAATATCATATTTTCGAAAATATAAAAATATCTGATATTTTATTATACATCTGATATTTTTTATATATATCCGATATTTTTAAATTAGTAAATCTACTGTTGGTAAATATTTTGCAGATCTAATATAAATTAGAAGCTAAAACATAAAACACTTAGCATAAAAAATTTTTGCTAAATGTTAAATGTTTTATTATTATTATTATTATTATTATTATTATTATTATTATTATTATTTCTCTTAAATAACAAAATTGAACATCAACTAATTGAAAACAGAAAAAATTTGCTTTTTACACTCACAGAAAACGAGCTATGAAATTTAGTATCGAGTATTAAGAAAATTTTACGTTTAATACAACAATTTTTTTTTATACAAAAAAATTTGTTTTTATTGAAAAGTTTGAGCATAAATTTAAGCTTGTCTGATTTTTCATTCCCTAACCTCTTAAAAATCTGAAAAACCAAACCAGCAACAGCAACAACAATAAGATTTTTTGAGGGGTAAAAAACTGATTGAAGCAAAAGTTCTTTACAGAAGTAGATAGTCAGTAATAGTTTAAAAAGTCATTTACAGCTTGACTTATTTGACTGAAAATATCGATATTATCGTACAACATATTTTGAAAATAAATATCAGATATATGAAAAATTGAAAATATCAAATTTCATGATATTTTGAAGATACATATGGGAAATATATCATGATATATATCAAACTATATATCCACTGATGTATACAGTGAAACCTCTCTGTAAGGGATACCTACCGTTCCATTAAAAATTGTCCCTTATGAGGGGTGGCCTTTGAATAGAGGTGAGCAAATTTTTCATTTCTCTCTCTTTTTATCCCGCGATTTTTAAAATCTGCATATTCTTTTAATAAATTCTCTTTATTTTTTAACAATATTGTTTATTTGATTCTTGCTGCAATTAAACTGTGAGGCCAATTTTCTTGCAGATGCTCCTTGATCCAATTAAGAAATTTGATTTTGTCATTCAAATCCAAACGGACTCTGTGGCTTGATTTAGGTGCCATTATTTTAAATTTTACATAACCCTGAGCATAAAATGTATAGTGTAAAAATTGTGCTTCAATATTCAATCACAGTTTTAGTTAATGTGAAATCAGTCTTTCTAGATAGCCTGTTACCCTTTGTGTGTCCGCAACAAAGTGTCAAGTTACCCCTCCAACCCAACCCCTACAGGTTGAAAGGTCAAACAAAGTCTGAGGAACACCTGTTTATCTCACTTGTGGAAAAGTTTGTGGTCCTTCATTGTGTTACTAAATCCTTCTCATCTCCCCCTGCCTTCTGTGTATGCTGAACTCTTATATTGTGGTTCAGGAATTCAATACACCTGTTTAGAATTTAAAGCACATGTGAAAAAAAAATGGCCTTTATGAAGGGTAGGTGCGGCCCATAATAGGAGTAAATTTAACATTATGTCTATGGAAAACATTTTCATTCCTAAAAATATTGGCTTTGATAGAGGTGGCCCTTGACTAGGGGTGGCCTTAAAAAGAAGTTTCACTGTATCAACCCTGGTGAAAACCACTAGGATATTCCCAATAAGCAGTCCGGGTTGAATGGCACCAATTTATTTAGTCCAAACATAAGAAAATATCTTGTAAAATCTTCGGAAATCAGAATTGTTGTTATTTTTCAAGTAAACAGGATGGCGTGTGTATACTATTCAAAACAATTCATATATATTTCCAGCAGAGCTTGCGCAGACGAATTTTACATCAACAGCGTTGGTGCACGAATAACTGCATTGTGACACAGCTAATTAGAAAACGAATAAATACCGGATGCATTAAAAAGCTGCAAAACGGCACGTTTTTTGGTGGAAAAAAATTCTAGAACCGAAAAATTATTCTGAAATCGAAAGAATTAAAAGATACCGAAAAATATTATCGGCTTCCGTCGAAGACGAATTTTGAATATTGAAATGCAAAAAAAGAATAAAAAGCTTGAGAGGCATTCCAAATGGAAGTAAATAATTTAAAATTAAATAAATTGAATTAAATGGAATAAAGATTTTCGAATAGATTTTAAGATAGGTTAAAACTTTAAAATATCTTACGTGTTGTAACAAATAGACATATACTCTAAATAATACATACATTTATGTACAGTCGAGGAAAAAAAAAAAAGTAAACACCCCCTACTAACTCCTCAACAAATTATCGTAGACGAAAGTTACTGCGACCGAACGATTGGATATAAAATCTACTTTTAAATGACGTATATAAAATTTGCTTAGGGGGCCATCTACAGATTAAAACGAATCCAAACTTCATTTTTTTCAATGGCAATACCCATTTTTAACAAATTACTTCAAATCTTCGGTTCAAAATATGCCTAGAAACCAAATTTCAAGTCATTCGAATGATAAGTTTTTGAATTATAGACATTTAAAATTTAGTACTTCTAATGTTAAATTACATTTTCATATTTTTATTTATATCTCCTGAAATTATGCTCCTAATGAGCTAATTTTTTGTGTAGCAATAATGCTAATAAACCCAAACATAATTACGTTCAATTTGCAATTTTTATAATTTTATGATATGAATTATGAATTATGAAATTAATATTCGAAAAAATTATGAATTGCAACATACAATTTTTTTGATGTATTTAGATTTATTAAGTCCTGCTTTATGGAAATCTAAAATTTCACATTTTTCTTCCAAGTAGTTTTCAAATTATGCTTAAAAAACGGCAAAATGATGGTTTAAGGGGCCATCTATGATAGAAGTGAGTAAAATTTTGAAATTTATTCTGGTATCCTGTAATCAAACAGGTTTCATTGACGCTTAAACGTGCCTTGATCAAGAAGGCGGCTCTCTCAGTTAAGAATCGAGTTCGGAACTTCAATTTGGATACAGCCCTTAAAATACGCTCGTTTTAATATAATTAATTTCTCGGAAACTTATGGCACGAATTGAATAAAAATTTGTTTATAGGCTAATTGGAAGTTGTAGAGTTCATTTATGCTGTCAGAATTATGTACTGCTATTGAAAAAAACAAAGTTATGGCACGTTTTAATATGTAGATGGCCCCTTAAACAAATTTTATATACATCATTTAAAACTAGACTTTATTTCCAATCGTTCGGTACCAGTAACTTTCTTCTACGATAATTTGTTGAGAAGTTAGTAGGGGGTGTTTACTTTTTTTTTTTCCACGACTGTACATACATATGTACATAAACACAAACAAATATACATGTTGAGTTTAATCTAAAACTTTTTTTATAGTGGAACGTAAAAAATCTCAACCGCGAATAAAAATAATATGAATATCTATGTCAAAGCGTATGTAGTGGAAATGTTTAAATTACAATTAAAATTATTTTAACTAATTAATATTTTGAATTTTAAATATGTGGTTTGACAGCTCTGGTTTTTCCTAATAATTTAATATTTTAGACGTGTCTCTTCTTCCATAGTTTTTGAAAATATAGAAACCAGTTACAGGATGTTTCAAAATGTAAACGCTAACAAGCAGTGTAAGTTAGTACAGTTACTTTTGCATAAAATTAAATGTATGGGAGCTGCTTCTTTAGTGCACTTTCTCGTTCTAATACGAAAGAATTGTTTAAGTGCATCTTTATTGTCATTAACTTTTATTACTACTGAAGAAACAGTTTTCTTTTTCAGAAATTTCTTAATATGTGAAAAAATGTTTTCGTTTTTCCTACAGGTAACATAAAATGTAAGTATTTCTCTAATATTCATCGTCAAAAGGCAAGCATTATTTGCATGGTTTTGCAATATAAAATGCCGGAAAAATGTATAATAAATTATGTCGGACAGACTGTTTTTTATGTGTTTTGGAGAAGCATATATTTTTATTTGGGATAATCTGGTAAGAAGCGAAACAAGTAATTGAATATTTATGTAGTTGACATGTGAAAATTAAAATGTATATTGTATTTCTGCATGTAGTTTAATAATATAAGGGGTAAACCAAAATGGTAAATTTACGTATACTACAATATAAAAATTCAAATTTGATGATAAAATTAGTGAAGACCGTATAAAATACAAGTGCAAAAAATAATATTAAGAAAATCGGAAATATCACTGATTCATCAAGATAAATAAATATTATTTTTTAAAGCACAGCATGAAAATAGCTATTTTCCCTCTTAAAACACTTATCAAAATATTGAAGATTATTTATATTAAAAACAAAATTTTTATTTTCTCGGCATAAAAAATTCTATTTTAAACATTTTTATCTAAAATGCTTGAATAATTTATGCTTCATAAATTTACAAACTTTTGTTTAAAAAGTTGTTTCTTCCAAAGCGGAATGTTTATTTCCCAAATTTACTATTTTCCATTAAGAATAAAATATATTCTGTGACTTGTAGAGTGCATTATTTTGTAAAGTCCTATTGTACAATACCATTGCAAGTGTCAACCCGCAAGATTTGTCTTCATGTTGTGGTAAAAGAGTAATAAGAGTGCATATAAGTTATTTTAAGTGCCATTTTGTTATCGTTAACATCTTTATATAGGGTAATTCTAGGATAGATGGCCAGTATAAATATTTCAAAAACTATATCATAGATTGCAGCATGAACTTTGTTCGTAAGAAATAGTTCATTCAATGCGACATGCAGCTGTGTTTTTTAATTATAAAAAGAAAGTTTAATTTTAATGTTTATTTAATTTAGTGGTTGGATATTTTTGTTGCGTTATGTATCGGAAAGTTTTGCAGTACGTATGTTATATTTCTTTTTACTATAAGCACTTTTAAGGCACGTATAAAATACAATCTTTGTTTTAAAGTCTAAAACAAAGACGTACAATGGCGGAGTGCCGCTTTAAATTGTGTGGAAATCTGCACATCAATTTTACGATAGATGGCCACATCAAATCGAGGAGAGATGGTCACCTATAATCAATATTTTAAAAATATACAGTGAGGTTTTTAACTAAATATAATTATTTTTAAAATAATTATATATTTTTCATTTTCATAATTATATTAATTGACATAGATATTTAAATTTTTAACTAATATAAATATTTCAATAACAGTAATATAATAGAGTCTAATGATGTATTTTTGTTTCATAAAATATAGAAAAACTCCGGAAACTTTCATCCCAAAAAAAGATAAAGTTGATAAATAAACTTAAAATCTTGAAAAAATCTAAAATAAACGTGATAATAAATCAAAAACCACGACATTTCCAGCTGCGAAGAAGATGAAATGTATTTGAAATTATTAGATTCTACAGAGTCCAAGAGAATAGAATTGGACGAGGATCACTGTGTTGGTTGTGGAGAAGTTTATAATATCACAATCAAAAAGGATGACTGGATACAATGCATACGGTGTCAGAAGTGGTTCCATGAATCATGTACAAACTATCAAGACCTTTGCCCTCAATGTGCGAAAATTTTACGAAAAGAGAAGGATTGAAATTATACTTCAAATTTTGTTTATTCAAATTTTATTCGCTGATTTTCCGTGATATATTTGCATCTTTACAAATTTCCGTGTGTTTTTCAAGATTAACTACATGAAATGTGTTATTTTTTTTAATTTTAACATCATTTTTTCTTTCTTGTATTAGATGGCCATCTCTCCTTGACTTGAAGGAAAGATTGTCATCTGCCATTTTAATTTCAATTTTGTTTGCCAATTTTTGTTCTCGATATTTAATTATATTTTGTCCCGAATATGATGAGGATATGTATAAGAATTCCAAACATGCATCAATATTTCTTGTATTTGCATTCTAAGATTTTTTATTGCAATCTAACTATGGCCATCTATCCTAGAGTCAGCTTATTTAGTAGAGGTGGCTTAACTCTTTATGCCCCGTCGGTACTTTAAAGTACCAATAAAATAACTTGTTAATAAAATTCATTTAATACATCGATTAATCGTACTACAGTTTAGAATGTGTAATAGATACTTTACTTTATCTTATACCAAAAGCATTACGTTGCACAAAAGAAAAATACAGTAGAACGTCGATTATCCGAACAAGTCGGGACCGACCCTAGTTCGGATAAGCAAAAGTTCGGATAAATGGACAGATAGTTTAAGGGATGTTCATGACTAAACTAAAACTTTCACACTTTATCCAGGCTTAGGACTGGCAGCACCAGTTAGTGCTTGCGTGTTTAAAAACTGTTTATTTTTTTTCTATCATTTTTTTTTTCTCTTTTTATCATTTTCTGAACTCCAAAGATTATAATTTAAGCAAAAAAAGCTTTCGATTGTTGCTTGCTTCAGAGAAGACGTACTTTCCAATGCTGCCATATCTGGTATCTCGAATTCTTCTTAAATACGTTAGTTAAATAGAATCAGGATTCTTCTGCCGTTCGAGCCATTTCATAGCTGTTTCCAAGCATTCAAAGGCTTCGTTATGTGATGGACCTGAATCATTTTCAGAGAATTTGTTTTCATTTCTTCAATTTCTATTTCATCTTAAATCTCTTCCACAATCTCATCATCATTACAAAAAATTTTTGAGAGAAATAGGCTGTACGGATAAATGGAAGTTCGGTTTAAAAAAAAATGAGAGAAATAGGCTGTTCGAATAATTGGAAGTTCGTTTAATTGGAGTTCTGATAATCGGCGCTCTACTGTATATTTAAAAAGATGATTTCTTTCGCCTTTGCATCTTTTCAGCTTTCTTCACGTTGAAAGATTGGGGGAGAAAAGTTTCAGTTGGGAAATATTTCTATATTTCTATTGTAAGGGTATGTTTGTACTTTTCCTAATTCAGTAAAATACTAAAAAAAAATATTATATAAAAGATTTGAGTGGAGTTTTAAATATTACACAAAATCCCTATAAATTAAAATTTAATTAATTAATTTTAATTAGAAAATCTTTTTAAAATTTATTAAATGATTGTATAAATCTTTTAATGTATATTTTAAATATTCACGAAAAATGCTTTAGAAGAGGAAATTTTCATAAATTCACAATTTGGAATAAAGGGTTAAATAAAGATCTACGTATATATAACTGCGAGGAATTTCATAAAACTTCTTAGTAGAAATAAAGAATATGTCATTTTACACAAGAATAATTATTCTTGTGTAAACGGTCAGTTAACTGACCGCTTTCTATCTGCCGTTCATACATATCCTTTTCAACATGACATTTTTTTTCTTAAGTTTATCTCAAAAATGCATCAAAGTATCAATAATATAGCCACAAATTTATATCATGCAAATTTTTTTTTCGTTCACATTTATTAAATAATTTTAAATATTGATGATAAATAGTTTCAAATATTTAATAATTTCAAATGTAGCTAGTCGGAAAAAGGACTATTTTTATTTAAACTAATCAGCAGTTTCAAGTTTGAAAGAATTATTATAAGCAATTTCTCAAAATAACTGATTACAGTCGAACCTCTATTTAACGAAGTCGCTAAATCCCGGAAAAAAGTTCGTTATATGGAAAATTCGTTAAATAGAGATTCACCTTTAAAAATACTTTAAACTACATAAAACAGATTTTAAAGTCATAAACACTAAATATTTTTACTAAAAGTAATTAATCACATTTTTTTTTTTTTTTTATAAATTATATCGATTTGTTTTATTTATTTTACCCACCAATATCCATCATCAATTCATTATTTCTATGCATTTAAATTTTTGAAATCTGCAAGGAAAATAAAACATTGTCCGGGAATGCATTGTATTTTCTGTTTAAAGTAAATAGTTTTACATTAAAACTAACGAATTTTAATGACCTTATCGTATTTATTATTATTATAACAAATAATTTTAACCATACATTAACATATGCGTTCTTAAATTTAGTTTTTGAAAAACTCTGTGAATTTTGTCTGAGTTTTTTCTTTTAAAAAGTGCTTTCTCTCATAATACGTATCGCATCTTTTCAATGCACCAAAAACACCTTCATGCGTATTTTCTTCTAACTATAATCCGCGTCGGATTATTTCAAATGATTTTAGCATTTCATCATACGAAGTTTTGTTAATTCCTGCATCATGATCATTTCCATCATCATCATATTCGTCTCATCGCAATTCATTGCTGTATTGTTTTTATTTTTCACACTGTCGAAAATATCCAATTCGGATAGTGTTTCCGACGTCTCAATTTCAGAATTAAGTGAAATAGAATCATCAATCAGCACATCATGGTTAATTTCTTCTTTTTTCTCATTTGTATCCACATTTTTTTTAAAGTTACTCTAAGGGATTATCGTCTTCGTCCTCCGTACTTACCGAATTTTCACTGCTGACAAAGAAGGTGCCTGGTAAAACCAGTTAAAGGCCATTGAACATCATAAAATGTATTTAAAGAAAGAATAAGTTTGAAATATCCAGAAATATTTTGAGAAATGAGGAGAAAAAGATTTAGATCACAAGAAAAAGTCCGTTAAATAGAGAATGCACTTCGCTATTTGGAGGTTATTTTACGAAGAAATTCGCAAAATGTTCTTGGTTCCAAGGAAAAGTTCGCAAAATAGAGAAATTCGCAAAATAGAGGTTCGTTAAATAGAGGTCCGACTGTAATTGTAAACGAAATTTTCTCCAAGTCAACATAATTTTTAAAATCAGAGAAAAAACAGCTTATAGTAAAATTTCAATTTCAGATCTTGATTAATGTAACTAAAAATTTACATAAATTAAAAATTAGGTCTCACAAGAGAATGTCAAGCGGTGCCAGATGTCTACCTTTGGATGGCCGAAATTTGGAGTGTTTTAAAAAATATATATATATTGCATTCTGGCCTTAAAATTTTTATATAACCGTATATGTATACACGAAGGCTTTAAATGTTCAAATTCATCAAACCTATTGAAAAAATTAAGTTGAAAGCAAAAAGAGTGCGGTTTTTTACATAAAATCGTGACGACGCGCACTCCAGTAAGGCGAAAAAATTTCGCACGCTCTATGCGCAGACCCATATATGTATAGACCCATATAATGATACATACATATATGTTTACGAATATATATGCATATACATACATACGATATAGATGCATGTATGTCTGGAACCGAAGAAAGATTCATTAGACTACTTAATTTTTATAGTTACAGATTATTTTCTATAACTATTATTTTCGCCTCTGAACATAACGAGTTACTATAAACTACTAGATCAAAATAATTATCAAAAGTGCCTGAAATTGTGTTAAGTAATTTATTGAGATTCATGAACAATTACGAAATTTAATTACCGCTTAGGTTTCTATTTTTCTTTATGAAGAAACATGTTAGAAACATGTTACCACTTCAGTAATACATTTCATCAACTTTTCCGGTATTAAAATTCGTTAACAGATGGCAGCACGAATTACGGAAATAAACAATAGCAGATATATTCTTCGCGCATTAAAAAAAGAAGAGAAGAAAGGCAAAATAAAATTTATAACTAAAAATAAGCTTACAACAATACACTCAGACTGAACCTGTACATGTATGTAAGTTTTTAAAGTATTTTTTAAGGAATTTACTAATAAATATAATGATCAAACCTGTTAATAATTTTTTATTTGCTTCCGAATAAAACAAAAAATATATTTCATTTTCAAGAAATATCGATAACTTGACAGTAAAAAATTATGAAATTTGCAATAAAGACAAGTATAAATTACTTTTTTTACATTTGATAAGGAAATGAATAAATAATCCTGCAGGAAAATAAAGATTTGAATTGAGAACAGAAATGCTTTTGTTTAGTTATTTTAACAAAAGTTTAAGAATATAGTTGTTAGATGGCAGCACCAGCAAAAATGTAAATTACTAAGGGTGTACTTAAATTTTTTATTTTGTTTTTGGCTTAAATAAAAATATTTTGAGAGGAACTATTTTCTTAAATTGGAAAAAGGTATATATATCAAATCACATGTTTTTTCAACATAATTAGACAAGTAAATTTAGAAGTTTGCAAAAGCTACATCATTTTTTTTTAAGTCGAAAATATCGTTTTTCATACGACTCAGATCTCTTAAAGCATTTTTTAAATTACTACCTTTTTTTTTTTTTTTTTTTTTTTTTTTGCTTTTGACAGCGCTGGTGACAGGTTTCACAGGCCCCTGGGCAGACGAAAATACGGGGGACAAAAACACCCTGCTAAAAAAAAAAATACGGAAATTCGCCGCTTTTTTGAATCACTGTATAATTGAATCCGTCATTTTTATATATTTACTAGTAGGCTATGCCCGCTACGCTGGTCTGCTTATTCAAATGAACCTTGAATTAAACAAAATGTATCATTGAATTTGACATTGTGATTTAAAGCAATATGGAACCTTACCTGGAATGTCCTTTCGCACTGCTGGAAACGATAAGAACGCCAATGTGCTATTATATTTTCTAATGTGTAGACAAATTTTAAGCTGTTAAGGTCTTAACCCTTTTAGTTGATCAATAACAGTAGGATTGGTAAAGAAATATAGTACAATACGCAATACAATAAAACAAACCCTGAAAAATTATATAACTACTTGTAATAATGCAAACAAACAAACGGACAAAATCCATCCAGTAAAACTTTTTTTAAAGGTTTATCTTTCATAAGGGGTCCATCTGATTATAGAACTTTCCCCCATAATTCTGTAACTAAGCAACGTAGAATGATACGCAATAAACTAAAACCTCCGCAAGCATTGTCTTATCAACAAAGAAAGTATTATCAATATCCGCCATCTAGAACTTTTTGAAAAGTCTAATCTTTCATAATCGGTTTCATATGATTATGGAACTTTCCGCCATTACTTTATGACTAAGCAACGTAGAACAATACTAAAACCATGTCTGAATAGATATCTAACTAAAATGAAATTCCTATCAAAATCCGTTCTGTAGAACTTTAAAAAATGTTAAACATTCATAATCGGGGTAGTATATACTAAAACTCTGCCTGAAAAATTATTTAACTAACAGTGAAAATTCAATCGTAATCAATTCAGCTGAATCTTTTAAAAAGGTTAATCTTTCATGATCGGGTTCGTCTGATTATATAACTTTAAATCATAATTGTATGTATAAGCAACGTAGAACGATATTTTATATACTAAAATCTTCCCTGGAAAATTATCTAACTATCATTATGATCAAAATCCATTCAGGTGAGCTCAAGTTATATGCAACTGGGACGAATTTCCCATTTCCATTTTACTCTAGTATATATAGTAGAAGCAGAAGTAGATAGATAGATAGATAGATAAGAATATTGATTATTAAAATTTATGAAACTGCAAGTTATTTCTCGTTGTCTCTGCTGAATAATTTTAAAGACTTTTCAATCGGCGAGTATTGAGACTTACTATTATGTCTACAACAAATGTATTTCATTTTGTACCAAAACATTGTCGTTAAAATGAGCCAATTTGCTGAGGGTTCCGATATTATAAAATATTTTTTTTTTCAAAATCGCCTACTACGCGCATGACATTTTAAGTGTCTCTTGGCACTGCAGTAAACATTTCCATGTTTTATTCAGCGAAAAATGAAGTTATAACTTAATTTTACTTGATAATAAAAAATACTTCCACCTTCAAAAAATAGTAAATTAAAAATTTTTGCAGTGTTACGAATAAATAATAATTAAAGCCAAAAGAAATTCGCGTTCAATAAATATCAAGCCCCAAAGTTTGGCATCGTTTGCAATAAAATTTGGTACTTTTCTTTTCCACTACAGGCGCCTTAGCGTTTTTTTAAAAGCTTGGCGCTATTCGGGCATCAGAAAGTGAGATTTATTACCAATTGATATAAACAGTTAAGAAAACAAACTTGATGAAATTTTTTGTTTGTTTATATATGTATATTATAAATGTTTTTTATATACAAATTACTTCTGTTTCTAATTAAAATGAGATAAATTGCATCTTTATGTTAAATAAATTGTATAAACAGAAAAAAATGCTTGTTTATATGAAATGAAACAGTGAATAGGTTGCCAGAAAATAGGTTTCCAAATTTTCTCTCCGCCAAGGCTATTTTCTCTGTTTCGCAAAGATCCCTATACTGTAAATTACCAAAACATTTTGCACATTTAGGATTGAAATAAATGGCGCAATAGCATACAATTTGGTATGGTGTTGGTATAACGTAAAAATAGGAAAAGGTCGCCAAAAAGTTTTCTTTCAAATCACGTCAATTCTGTGTTAATTCGGTTATAGAATAGCTCCGCTTTAAAAACACAGAATCAGTTTAAACCTTTTCCTAAGTGAATTATGCGCCAAACCACGCCAGGTAAGATACGCCAATTGTCAGTAGGCTCAATTATGTAACTTATCGGTACCAAATATGCCAATTGTCTATGGATTCGATAACGTAATTTATCTCCATAATTTATGCATACTTTACAAACTACATCTACTTTCCAATTTTCCTGATTTTAAGATCAATGGGTACTGTTAGATATTAAAAAGCTTGGCGCAATTCGGGCTTAAGAAAGTGAGATTTGTGGCCAAATGATATGAACAGTTATAAAAACAAATAAAATGAACTTTAAGCTTTTTAAAATATGTATTCATATATATATTCCTATATAAATTTTTATTTATGAATATTAATATTTTTGTTATCTATATACAATTTACTTCTGTTTTTATATAAAAAAAGAGATAAGTGTATTCTTTATAGTAAATAAATTATCTAATTACTGAACAGAAAATATGGATGAAAACTTTCCTTGTCTCGCCAAGCCCATTTCTTCCAACTCGCAGCTATACTGGAAAATTACAGAATTTAACCCATTGCTCTATGACTAAACAGTGTCGAACAATATATTATATACTAAAACTATCTCTGAAAAATTGTCAAACTAATAATGCAAATTCTATCAAAAACCGTTTATTTTAATTTTTAAAAAGGCTATTGTGATAATTGCGTACACCAGACTACAGAATTTTCCTCAAAACGGTATGGCTATAGAAGGGCATGTTTGAACTGAAAACGCCCCTGGAAAATTATCTAATTAACAGTCCAAGTTCCATCGAAATACATTAGGCAGAATCATTTAAAGAGGCTAATTTTCCATTATCAGGTTCATCTCATTAAAGATCTTTAAACCATAATTCAATACCAAGAAACGTAGAAAGACGTGTTATGTACTAAAAAAATCCCCGAAAAATTACCTATCTAACAGTGTACGTTCAGCAGAACTCGAGTTATAAGCAGCAGGAATGAAATTTCCATTTGAATTATATATATATACATAAGTAGAATTGGGTATTTCCAGAAAATGCTGAAATGCTGTCGTTTATTGAGAAATAACCAATATTGTGAACGTCGCTCAAACCGATGGCACGCTCATGCATTTTTGGCTTAAAATTAAATCGTTTGGCGATAAAATGAAATCGCAAAAAACATACAATATGTAACTCACAAGCATCGGCATTTTTATAATTACATCTGCTAGTTTCTTCTGTATGTCACATGATGGTCGAGTTAAATAAAAATAAAAAGTAAATTTAAAAGAAATCAAAAACAAAAACAAAATTGTCACTCAGATATTATTTTATAAAATTTTCTGATGCATTTTATTTAACCGGACGCAAGAGATAAATTGCCAAATATAGTTTAAAACTGCAATCTTTCATATTGAATAAATTTTTAAGCATTACGAACATTCTCTTTCATGTTTAAATTCGATATTTTCGTTTTCCAACATTACCACTCGTCAATTTTTTTTTCCATTTTCTCTCTTCTTTTCTTTTTTTTTTCCTTTTAAATAAAATTAGTAACAGTTTTTTTCCGCGATGTACAGCCATTTCAATTCATTTATCAAAAAATTCATCGCCAATAAAATAATTGTAACCCTTTCGCCCAAAATAACAGAACTTTCCGTCATAATTCTATAACTAACCTACGTAGAACGATGTGTTATAGCTTAAAACCTTCCCTGAAACAATGCCTATCTAACAGTATAAGTTCCGTCAAAATCCATGCAGTAGAATTCGAAATCTAGGCGTTCGGGACGAAATTTTCGTTTGGATTTTATATATATAATAGATTTTATATATATAATAGATAGAATAGATAGAATAGATAATAGATTATGTGTTATGAACTATCTCAAAGTTTAAAACAGATCGCATTGTTAGATTTCCTAATTTTAACAATATCGCGTTATGTTAGTTCCACATTCCACCACCAGGGAGCGCACTCTATTCTTAACGAAAGCGTATCTGAACGAAACTCCTTCATGCAACCTTTCCGTAGATACATGAATCGGGAGGGTGGCGGTCTTAACCAATAATTTAAGATAATTGTTGAAATTACTACGAAAAATATTTTAAAGGGGCCCTACGCGGGCCCCTAATAAAGTTAGAGGAAATCGGAAGACGGCAAAATAATCGCGGGGAAAAGTTTGCTTGGGTGCCTCGGAGCTACTTTTGGCGCGAGATCTAAGCTCTACGTCCAATAGGAGCCCAGATATTTAAGGAAATATGAAGTAACAAAAATATGAAGGTACAAAAATATGGAAATATGAAGTCCAAAATAACAGAATTTTCCGTAATAATTCTATAACTAATCTAGGTAGAATAGTGTGTTATAGCTTAAAACCTTCCCTGGAACGATACCTATCTAACGGTATAAGTTCCGTAAAAATCCATGCGGCAGAACTTGAAATCTCGGCTTTCGGAACGAAATTTCCGTTTGGATTTTATATATATAATAGATAGATAGAAGAACATAAATTTAAGAACATAACGTTTATTGTCGTTTATTTGAATCAACGCCTTCTCCTCTAATTGAATCAAATTCAGCTTTACAAATAGGTTTAATTTAAAAGGTGGTTATTAAACTTTGTCATAAATAAATTGATTCACTCCAGGGTATTCTGAATTTTTTAATTTTATCCGCTTGACAATCCCAATGTCTATGAGGCAAAGAAATTACAAACAAAAACGTGTAATTTTAAGCAGGTGTTAAATAATTAAGATACACTGTAAAAAAAAAATTGTAAGGTTACTAAGAATTTTGTAGGAAACTGGGATGCCTAGAACTTTTTATGTAACCACAACAAAAGATAATCATGTAAAATTACAAAAGTTTCTTCAGTAAGTGTTACTAAATATTGCTTAGTAAACGTACTAGTGATTTTTTAGGGAGTTTACCAAAAAAAACTCTTGTAAATTTACTAAATATTGTTTAGTGAAGTTACTAATGCTTGTTTAGGGAGTTTACTAAATAAGTTTTAGTAAATTTATTAGTGAATATGTTGTAAACGTACTATTCCTTTTTAGGTCGTTTTCTAAATTTTTTTTTGTAAATTTACTAAATATTGTGCTGTAAATTTACTAACGGTTTTTCAAGGGAGTTTCTCTAATTAGCTTTTGTAAATTTACTAAATATTTCTTAGTAAACTTACTAGCGATTTTTTAGGGAGTTTACAAAAGAATTTGTGGTAATTTTTCGAAAGACACTTTAGTAAACGTACTAAGGATTGTTTAGAGAGTTTTCCAAAGAATTCCTTGTAAGTTTACTAAATATTGTTCAGTAAACTTACTAACGATTTTTTAGGGAGTTTACTAAAGAATTTTTCGTAAATTTACTTAGGATTATTTAGTCAAGGTACTAACGTTTTTTTAGGTAGTTTCCTAAAGAATACTTTGTGAATTTTCTAATGATTTTTTAGTACACTTACAAAGGAATTTTTAGTACATTGACTAAGAATTTTTTTGTAAATTTGCGAAGGATTTCATAGTACATTTACTATGAATTTTTTTAGTATTGCACCCAAAACTTTACATATACATTAGCAAAAAATTGTTGGTAACTTTATTAAAGTACCGTCAAAAAAATTACCAATGATTTTTTAGTATTGTGTCTAAAACAGTTTTTGTATTCTCGCCAGAAAATTTTTTGTAACCGTGCAAGAGATATTGCAGTAAAATCAAAATCCTTCGATCAAAATAAGTAATATGGCCTGACGTGTTTTTCAGTAATACCACAGCAATTGCCAGAAATATTTGTATGTTATGCATTAAAAAACTGACTGAAGCTTCACTGTAGATATTCAAATAGGTACAAAATCATTTCCATATTAAATGAGCATTATAACAACAGCAGTAAATAAGCAGATAAGCAGAAGCAGATCTTATGGTTTTTAGTTAAATTAAAAAAGCGAATAGAAACAATAATGAAAGTAAAGTATCATTACTGAGTTTATAAAATATGCCTAAATTTTTAAAAAATGTTATCGATACACTGTTAAAAATAAAGTGTGATGTTTCACCAAGAAAATGGTGAAAAGTCGCTGAAATTTAGCAGCAACCAAGATATTGGCGATAAGTTTTACCAGTTTATTGGTGCTTTCTCAAATACCATTATATTAGTGAAATGTTAAACAATGATTCAGGCTTTTTATAAGTCCAATTTTCTGGTGAAAGGTTGAACCATAAATCAAGATTTTTTTTAAATCCAATTTTCTGATAAAAGGTTTAACTATAAATCAGGTTTTTTTTACATCCAATTTTCTGGTAACAGTTTGAACCATAATTTAGTTTTTTTTAATCAAATTTTCTGGTAAAAGGTAGGACCACGAATCAGGATTGTTTTTAAATCCAATTTTCTGGTGAAAGGTTAAATCATAATTCAAGGTTTTCTCTATTCCAATTTTTTGCTAAAAGTTTGAATCACGATTCAGGATTTTCTCTCATTTTTATGGGGAATGGTTACACCGGATTGTAGCTCTCTTTTTCCCCCTCACTTTGGTTTTCAATTTATCATTTTATGGTGTAATAATAAACAAAATTTCAGATTATGCGAGATTATATTGCAGTAGGAAAGCTTTTTTTTATTTTCATTAAACCGAAAATTATTTAAGTTTTAATTATTGATTCTATTGTCTTTGAAATATATTTAAAAAACAAATGTAAACCATTTTGATCTAATTTTAAAAAATAGTTACATTTTTTTCCCCACAAATATTACCATTCTGTCCTTTTACATTTTGGAATATTTCTTCACACTCAGTTACACTTATAGTCCATTTAGTGTTTGCTTATTCACAAAGAAAAAAAAAAAATAATAATTTTCTTTAGATTTAATACATACCCTGTGTTTATTATTGTTTTAATTAAAAAGGCAGCTATAAGTAGCAGAATCCATTTAACCTCTAATATCAGCTAATACAAAAGTATTACTTTAAACTTTAAAGCTTTTTTTTAAATACACAATGTATTTCTACAACATATTAAATACCTACTTTGAAGGGTTAATTTAATAACAGCAGTGTCGCCACCAAGCGACTAATTATTCTTACATATAAGTATTTTTTCAGTATTCCTAAATGATAATCTATGATGACGATTTATTTATTTTTTAACTATACTCGCAAAAAAGAAAAATATTCATCATCAGCAGCCTTGCAATTGCTGAAAATGAAATGGTTACAGACACTATTAAATAGCAACACATTTAAGTTGGTTTGCGGTATGCCGCTCCATTTATTGAAAATACAAATTATATAATCATTAAATTATATGTATAGTATGTCAGACTAATAT
Source organism: Maratus speciosus (assembly GCA_963932465.1). Taxonomy (NCBI): domain Eukaryota; kingdom Metazoa; phylum Arthropoda; class Arachnida; order Araneae; family Salticidae; genus Maratus; species Maratus speciosus. The sequence continues at coordinate 134,578 of CAWVRF010001335.1, forward strand.
TTACTGTAATATAATATCATTTTACATACAGTTTCTCTCATACAGTTTTAAGAGGGTGCTGCACCCTCTCTGACCATTCAGGTCATCAAATAAAAAGAATTCTTGAAGCTTAGTATGTTCTAAATCAGGATTTCAAGTCTGGTAAAATGGAATAGATCCAAGCATCAGGTTAAATTCTCCACCTGTTTTAAATGAAAGAGTAAATATTTTAAGACATAAAATATTTCTTGTGCAAACATAACAATAATCAAATTTCACACAGTGGAATTCATAAAAAAATTAAACAGTATATCAATTCAAATCTCTTTTACAAGGAAATCTTCAGCATTTAAAAAATCAATCAGTGTTCGAAATCATTGGTGGTCCGCTGGCCCAAGAACACCAAAAATTCATTTGAACCACTAATTTGAAAATTTAATGGTCAGCAAGAACAGTAACCACCCCCCCCCCCCCCACCCCCCTCTCTCACAGGGTCATAGGTAAACTTAAATTTTCCCGTCTCGGAGAAAACGGCAACCAAACACAAATCGCACAATTTTATTTATTTAAAAAAATAAATAAAACTGCATTAAACCTTAGTCAATTGAAATATTGGAATTAAAATATCTAAATAATTTTATAGTTTTTCTTTATGTGCTGTTTATTTAATTTTTAGTTATAATTTTATATTTTATTCGGCTAAAAATTTTGGATAACTGCAAAGAAAGTTTGTAAGGAAAAGCTGCAAAATTCTCCATTTGTTAGGTAAAAGAAAAATATTGTGAAATTCTTAAATGTAAAAAAATATTGCAAAAAGAGTCAGTTGGTTGAGGGAAAAAATTCGTCAATCAATCGTGATTAACAAAAACTAATGCTTGCCATTTGGCTGCAATAGGGTGTTAACGATTTTAATCAACGATTAAATCATGATTTTAATCAATTGATTTTTTTTGGAAAATTTGTTATTTTAATCAATGACTTTTTATGGTCTATTTCAATGGTATGTAGGGAAAAATCATTTGTAGTATATTGGAATGATATTACACTATTTCAAGCATATAGAAATTGATACACATCACTGAAATGTACAAAAAGATGCTTACTATAGAACATGATGAGCATAGCATTAATCGTTTATTTATGGGGGGAAAAAAAGGATTCGCTTATAGTACTGTATAAATAAACAATAATTGCTGGAAGTTCGTTATTTGTTGTGGTAAGAGTTTTTTTTTTTTTTTTTTTTTTTTTTTTTTTTTTTTTTTTTACATAATTCTGAATGTGTTGGAAAATTATAATCTGTCGTTGAAGCTTGATTATTTTACGTTCTTGTTTTAAAAAAATATTTTTATTTTGTATGTGTGTATATATATACATATGGGCGAGTTGTAAAAAACATGGTAGGTGGGTTAAACCGGGTAGCGCAGATCCCTCCTTCAGTTGTACTTCTGTCTATCAGCCAACAAGAGAAATAACTTGTCGGTAACCATTATGGCATTTATAGCTGATTGAAACGTTACTGTGTGCGGTTTTTTTTTTAGTGTGAAGGAATTAGTTTCAATTACTCTTAAAAAATTGTTTTATTTGATTCTAGATTTTACGCGTATAACCACGTTTTTTCAGCATATTAAATATCCCTGAGTACTATATCTAATTCTTTCCTTTCCTGATAATATTTTAAAATTTTTACTGATCTTTTGCTTATAGGATTAAGAGTAGTGACGCTATGTTTAAACTCTGTTATGTTGAAGTAATACCGGGTACTTAAGAGTGGGTCAGAACTGGGTATACCCGATTTTGTCCGACACTCATGGAAAATATTTTTAGTAAAGTTAATAAATTAGCATGGAATTTTAAATTGCATTCTTAATGCTGTTAAGTTATATTATAATTCTAAATCTATCTAGTTATAATGAAAAAACTTTAATTTTGATTTTGTTTTATATTAAAAAGTGGGTCTAATTTTTAACTTACATTTATGAAATTAAATAATTTGCAATTATTAATGAACAAAATAATGGTACTAATTAAGGCATAATTTTATATTATGCTTATTACATTTTAATAAATAACTTTCTAATCTGAGGTGTAATAACTTGCGTTATGGGTCCACTTAAAATGCAAATATATTTCGTGACTTGTTTCTCTAAATAAAATAATCTGCCCAAATTGACAAATAATCCAAAAAATCCCAATCCTATATAACTAGGCTATATAATCTATAACAGATTTTTTTTTTATCAAATATTAAACAGGCAAAAAAACCCCCTCTTGATGAATGAAACTTTCCCCAGACTCATTTGCTGTATATAATAGGAGTGGATGGATTGCGAAAGAGGTCTTGATTTTATTTGGTTAAAAAATGTACAGATTTTTTCCAATCCTTGTCCTGAAAAGTCCGTTCTTTAAATCCTTAATAGGTGTTCAATTCATATAAAAGAATCTAGTTAATCTAGTAAGAGAAAGCAATGTATTTATATATGCTTCTTTCCTTACGCAACGCATCGATTTCAGCTCCTTGATGTGTCTTTCAAGCATCTCTAAGCTCATACTAAGAACAAGAGGTGAAAAAGTGGTTATTTTCCAACTCTGCGCGATCTATAACAATTTACCAAATTGGAAAATTATTTAAAACTGCATTTTCGAGAGCAGCAATTGTAAATACTGCAATCAGAAGTTTCGAGAAAACAGGGATTTTCCCCTACAACAAAGTTTTTCCAGACCATCTTTTTGCTCCTTCGGAAGTGACAGAGAAACCCATGAAAGTCATCACAGGATAATGGAGCTCAACCTTCCGAACATAAACGAGTTGACAACATCCAGCAGCTTTCACGTCGAGCTGCTTCCAGATGCAGCAGTTAACATTACAATCACAGGCGTCATCACTCATTCAAAATGTTACATCAACAGAATACATTATTAAAATTATCCATTCGACATCTTCAGACTATGTAGCCCAGCAATCTGTATTTCCAATTTCGCCTAAAATGTTATTATCCCCTTCTAAGGAAGGCTTTAGAATTGAGAAAAGAAAGGTAAAAACTTATTTTGATTTCTTCTCCCTATAAATTACAGATCGAAGCAGATATTAAGGAGAAATAAGCCAAACAAACTGCAAGACGAAAAAAGAAGTTTCTTTAAAAGAAAAAAAGAAACCAAAAAAGATTGCGGACACATCTTCAAAAGAAGAGGATAATGAAACCTGTACGTTTTGCTATGAACTTTACTCAAATTCTAAATCCAAATACGATGTTTAAAATTCCACGATTAGGCACACGAAGCATGTAGTAATGAAGAAGAATACGATGACAAATTCATCCGTGATTTTTGAAGCTAAAAGAACTCGAAAACGTCGTACAGTGTAAAGTAAGCAAGCCTATACAACATAGAAAATTTGCCAACGAATTATTTTTTTACACATGGAAGAACACATGTGCAATTTCGTTTTGTTAAAAATAATTAAAATGTATTTTTTACTATATTAAGCAAGATCTTTTTGACCAAAATGAGTTTCCAGTAGTTTTAAATGAATACCCAATTTTACCGAACAAGCGAGGTAAAACCAGATTTTTGCATACGTTTGAAAAAAGCTATTTTTTAATATAAATAATTATATATATATTTTTTGTTTGAAAAGAACGTTTTATTATAGCCAAGGATTCATTTTACATTAAAAACAGTGTTCAAAGTTTGTTTTCCCATTTCACAGCATTTGAGACTAACAACTTTTATGGTACCCGATTTTGCCCCACCTTCCCTACATATATTTAAAGGATGCTGTAGAAGAAAATAGCATGAAACATTTATTAGCTCCTTTCTACATCTGTTTCTACCAAAATTTTTGGTAACATGCCATTTATCTAAGCAATTTTTCTATTCGCATACACTTTACGGTAGTTATCGCGAAATATCACCAATATTAACACGTTGATATATTCCGATATTAAATTTACGATATTCTCCCCACCTAGCAGTTAAAGTTTTGAAAAAAGGATCAAAAAAGTTTTCCGAAAGCTTGTAGCAATTTATTCCAGGATGATATTTTAGAAGTATCGGCAAATATGTATATATATATGCTCTAAAAGTTAAAATCTTCTAACTGATGATGCAATTGATTTTTAAAAACATGAGTTTTAACTCTTTCAAATACATTGGTGAGCGTAGGTAACTTCGTGCCTCACAAAGACTATATTTTTTCTACCATAAAACTAACTAAACGTCCGTATTTTAACACAATCTTTTTAGAGCAAATCAACAGGCGAGATTTACATTTACCTACGAAAATTTCTTAACATTCGGACAAATATAAATATTTTTTACTAAATAAAATGTGCAAAAACTTCGACAAAATAAGCAAAAAACTGAGTTACATCGTAGTAAAAATCTTACCAGCCTTTTTCCCACAAAATATTAATATTTTTTCACTCGGGATACGAAAGCATTATGTTTTTACCATCTAAAAATTTCAAAGAGTCTAGATGATAACGACAAACTTTAAGAATTTAAAATACTGGAAGAACCTTGTCCCTCCCCCACATCCCTTTTCAGGCATATTTCAAAATTACACATAAGATCCAAAAATCAAATTATGCAGAATATTAATACCAAATAATAATAACAATACCAAAAAGCATATACTTTCAATTCTCTTTGAAATACTGCAATACATTTAAAAAAATAGAAAATTAATCTTTTAAAAAAATTCATTGTCCGAAGTCACTTTTCTGTTTTTCTGCGCATTTTACTGTACAACTCACATTACGTATATATTATTTAAAAATACACACTTAATGTTATACAGTAGCTTTGAAATGATCGAGTATTGATTTGGCTCAGATGTAAATGGATTTAAGGGTGAAAAAAATTTGTTTGAAAAGAAAAAAAAAAAAAAAAAAACACCAAGATTTTGATATGAAAATAAAATCTATATCTATCAATATTATAAAAAACAAATATATCTGCGCGTAACACTGATGTCATTTTGCAAATGGCAGCACTTTGAAATCTGGAATGAAATTTAGGTTTTGCAATTTCCGTGTTCAGCTTGTCGTCAGCTTAAAATTCCGAGTAAAATGAGAACTCCATTTAATATTTTTGTTGAACATTGTCATAATTCTATTTCAAAGACCCGTGATCGGGGGATGTAACTCACAATTATGTGGGTGGGAAACTGGAAATTGTTTTAATCCCTTCCGTTTAGGTCTAAAATGAAAGTACCAAGTTTTATCCCACGTACTAGGTGAACATTAGAAAATATGTACATATTTATAGTCGAAAAACTTTTTTTAAATTATCTTAACAATATCTCAGAACAATTAATGCTTCCAAAAACATTGTCAATACAAATGTTGTAGAATTTGAAATTCTGAATAAAATGAGTACCCATATTAATATTTTTGCTGAACATTAAGGTCGCAATTCTATTTCTAAATTTTGCCTTAATCAGGAGATCATCATCCTTTGCGCTAATCAGGAGAGAGACAGAGTTATCAATCCACCCTGCCTCGGTTTATTACATACATGTATTTTCTTTAAGTTGTTGAGGCCCTTGAGATGTTTCTGTAAATATGTTAATGCTTTATTTTGTATATTTTGAGGATTATAATTTAGTAGATATCGACAAAGAGGTACATAATTGACAGCCGTTTTACATGCCATTTCTCAACTGATATCGTCAACCTTAAACTTTAGTTTAAAAAAACGTAAAGCTAACTTTAAGCTAACTAATAATACTTTTTTTCAATATTCCGAAGGTTTTAAAATTTTATGAATTTAACTTAAGATGCTCGTATACTAGTCGAATATAATTTTTATTAAAACCATCTTAGTCCTTTTCGTAAAATATCGAAGTTTAAAATTGTGCTATTGGTTGACCTATTTCCTCTAGCGACAAGAATCCTGCACACTCATTTGTTTCCTCGCTCCTCGCCACTATTTTCGACCTCCTTAAATGTGATGCATACGCACTGTTATTCACTATATATGTCAAATTAAATACGACGCATAATTCAAATACAATATCAGAGATCATAAACAATATTTCCCATCATTTACAAATTATTTTTGAAATATGCTAAAAATCATGAAATAGTGCACTTTTTAAGTTATCTATTTGTTCGTAGCGGCAAAGCCGCACCTAGTAGGGCGGGAAAACTTAGTAAGTACGTTTATTTCTGACCTATGTTGAAGGGATTAAAACTATTTCCAGCTTTTCCGTATTTAATTCCGAATTCGGCCTTTTTTTTTTTTTCATTTCCTACCACTGGGCTATATTCCGTAATCAAGAGTTTAAGCCATAACTCTGAAAATATCCAAAATAAAGCCTAAAATAATTACAAAATCCTCAATAAATTAAAATATATATTTAAATTAGAAACAGGGTGAACTGATACCTCGTCTGTTCTGACTTCAATCACTTGATTAACGAATTAGGTAAAACTTTGCATTATAATTGTAAAAATTCAACAAAAATATTAAGTACACATTTCAATCAGAATTTTAACCTCTACAACATCTGTATTGACAATGTTTTTGATAGAGTTAGTGTTTTTTAGATATTGTTATGGTAATTAATAAAAATGTGTTTTTTGACTATAAATCTGTACATATCTTCAACCACTTACCTAGTAAGAGGGGGAAAACTTAGTACATTCATTCTAGACTTTAAGTAAAAGGATTAAAACAATTTCCAGTTTTCCCCTAATTCCAAATGCGGCCCTTTTTTCCTCCCCTACCACTGGTCTATAAAGAGTTTTAAAGACTTTAAAATTCTATGTGCTCTAAGTTTTTTTTTTATTTTTATTTTTTTTTTGGGGGGGGGGGATGCCAATTTCGAGTGGGAAGAAAAATCTTGATTATTTATTGTGACAATAAAATGACACAGAACAGTTTTTTTTTTTTTTTAATTTAAGCAGTTTTAAAGAGTTTTGAAACTTTAAGTATTATTACTGTGAGATGTGAAGAAAACGGGGAAACGAAATTTTGAAGGTGAAATTCAGATAAAATTTTAATGAAATGGATATGATGGAATGAATAGTTAATGAAATTTAGGACCGATTATTTTTTCACTTAAAGTAACAAATACAGTAGAGCAATTTTTTTTTAACCTTTAACTGATGTCAAAGAAATTGTCACATAACTAGTGTGAAGCGGTCTGTGAGACCGCTCCAACGAGAGATGAATAAAAGCCGCGATAAATTCATAGGATGTTGTTTTTGTACTAAACTTTTTGCACAGGAGTGTTATAATTAAAATTCAACTATTCAAAAGTCTCTGATGTTAGTACTAAAGTGAAACAAAATTTCAGTAGTGTTTGTAAAAACTGAAATTTGCAAGTTAAACTATGAAAATTGAAAAAAGCACTGGTCTGTGAGACCGGTAACATCAGTTAAAGAATAAAAAAAAAGTTTTAAACAGTTTAAACTTTGGTATTGTGGAGAAGGGAGTAAAAAGGGGAGGTGAAATTTCAGAAGAAAGGTCAGCAATGGCGGTTTTATCTTTATTTTTTAAATCAGAAATGAAAAGAAATGCAGAAGAGTTCCACCCCCCGATTAAGAAATAATATGACAGTAAAGCATTTTAAAGGGCTTTTAAAAAATTTTGTATGAAAATAAGCACTTTCAAGCACAAAAAAAAAAAAACCTTTTGAAAAATGCAAGTACTTTTAAGGACCGTACGAATCCTGATATATTAAAAATTTCCCGACTACAGAGTAGTCCTGCACGGGTCAAGTTGCACCAGACACAAAACCGAATATTATACTTAAGTCAACCCGCAACTCGACCCGAACCCTCCAAAAATATTTCCTCGATCCGCAACCTGACCAGAATCAGCCAAAATAATTTCCGGCAACCTGCAACTCAACCCAGGCCTATTTAACACGAACCCGAAATAAAAGGAAAGGAAATCCTGTTTTATTGATATTATGAAATGTAATCTACAATTACATCTCTAATAACAATGTTTTCTGTAGGAAAATGGACAAATGTATATACTTTAATATTCAAACATATGTGGGTATCATGCCCACAAGTATTTGAAGTGAGGACAGCTTGTTAAAAAGCTCCATCGATATTCACCATCATGGTTGATCTCAATGGCGCTTGCTGACAAGTTGTCCACAACATGGCTCACAATCACATGACACACCTAAGTGATGTAGGATAGGTGGGGGCTAAAGTTACGCACTTATTAATTTTGATTTTTAACGAGCACATTGATCTAAACTTATGTGACGACTGATTAAAATGTTGTATTAAAACCTTAGGCACGTTCCACTATCAAACGACATTCTGTCAAATTATAATTCCGTGAGAAATTGTAATTTAAAAAAAAACATTGCTCTGCGTATCTTTGCCCTATTCGTTGGGCTAAAAGTACGCAGTGATGAGGCAAAAGATTCGCAGTGCGCATTTTTTCCCCCATTACGGCCGGATCTTGCCCCTATTTTCACTAAAATGAATGAGTAATGTAAAAGCATTAGTAAATTTTGATAATATTTAAACTGAAAATTCTAAACTAGACCATGAAAAAAACAGCGGGCTGCGAGATCGCAAATAGCAGTTAACCTCCAACTGTTGCGACAAAAATCGTTTCATAAATACTGTAAGCGGTCTCCGAGACCGCTTAATCGTTGATTGAATAAAATGGTTGACTGACTCATAAGAGGCGGTTTCTGCGCAAAACTTTATGCAAAGGGCTATTATAGTAAAATTTCCCGCATTCAGAAGTCTTCAGCTATACTTCTAATTTACCAAACGAATCAAAATTAAACTAACATAACTACTTAAATTGAAAATTACAAGTTAAACTGTGAAAACTGAATATTGCAGCAATCGGCGAGACCGTTAACAGGAGTTAAGGATTAAGGTTTAAAACAAAAGCGATTCATGAAACAATATTGATTTTTAAAAGTAGGTAGGTAGATACCTACGTTCTATATTTAAAAAAACTTTACTAGAAAAAGGAAAATGTAGTTTGCTAACTTATATTAGTTAAGCAGCTATTATATTTTATATAATATAAATTTAGAAATTGTGAAAAGCTTTGCATCTAGCTAAAATGATAGGGCAAAGTCCCATATCTTAAACATGTTCGTATCTTTGTCCCAAGAAGGATGCGTACTTTTACCCTATTCTGCAGTATTTTGCTTAACCGGCTACCTATAAGTATAAACAAATGTGATCGAGGTAAACTGCGGCATTTAGAAGCTAAAAATATTTCCATCTCCACTAAAATTTTGAATTTGTAAAAATTCCAGGTACTATCAGCTAAAAAATAAAGTGAAATTTAAAAAATATTAGATCAAAATTCGAAAATTTAAACTTACATCATTTTCTTAGCACAAATTGCTACTTTTAATCAAAGGTTTAAACAAATGACTAGTACACTTGAAACAAAACTGCCACCTATTGGTCATGACAGCCGAAATGTTGCTTCATATGAAATCAGCCGGTGCGTATTTTTGCCCCGCTCATATCTTTACCCCTACCTACCCTATATCTCTCTTTGCATGAGAAAGTAAAAACTCGGCATTTTATCGCTTAGAAACTCACGTAAAATTAAAATGCAGTTGTTTATATTTAGGTTTTTTCCAAGTCTAAGATTTTCACAAAAAGTTTGAGCAGAACAATTTTTCAGATAAAATAAATACATATTTCAATATGAATGAGCTATTATTAAATTTACTCCTTAACCTTTAACTGATGTCACAGAAATTGTCACAACTAGTGCGAAGTCAATTAGTGTGAAGTTGTCTGTGAGACCGCTTTATCGAAAGATGAATAAAAGGCACGATTAACTCATAGGATGGTGTTTTTGTACTGAACTTTTTGTACAGGACTGTTATAATTAAAATTCACCTATTCAAAAGTGTCTGGTGATAGTACTAAAGTTCACAAGGGAACAAAATTTCGGTAGTGTTTGTAGTTAAACTGAAAATTGCAAGTACATAAAAAATTGCAAAACTATAAAAATTAAAAAAAAGCTGTGGTCTGAGAGGCCGGTAACATGAGTTAAAAGTTAAGAAAAAAAAAATATATATAAGAAATGTGATAAATTCTTTTTATTTAAGGCACAGTTAAGAACCATTTATCCTTCTCTAGGAATAGAAAAATATTACCAACATTTCATTTTTCATATACACGCAAACATATGTATAATATTTCTGATAGTTTTAAAACACATACCCATGATACGTGTGTATAGATAGAAAAGTGCCCAATATTCAGATTTAGAAGCATAGGAGAGAGTATGGAGGAATGGGACACATTTTACAAAAATAAGAAAATGAACTTTGTTTGACACAAAAACAATATTTCAGTTTATAGAATACCAAATGAAATACTTTCTAATGTCCCTGAACAATATAGAAACATAATTTTCAGAAACAATTTTATAATTAAAGAAATTTCAAGTTTCAAAATTTGTCCCATGCTTAGTTTAATCCATGCTTAGACCCATGCTTGAAGGCTTAGTTTATATTATGGATAATATACAGTATAATGTTCCATAAATAGGGAAACTATTACATCTATGCATAAACAAGTCATTAATATTCAGAAAGCATAAAAAGTATATGAAGCAAAATCACTTCTGAACTTGAAATAATCTTTTACTTTATACAATTGAAATCTTATGCAACTTTTTTCAACTGGAGATTGGGCTACCATTGCTTCATCTAGTGTGCGATTGATGAAATGTCTAGAATGATCATATTCAAAAATTTTTATTACTACCAAAACAAAAACAAATTTTGCAGGAAAGTAAAAGAATATATAAAATTTATTAAGTTAAACCAGCTCTTTGCATGTTCGCCAACATAAATGAAAAATAGTGGAACTTCGAAGGATCACTTTTTGCTTCCTAATTGGTTTGATTGAGAGTATCAACAATAACACAGATTATAAAATATGTAAGCGTGAGGGGGGGGGGGGGGTGTTATGAAGAAAATTTTTATTGTATAAATTTTTTTTATAAACAAAAAACTTTGAATTTTATCCATTGCTGGCACATCTGCCCTATACCTAGATTTTTAACCTGAAAAAAAATATTTTGGACATTCTTTTGAAAAATCAGTCAACCCGAACCCGACACACACAAGATTCAAAACCCAAACCGACCCGATCCGAACCAAAAAAGTAAGGTAAACCCGACCCGATGCCGGAATCTAGTACAATAAATACCGATTACACGGCACGACTCTAATATTAAGAAAGATAATTTTGGTATACATTTTAAGTATTCTGCAGAAGAATAGTGGAATATTTAGCCTTCATTATCAGTCAAAGGGTGGGGGGGGGGGGGTACTAATCATTACATCACTAATTAAAAATAAAATATTTAATCTGCTAACCATATTGCAATAAAATATTATTTTTTACATAAAACATCGGAAATTGCACGCATGCAATAACACTGATGTAAAGAATAGTCATTTGACTGAACGATAAATATTTAACAATAAAATAATAGGATGATTACGCATTAATACCTGCTAAAATCATGTTACATTATAATTCGAAATCAAACGGTCTTACTGTGTAGTTCATTTTTACTTATTAGGAATCAAGGAGAATGGAAATATAACAAAATTTAACTCATAAAGACGAAATATTTACTTACATCCTAATTTGAAATCATAATCAAGATGGATACCTTGAACACCTCTGTGGTTGTGTGAATAGTCATTACGTCATCATTGAAGTCCTTTCTTATTGGCTGACATGGGAGACTAAGATATTTCATGTATTTCTACTATGCGAGTGGTAAATATTATTCCCGGTTACAGATAAAATTCTAGTAAACATGCAGATTTCTGTAGTTTTACAAAAACTAGTTTTGTAGGATTACAGATTTTTTTTTACAGTGTACGTGCCCCTCCACTATAAATATGGTGCATCTTTGATTATAATTAACCAGTAAAATCCGCGGTAACCAGTAAAATTGTCCGCGTATATGCCAATTAATATTTGTGCATTTGAAATTAATGTAAAATTAGTTAATTAACAAATTTTATATAAAATTCCATAGAAATCGTAATTTAAAACGTTTTCTGCCCATTTCATCATTTTAAATTTTGATAAAAAAAAATAGGGAACATTTGTTTCTTAAAAGTAACCGACATGCCAAATTTCCAGTTTCTAGTTCCTTCTGTAATTAGTATCACAAAAATTGTAAGTTTAGAATGTTTTTTCACCTGCACTCTTTTAAATTTCGGATTTTTTTTTTTAAACTAGTCTGTACGTGCAATTGCAAATTAAAAGTAACAACCATGTAAAATTTCCAGATTTTACCCTTAATAATTTCATATGAATCGTAATTTTAAACATTTTTTACTTAATCCACACTTTTAAATTTCCAATGTTTTTGGAAATCATTCTTAAAGAGATTTTTAATCTTAAAAGTAACCCCCAATCCAAATTATAATTTCCAGTACTTTAACATTCACAAAATTCGTAATTCAGAACGTTTCTCTGCTGCACCATTTTAAATTCGGATTAAAAAAAACAACAACAACAAAAAAAAATTGCATTTGCGTCTTAAGGCATGCATTTACACCATTTGAAATTTCTATCCTTAGCAATTCCATAAAAATCGCATTTAGAACATTTTTCTCTCGTTTCATCCTTTTAAATTTCAATTTTTCTAAAAACCGTTCTTAGAGAGTATTTGTATCTTAAAAGTAACTACCGTGCTAAATTTTAAGATTCTAGTCCCTTCAGTATCACAAAAAGTCCTTCCGGCCAGTGCCGGGAGGAATACTAATTTTTACCAATACTAAATCATTATGAATGAGAATTTCGCGAAATTAGTCAGCTTTATCCAAGCTGCTTTTATTTAAAGTAACTTATATTTGGTTGCCAAATTCGGCGATTTCTTAAAGTGCCTGCCATTTTAAGACAACATGGTGGATGAGGCTAACCAGTGAACTTGCTAGAGACCTTAGTAATTGCTGTGCACATGCTCACTCACATCGGAATCGGTTGATATATACGAGTGCTGTCGCATGCAAAAAATCAGATTTTTCTAAATGTCACCCACAATAGAAATTGAAACTGCTATATCTGAGCCATTTTTTAAGGTAAAGACAAACAAAAAATGCTCCTGAATTCTTATATCAAGGTCAAATACTTAAGAAAGAAACCTTTTTCAATTTCTAATTTTTTTGCACCTCATTTTAAATATATATGTTTTCTTAATTTAATGGCCGCCATTTTGAAACAAGATGGCTGATGAATCTGGCCAGCGAACTTGGTCGAGGTATTGATGTATACTATCCACATGCCTTCTTACATCGAAATAGGCGAATACGTGTGTTATGCGTGACAAATACAAGATCGTTTCAAAATGTTAGCCATGCTAGAAATTCAAAGTGCTGTAATTCAACCATTTTTTAAGATATAAACAAAAGAACAAATTTTCAGAAACAAAAACTGCTCCGGAATCCTTGTATCAAGGCCAAACACATAATTTTTTTTTTTCATTTTTCAATTTTTTAATACCTCATTTTAAATTTTAAATTAATTTTTTTTTAAATGGCAACCCTTTTGAAACAAGATAGCGAATGAAGCTGGCCAACGAACTCGGTCGAGACATTGATATGTACTATGTACAGACCAAGTTACATTCAAATCGGTTCATAAATACGCCTGTTATCGCGTGACAAAAATCAGGTCGTTTTAAAATGTCAGCCAAAATAGAAATTCAAAATGCTATTACTCAACCATTTTTTTAGATATAGACGAAAGAAAAACTGTTCCTGAATCTTTGTATTAAGGTCAAACACATACGAAAAAAATCTGTTTCATTTTCCAATTTTTTGGTATCTCATTTTAATTTTTTAGTTTTTTAATTTTTTTAAATGGCCGCCATTTTGAAACAAGATGGCGGTTGAAGCTGGCCAATGAACTCGGTCGAGACATTAGTATGTACTATGTATAAACGAAGTTACATCCAAACCGGTTCATAAATACGCCTTTTATCGCGTGACAAAATTCAGGACGTTTCAAAATGTCAGCCACGCTAGAAATTCAAAATGCTGCAACTCAGCCATTTTTTAAGATATAGACGAAACAAAAACTGCTTCGAAATCTTTGTATAAAGGTCAAATACATAAGAAAAAAATATTTTTCCATTTTCAATTTTTTGGTACCACATCTCAAATTTAAAAATTTTTAAAACATTTTAAATGGCCGCCATTTTGAAACAAAATGGCGGATGAAGCTGGCCAACGAATTCGGTCGAGATATTTGTATGTACTATGTACACACCAAGGTACATCCAAATCGGTTCATAAATACGCCTTTTATCGCGTTACAAAATTCAGGACGATTCAAAATGTCAGCCACGCTAGAAATTCAAAATACTGCAACTCAGCCATTTTTTAAGATATAGACGAAACAAAAACTGCTCTTGAATGTTTGTATAAAGGTCAAATACATAAGAAGATAATATTTTTCCATTTTTAATTTTTTGGTACCACATTTCAAATTTAAAAATTTTTTTAATTTTAAATGGCTGCCATTTTGAAACAAAACGGCGGATGAAGCTGGCCAACGAACTCGGTCGAGACATTTGTATGTACTATGTACATACCAAATTACATCGAAATCGGTTCATAATTACGACAGTTACAGTGTGACATAGGTCATATATATATATATACATATATATATATATATATATATATATATATATATATATATATATATATATATCAATTTTGAACGGAGGGTGGTTTCGGGGTCTGGGGGTCATGATCGATGAAAATATACCAAAATTTTTTGAAATCGCTTTCCTCCGAACGGCTGCAATAGGTAGCTTTGTGTAATGAAAGCTACCTAAAATCAAAATTTTAGAACATTTGTTCTCCTGAATTTTTTTTTATTTCGATTTTTTTTTAAATTGTTTCGTGTGTGCGTGTGTGTTATAAAAGTAGCAGCCATGCCAAATCTCAAGTTTCTTCCCTTTAACAATTCCATAGAAATCGCGTTTAGAACATTTTTCTCTCGTTTCATCCTTTTATATTTCGATTTTTCTAAAAACCGTTCTTAGAGAGTATTTGTATCTTAAAAGTAACTACCGTGCTAAATTTAAGATTCCAGTCCCTTCAGTATCACAAAAATCAAAATTTTAGAACATTTGTTCTCCTGAATTTTTTTTTATTTCGATTTTTTTAAAAATTGTTTCGTGTGTGCGTGTGTGTTATAAAAGTAGCAGCCATGCCAAATTTCAAGTTTCTTCCCTTTAACAATTCCATAGAAATCGCATTTAGAACATTTTTCTCTCGTTTCATCCTTTTAAATTTCGATTTTTCTAAAAAACGTTCTTAGAGAGTATTTGTATCTTAAAAGTAACTACCGTGCTAAATTTTAAGATTCTAGTCCCTTCAGTATCACAAAAATCAAAATTTTAGAACATTTGTTCTCCTGAATTTTTTTAAATTTCGATTTTTTAAAAAATTGTTTCGTGTGTGCGTGTGCGTTATAAAAGTAGCAGCCATGCCAAATTTCAAGTTTCTTCCCTTAGCAATTCCATAGAAATCGCATTTAGAACGCTTTAGAACGCTTTTCGATCGTTTCAACCTTTTAAAATTTTGAATTTTTTAGAAACCTTACTTTAGAGCGTTTACATCTTATAAATAACTACCATGGAAAATTTCATGTTAGTTCATGTCAGAATCACAAAATCGCAATTTTAGAAAGTTTTTCGCTCCTGCACCCTCTTGGGAGTATAGCGGCATCGACATCTAATATAGTCTATTTTGAGGCAGAGACTGTCATCACCAATTTGCCACCATTACTTTTCAAATCAATTCGGTAGTTCCAGAGATTACCCCTTACAAACAAACAAACCGACAAACATTACTTTAACTCTTTATAATATTAGTATAGACTGCTATCTGACAACTAATTTTTCATAATTTTCATACCCATAAAATTGATTTCAAACACCAATTTTGACTTGTGTTCATAGTTATGATTTTTTTTCGAATACTAATGTCAAAACGTATATTTCAGATATAAAAATTGTTAAAGTGTATAAATATCGCAGTATGCTTGGGATGATAATACTACTACCACAGAATATTCAGTGTTAAAAAATACTGTACATCTTTATAATTCCTAAAATTCTTGGCCGAATAATTTCCAGTTTTAGAACCAAAGTTAAAATTGGATGTAGATTCAAAATATGAAATAAATCATGTGTTTGTATTGGAAGTTTTAAGTTCTTTTATTATTTCAATATGTTATTATCTATTATCAATATCAATTATCTAAACACTTTGAAATTTTTATGAGTTTATAAAGTTTCCGAACCTTGTGTTTAATTTTCGAGCTAAAATGTTGATATTTAGTGACAAAAGGGCTAAAATCGAGAGCAAAGCTGTGTGGCTATTCACGATTTAAGTTAACAATCAGAAAAAAACCTGAAGAGACTTCCAGAAATGAATTTCTTTGAAAGGGCAAATATTAATATTATTTAAAACGAATACGTATTTTAAAATCCTAGATGCATGTTTGTTATGCGTGTATGATTTGTTTTATCCTATTTAGATTAAAGATCCAAAGCCGATGCCTATTTTTTTAGCATCGCACAAAACAAAGCGGAAATGACGAAAGTGACTTATGGAAACGGAAGCCTAAGGGTTAAGATTAATATTTTTAAAACCGAATTGTGGCATTCGAGTTGAAAATAAACACATATGTGGTTACGCATTTTTGATTTTTTTTTTTTTTTTTTTTTTTTTTTTGATTTACGAAACAGTAGAAAAAACGTACTGTGCAAAAGTGAGTTCCACATTTTTTTTTTTTTTTCAAACGGGTAATATTTCTATTTGTCGAAGCGGATTGCAGAATTAAAAAGGAAAATGAATATAGATATGGCCTAATTATTTTTAAAGATTACAGAAATCGCAAAATATACTTAAACGACTCTGGGTAAACTTTTTCTCAAGGTTAACATCGATACTATTTTAGTGCATTGCAACGTTTTAAACGAAAAGTACGATCTTTAATTTGGAGTAACTAATTTTCCGTATTTCAGTTAGTTAAATGAATGCGAGTTTCGAAAACACCGGGAATAAAAAACACGAACTGGACTTTAATTATTTTTTTTTTAATGTTCTAGTATTAATATTTTTTCAAACGCCTTCCTCTGTTAGAAAGTTTAAAGAATGTCGATGCAGCTTCGTGTCTTTTGTTATTCCGTATTTTGAATGGTTCGGTATTCAATGATCCAATGTGACACGCTTTGTAACACGCAATCCACATGCTATGGAATTTTGAATTCGTTATTTTTTGTCGAAATATGGAAAAGCATGCAACAGTCACTTAAGGAGCGATCATTTTATCTTAAAACGACACATTCTGTTTTAAAAAATATAAATATTGGAGGGGGCGGGCGATAAGAGGTTCATTTGGAAAGGCTTTCGTTTAAAAGTATGAATTCTTACGAAATCAGATTTAAGATATCTATAAATTTGAAGTTTATTTAAGCTTATTATAAAGTTTTAAGTCTATTGCGTTTTAAAATTTTGACTCTAAATTCAACAATAGGAAAAGCTGCAAGAAAGCATTTTTTCCTGGAAACTTTATTAGACAAAGGGAGCGACCTTTTCAACCTGTTTTCAGAAATGGGGAATCAGGCTTCTAACGCACCTTATACTGACTGCTTCGACGTATCAGACACTTCTACGCACTCTCACATTAAAACATCCTTTCCGCTAAATAAATTCAGTTTTTGTGCAAAAAATTTATGCCTCCGCATTAATATAATTCTTAATAGAAAGGGAAAAATATGCTGTTTCTATATGGGGGGTATTATCATGATTATGCCCCCGGGGAATTTTTTCATAATCAAAAATATGGGTCAGCAAAACACGTCGTCAAGTGAGAAGCAAATTTAATATCACTCTTCAATTTTTATGCAAGCAGCAAACATGACCACCAAGATTTGACTTTTCACTAGGCAGTATATACAAGACTAAGAGACCAGAAATTTTGAGGGAAAATGATAGATTTCGAATGCTATTTAAAATTTTGCATATAGTGAATTTCATGTATAATGAAGTTATAAGTGAGTTTGATATTTTGAAAGCTACTGATAAAAATATATTAACGCAATTCTGTTTTCGGAGTTTTTCTTTTTTACTTGTCCTTTAATAATAATGGTTTGTTTAAGCTCGCTCGCTAAGGCTAGAAGCAGAAATTGGTGTGCTGGAGCGGAGGTGAGATGGGTCCTCTGCATATCCTGTGTATAATGCATGCATATACTTAATACAAAATCAGTCCTTATGAGGATTTTTCAGCTTAGGGGCCGATACAACTGCGCCCCCTATCGCCGACAGTAGATATTTCTGTCACTCGCACAATAATATTTTACCCAAAATATTTTTTGGTAGTTCATATGTTAATCGATGTCATGTAAACTGATTGAATAAGACATGTCTAATCTAGAGGGGCCCAAGAATGTTTATATTTCGTAATTTAATTAATTCTAATTTCTAAATAAAGTCTTGATGACTATTAGAGTAAAATTCAATATCGATTTGACTTCCAAAATGCCACGCACTGCTGTTTATGCCACCACCCATTGAACCAGGACAAGATAAAAGACCATGATCATTTCAGTGGACAGCGGGCACTTCATTCATTATGCAATCTTCAACATCGTCTTCGGAAAATAATTCTAGTTGTCTTTCATAATTTAAAACTTTATGACGCTCATTTAATCATGCAGGTTCTGAGAAAGATTCATAAAATCAACGTAATCACCAATAATATGGAAAAAAATTAATTTTTTTCTTACAAACAACATAATAAATGCCGGTTCCCTGTTCAATTCATCGACAGCTTCCACTTCATGTCTGCATCTTTCAAACAGCTGGTGGTCAATTTACGACTGGAAGATTTCAAGATTTTAAAATATAATATGAACAATATTGAATTTCTCCTGCGGAAAGGTGTGTATCCGTATTAATATTTTTCTTCTATGGATAAGTTCCAAGAAACATCATTGCTCCCACGTGAAGCCTTTTCAGTGACTTAACGCAGCAGCATATTTCCGAAGACGATTCTGCACATGCTCACTGTTTGGGACATATTCAGTCTTCAAACACTGGGGGTCTATCACATGAAGTGTGATATTCTCGACTTATTCGACGTGTTACAGAATTTTCGCAACCTGTGTGCGCAGTTTTATGGAGTAGACCGCGCACATTTTGTTACTGCACACAGTCATGCTTGGCAAGGTTCACTTAAAATGAGCCAGCAAGTCCTCGAATTGCTCGTGGATGTTAATGTGCATCTGATGGTTGAACGTGGGATTCGAGGAGGTATATCTATGATAAATCATCGCTGGGCAAGTGCTAACAACGATTCTGTGCCAAACCCAGATCGTATCAATGAAAAATCATATATGATGTATCTTGATGCCAACAATTTATTCGGTCATTTCATGTCTGAACCCCTACCGTACGGCGAATTTGAATGGGTCATCCATGAAGCCGACACCAGTTGGATACTTTCATTGGAGAATCATGGCGAAGATGGTTACATTTTCAAGATGGACTTAGCATGGTCACCTCGTTTACATGACCACCACAATGACTACTCACTAGCCGCAGAAAAAAATCAAATGGAAAAAGAAATGCCATCTCCATATACGCAAGAGCTGATAAAAATATTTCGTACGTTGCTACAGAGAAGTTGGTGCCTAATATAAATGATAAGAACAATTATATTGTATATTACTGAAATTTAAACTATTATTTGAGCCTGGAGATGGTATGGCAAAAGTGCACAGCATCATGAAATTCAGACAGAGGGCGTGGCTTAAAACGTACATCGAGTTTAATACAGAATAGAGGAAGCAAGCTTCATCTCCTTTCCAGAAGGATGTCTTCAAACTCATGAATAAATCTGTGTACGGCAAATCAATAGAATCCGTTAGACGGCAAGTGGACATTCAATTGGTTAATAATGATAAAAATATCAAAAATCTTGTGGCAGCACCAACTTACCATTTAGCTCAAGTCTTTGATGAAAATTCAATAGGGGTTCAGAGGATGAAGCAATTAGTCACCCTCGACAAACCCCTGTATGTTGGCTTTGTCATACTAGGGCTTAGTAAACTCCATATGTTCAAGTTTCATTATGATTTTGTGAAGCGTATATATGGAAATAAAGCGAAGCTCTTGTTTACGGATACAGATTCCCTGACCTATCATATAGAGTAGGGGTGCACAACATAGAGAAGGGCCACATTCAAAAATGTCTAGGTTATTGCGGGCCACATCAGTAACACAAAGAGAATTCTATTTCGGGAAGGTGATCTGTGGCAGATATAATCAGATAAAAAATAAGGTTTCAGAGGGGAGGGAGTTTTACCCCTCTAGGTCACCCTACCCAATCAACATATCCAATTTAATTGCAAGGATATAGCAACAATTTACTTATGTATATATAACACAGATATAGCAAGGAATGTTTTCAAGGAGCGATAATATTCCTTAATTTTATTCGGGGGGGGGGGTAAAGTTTGTTTTATTAAAAGTGCTGAAAAGGAAGTCAGGCATGAAAGTGGCTAGCGCCGAAAAATACTTTATAAACGAAGAGGAGAGAATGAACCAATCAAACAAATTTGAGATTTTTCCGCTCCTGATCAGCGAAATTCGTAATTTTTCCGACCAAGGAACTTTGCCATTTTTACGCGCCTTATCGATAAAATTCGTAAATTTTCCGTGCCTGATCGACAAAATTTGCCATTTTTCCTTACTCGATCGACAAAATTCGCTATTTTTCCGCATTCGATAGACGAATTTTATAATTTTTTCGTGCCTGATCGACAAAATTCACGATTTTTCCGTCCCTGATCGACGAAATTTTCGATTTTTTACCGCAGCAAATTGAAAAAAATCGGGTTTTTTTTTCTCGCGACAAACTGACGAAACTCACGATTTTACCGCTTCCGATCAACGAAATTTTCAATTTTTCCGCGATTAGTCGGCGAAATGAAGAATATTTCCGTGCCTGATCAATAAAATTTGTGATTTTTTCACCCCTGATTGACAAAATTCTCGATTTTTTTCGCGCCCGACAACAAAATTCGCGATTTTTCGGAGCCCGATAGACAAAATTCGCGATTTTTCCGCCCCTGATCGACAAAATTCGCGATTTTTCCGCACCCGACCCACGAAATTCGCGATTCTTAACTGACTCTGGCGAAATTTGCAATTTTTTCCTGCAGCAAATTGACAAAATTCGTTTTTTTTTCTCGAGATAAACTGACGAAACTCACGATTTTTCCGCTGCCGATCAACGAAATTTTTAATTTTTCCGCGCATCATCAGTAAAATTTGCGATTTTTCAGTGCTCGATCAACGAAATTCGCGATTCTTAACTGACTCTGACGAAATTTGCAATTTTTTTCCTGCAGCAAATTTACAGAATTCGTTTTTTTTTCTCGCGATAAACTGACGAACTCACGATTTTTCCGCTGCCGATCAACGAAATTTTCAATTTTTCCACGCATCATCAGTAAAATTTGCGATTTTTCAGTGCTCGATGAACGAAATTCGCGATTCTTAACGGACTCTGACGAAATTTGCAATTTTTTCCTGCAGCAAATTGACAAAATTCAGTTTTTTTTTCTCGAGATAAACTTACGAAACTCACGATTTTGCCGCTGCCGATCAACGAAATTTTCAATTTTTCCGCGCATCATCAACAAAATTTGCGATTTTTTAGTGCTCGATCAACGAAATTCTCGATTCTTAACTGACTCTGACGAAATTTGCATTTTTTTCCTGCAGCAAATTGACAAAATTCGGGGGGTTTTCTCGCGATAAACTGACGAGCTCACGATTTTTCCGACGCCGATCAACGAAATTTTCAATTTTTCTGCGCATCATCGGGGAAATGAAGGATTTTTCCGTGCCTGATCAATGAAATTTGTGATTTTTCGGTGCCCGATAGACGAAATTCGCGATTTTTCCGCCCCTGATCGACAAAATTTGCGATTTTCCGCACCCGACCAGCGAAATTCGCGATTCTTAACTGACTCTGACGAAATTTGCAATTTTTTCCTGCAGGAAATTGGCAAAATCCGTTTTTTTCTCGAGATAAACTGACGAAACTCACGATTTTTCCGCAGCCGAACAACAAAATTTGCAATTTTATTTGAGCTTGATCGAAAATCGATTTTTTCCGTGCCTGACCAACGAAATTCGAGATTTTTCCGCGCCCGATCGACAAAACTTGCGATTTTCCCGTGGTCGATCGGCGAAATTTGCGATTTTCCCCGCGCCTCATCGACAAAAATCGCGTTTTTTTCTCGCATCATCGTCAAAATTCGCGATTCTTAACTGATTGACGAAATTTTCAATTTTCCCGCTGTAAATTGGCGAAATTCACGATTTTTTTCTGCGATTTATGGACAAAAATTGCAATTTTTTCCAAATTTAAAGTCGCGGGCCACACTTTAACCCATCGCGGGACACAGGTTGTGCATCCCTAATATAGAGGAACCTCACATTTATGCAGACATAGCAAAATATCAAGATTTATTCGATACTTCTGATTATCCCCAGGTTCTACAGCACGAAGAATAAAAATCAGTTTCACTGCTTCAAAGGTGAATTAAATTCCAAGCCGACATACGAATTTGTGGGGCTGCGAGCCAAGATGTACTTGCTTCTTTCTTCAGGGGGTGCTAAGAAGACAGCCAAGCGGGTCCCTAGAAGCGGGGTAAGAAAATCAAGCATGAAAATTATAAAGAGGTGCTATTCAAATCAATCATATCGAGAGAAGTGCAATACAGAATACAAAGTTAGCGTCATAAAATTCTTCTTTTTTTTTGTTGTGATGCTTTATCCAGAGGCATCAGGTGGCTAGTGGAAAATTCTTTATACAATTTTTCATGAAATCAAGGACTATCAACATTCATTCATGAATCAAGGACTGTCATCATTCTTTCCTTCAAGAAATCAAGGACTGTCATCATTCTTTCCTTCAAGAAATCAAGGACTGTCATCATTCTTTCCTTCAAGAAATCATCATTTAAATTATAATCATATCAAAAAGGGGACAATGAGAGTAGTATTCTTTTTCTTCTGGATATGATGTTTTAAATTTTCATGAAATCAAGGACTATCATCATTCTTTCATTCAAGGACTGTCATCATTCTTTCCAGCAGGTCTTCATGAAAATTAAAGAAAACAAGGACTGTCATCTTTCGTCCAAACATATCTTCATGAAAAAACAGAGGTGCAGTTTTGTTCGAATAGTGCATAATATATTTCTTCCAAGCTGCGAGAACGGATTTCTTCAACGATGCATAAAGTTGCGAGAAAACAGTTTTCAAAGGTGCATAAAATTTCAAGGGTGCAAAAATATTCAGAGGTACGTAAATAATCATGGGTGCGCAATCAAAGGAGCTTCCTGCAAACATTTTTCAAGATGTCTTCAACAATGTGAAAATAAAAGTCATTCAAATATTCTCAGAGTGATGAAAACAAGTCTTCGAGATGTGTAAATATAATCATGAACTAGTTCATTCAAGAACTTTACTTATTTCTTCATATATATAACTTTCTTCCATGATGCGAGAAAATAATGTTTCTCAAGTATAGCAAAAACTTTGCTGAAAACGACAGTGTGAAGTCAAATTTTTCATGAACTGGTATAAGAACTTTACTAATTCTCAAGTATTGCAAAAACTGTACTAAAAACTATACTCTTTCAAAGTGAAATCAAAATTTTCAAGTACTGAAATGATTTGTGTTCTTCAATAATGAGCTGATTTAATTGTGTGGTGCGTAAAATGTTCTAAATGTCAATGAAAAACTAGGGAGAAATGAAAAAAGATGGCGAGTGGACTGAAGGCCCAGTTTAACATCAACACTAAAACTTTTTCGACAAATGCTTCTAAAGTAATCATGCACTGCCTTGTCTAAAATCAGCATGACTAGCTGAGATGACCATGAAGGGAATGCCTCTCCTTGTTGAAATCATCATGCCTAGCTGAGACTGCATGGCTGAAAATATCTTACCTTGCTGAAATCATCGTGCATACCTGAGATGACAGTGCTGAGAATACCCCTCCTTGCTGAAATCATCATACCTAGTTGAGAGGACCATGCTGAGATTATCTAGTCTAAGTAAAGCAGCGTGTTTTTGCAGAAAAAGGTAACTAAAATTTTGAGTCTTTCTTTTACAAATCATTTGACAATGTTTCACGAATATATTCAAACTATATTTTTCTTTTTCGAAAAATTAGTTTTCCTCAAACAAGGGACGAAGAAAAAACAGCATGTTATGCAAAACAAGGTAACTAAAATTGTCGTTCTTTTATAAAACATTTGATAAAGTTTCATGAAAATATTGAAACTATACTTTTCTTATTAGAAAAAAATTAGGTTTCCCCAAACGAAGGATTTAGCATCATGAAGAAGGGCAGTATGTCTCGCAAAAGAAGGTAACTGAAGTTTTGAGTTTTTCTTTTATAAAACATTTGACAAAGTTTCATATAAATATTCAAGCTATATTTTTCTTTTAGGAAAAGAATAGGTCTCCTCAAACGAAGGATTTACCATCATGGAGAAAAGCAATATGTCTTACAAAACAAGGTAACTAAAATTATCTTTCTTTAAATACAAAGAGACCTTCGAAAGAAATTTTGTGACCTATATGTTTTTTTTCCCTTTGCAGGTATATCGCAGGAAGAATGATATGCAGAGAAAAATTTGGATGCAGAGCAAGGATTAAAAAAAAAAGAATTGTGACGTTTTGAATATTTTTCAAAATTTTTTAAAAGAAATTAAAAAAAAATTATTTTTCAAAAAATTTTAAAAGAAAAATTAAGTTCCTAAAATAAAAATGTTAAAATCAAAATTTTTTATCACTTAAGAAATAATGATCACAATTTTTCTTTTTTAAATTTTTCTATCTGATGAAAAAAAAATTCTGGCAAAAAAAATATTTTATCATGCGAGAAAAAAAGTTGTATGACGCCAAAAAGAAAAAAAAATCTTTAGCAATTTTTTTTTATTCTTAATGATTTAAAAAAATTCCTCACAAAATAAAATTTTGTATCTGCCGCTCATTAAGCATGAGAGCACTCTAAGTTGATAATTCCACAAAAACCTTATCCGTTCAAACTTCCGGTCTACTTCTGCTTCAAAACGCTCTTATCAGCCTCGTACTGTAAGATAAAAAACTTCCGAATGACCTTCATTTGACCTTGAGTCACGTGCAGCGTGCGGCATGATGTACAACCGGTAATTTCCCACTACTAAAATTAATCACAATTTCTCAAACGCTCGTTTATTTATATTGGTAATCTGTTGTTGGTAGCTGGTCATTTTTAATTTAGAACTTAAAACATTGTACTTGTTTATAGTTTCCTGAAGATTTTAAAGAAAATGAAGACGAATAGATATGATACAACATTCCTTATTACTTACATTATTTATTTCCATAAGTCGAACAATTGCGTTATTTACGGCATCGGAATGATTGCCGCGATCAATGAGTCGATACAACCGGAATTGTGAGGGACAAACAGGGACTCGGATTTTATATAAACGAGTTGGAACCCGTCGAAATTCGACGAAGTAAAATGTTTAGAAAGAAACTATTAGATCAAATTTATGATAAACCTACAAAAATAATTACAATAAAAAATTCATCTTATATTGGTTGTCTAACTGTTAAAACAAATAATATTTTAAACCTAAAATTATCAAAATGTTATTTCCACAAACTTCAGCTGCTTAAATTATTGAAAAATTAAACTGTATTAGAATACGTAATACAAACTTTAAATTCTAATCTCAGTACCCGCGAATAAAAAATTCAGAAATTTGCCTTTAGTTGTCATAGCATTGGCCATTTAGTATTGGTCAAATATTTAGTATTATCAAAGAAAATGATCGTTTTTTTCTTAAATATGACATCATTTTTACTCACTGATTCATTTTGCCCAGCGTCTCAAATTCAGTATCAGCGTAATGTAAAAAAATATTGAAATGTAACTGATTTATGAAGAAATATGCGTGTTTTTTTTTAATAGCTACGTCATTTTCTGTTCAAAAATTATAAAAAAAAGTTACTTTTATTTGTAATATGAAAATGGCATCAATAAGGATAAATAAATCATGACTATTTTCCCTTTACTTTTAATAGAAATTCTGTACTTCAGTTGCCACAATTACAAAACTGGTACTAAAAAACAATAAAAAAAATTAATATCTCAAAAATAAATAGCGATAGAGCTTTCAAACAAATTGCATTTAAAAGTATATTTTTTCCCTGTACAACGGTGTAAAAATTGAAACTGTGCGATGTTTAGAAGTTTAAAAATTTGCAGTAGCGAAAATTGCAAAACCGAAATTTCCTTTCAAATTTCAGAGTGTTGCCATTCGCAGAATGACGTATGCGTTACGCACAGATATGTTTGTCCTTTATAATATAGATAGATTTGCTTAATAGCAGTGGTTGTGTCATCTATATTCACAACAATAAAAAATAGCTACAAATCAAGATATTTTAAAAACAGATAGTGTTTTAATATCATGTAGGAAGTGTATTATAAAATATTCCTGTTTTTTTTTCCAATAAATCCTTTTTCCAGGTTTTCGTTTTATTTGTGTCTAATCTACAATCATTACAAAGGTATGTTTTATTGAATTTAAGACTGTAAAACTGTAAGATGTAATATTGAAACTATTATTGAAATTAAGATTTTTATTTAATGTTTGAAGAAATTATTTTTTTTATATATTCTTCAGCTAAAAGATTATTGTTGTTTAGCATTTAAATCAATATGCAATAATATTTTTTCAAAACGTATTTATTCCTAATATGGTTTACAGACTTTCAAGTACTGTGGTATGCTATTTATACCACTTAACATGAATAAAAAAATTGAACCAGAATTTTTAAATATAATTTGCCTTCTTTTATAATTAACTTGAACGAATCTTTTTACGTTATTTATTATTTTTATGATTTTATTACTTAAAAAGTTTGACAATTTTTCAACATTAAAGTAGCAGAATTTACTTGCATTAATCTAAACTGCATTTTGAGGATTTAAAAGTATAAAACCCGACATAAAAGAGGACTTTTATTATTTTTATCCACTAATTAAACATTTAAAAGAATCCTCATCACAATAGTTACCATCATCATTAATTTGTACAAGCTAAACATATTTCTCCTTATAGCATTTCATATATGTCGCGATCGTAGAAGTAAATATATATTAAAAGGAAGTCTAAATATATTTATATCAATGTGTAAATTTACATATTTCATCAAATTTAAGTGGATTGACTGTGTGCTGAATGTCTTTTAAAGCGACCTTTTGAGAAAATAATTTCATTTATTATTGAATTTTTACATAAAACTATGAAAATAAATACCTTTATTTATAATCCACCCCTCTTCTGCAAATTTGTAAAAATATGTAAAGTTTGAACATAATTTAGCTAAACTATTGAGCTTACACCAGCAACTGCACGCAAATTCTACCTGATATATTTTACCTCCATGTTGAGGAAATGGCATTGCGAGCTTTTGTTTTTTTATTTATTAACGCAATATTTCACATTTTTCACCAAAAATCTGATTTTTGACAAGAGTGTCTGAAATTTGCATTAAGAAAAAAAATGTTTATTACCGTTTAAATGCATGTAATTTATTTATAATCCACCCTCCTTCTTCAAATTTGTAAAAATGTGTAAAGTTTGAACATAATTTAACTAAATTATTGAGCTTACGTCAGCAACTGCAAGCAAATTCTACCTGATATATTTTACCTCCTTGTTGAGGAAATGGCATTGCGAGCTTTTGTTTGTTATTTATTAACGGAATATTTCACATTTTTCACCAAAAATCTCTGATTTTTGACAAGAGTGTCTGAAATTTGCATTAAAAAAAAAAAATGTTTCTTACCGTTTAAATGCATGTAACTAAAACCTTTTAATGAAAGACATAACGTTTAGTTCATCTCACATATAAAACGCATAAGGGAATGCCTGTTGTTACTCTTATGACCATTTAAGAAAATTTTCAGGCATACTTCCAATTATTTTATTACAAAATTATAATTAGGATAAAATTTATATAAATGGTTAAATACCACCTTGTTCTACTCGCAGAAAATACTATAGTTAATTTGTAACAAAATTTTGATTTATTATAAAGACAAGCAAAATGTATTTTGTTACAAATTAAATATATATAAATAAATATCTTATGTGGGCGGAACACAATGGTATTTAACTAGGGCTAGTTCCATGGGTTTTTGTAGTGTAAGTCACACAGCTGATAACTGCTATGCTTGTTGACAACCGTTATTTTCGTAAAGTGTGCTAAGCCTTATTCAATTAATGAGATATCTCGTGTAAAAAAAGTCAGATTTTTCCTTTCTAAAATACTGGTAGCCGAAAATCATAGCATGTGACTTACACTACAAGTACACATGGTTATAGCCCTAGTTATATCAATTTTTATCCTAATAAAAAATAATTGGAAATATTTCTGAAAATTTGCTCTAATGGTCACAAGCGTAACAAATGGACGATCAGCAAACGAATGCGAAAAAATTTCAAAAGAATATTCATTACATTTTCAGTAAGAAAATGAATAAAATACTCGAGAGGGTGAAACTTTCTTAAGAGTGTTTTATCAAATATTAAAACATAAATAAACATAAAAATAAACGGTCATGTGCGAGTATTATTAGCGCTCAGAGGGTTCCGTACAATATATATATATATATGAATATTTGTTGTATTATATAAAAAAATCTTTGCTAAAAGAATAATAAGACTTTCTAAAAAAAATACAATGTAGGGTTGGGTTTAGCTGTATATACTAGAAAAGTATGAATGGTTATACCATAAAAGTTCAATGAGATATGAAGCCTAAAACCTAAATAATATCAAATATTGCTATTCTGTATTAACACTTTTTTAATCAATCTGTTTATGATGAAATTAATTTGGTACAGACAATAAAAGCAGTCCACATTTAAACTTCATTTGGCATTTCATAAAACTAAATTCCACGTAGAAATAATTTTTTTTTTTTTTTTTTTTTTTTTACTGTGTAGCTAAAACAAAACCTTTGTTCAAAGTTTAAAGATGGCATTGTTCTAAGCGCACTTCGAAGGGACGCTTCAAAGTTGCAACGCCGTCTTAGTGCTTGCGCGTTTTTCGAGATAGGTTTTTAATTAACTTTTAAAGACACGGGAGACGTATTAAGAGATCCACTCAATCCAAACTAGTCGCGAATCCCATAGTGTTTATGTGGTTAATTCTAATTAAATTAGTCTGCTTTTAATAATTTGACATCTATTGTTTTTATACTGCTACTAGGCATTTCATTACACAAATATGTTATTAAAAATTGTTATCAGGCCTTAAAAGCCGATGGTACATAGAGTACGCCACTTCTGTCATTATGTTTGTCCAAACCGTCCGCGTTTTTTAAGGATTAATATTTCGGATAATCAGCGATGATGTTATTCGAAATCGTTAACAACAATGTTTTTATACGTCTGCTAAGATAAGTACCTCCAGCGCTCTTCAACACATTTGCTTGCATGCCCGCAAATCGTAATTTGTGTGTAACGGAAAATTGCACTTTTCTCAAAAACTATGTGACATAGGGTAATCGCTATAATTTTCCTGCAAAGTTTTAATTTACTAACTCTAACTTTTTCATAATTTTAGTTTCAGTAGATTCGGAAATAGATGGGGGAGGGGGGGACATATTTTTGCACTACATTTTCGACGATATATCTGATAATATAATACCTACAATTAAATGAAATAAATTTTTGAGTTCAACGTTACGAACGCTTTCACACGATGCCCCACACGATATACAATTTTTTTTTCTTCTAGAAACGTAACTAGACCCTGTATATTTTACCCAAAATATTTGTAGAAGTTTACTAATCTGTAAATATGGGGCCAATAGTTTGTGTTACGTCCCCCAAATTGAACTTCTACGTTTCATAGTTTACGAGTAAAATTGCTGTAACAGACGGACAGACAGACATAGGACTGATCTTATAACGGCTCCGTTTTTACTTTTTAAGTATGGAATAATAAAAACAGCTATTGTTTACATATCTTTCCTTTTTTTAATGTAAGTTTCGGTTTTTATGCTTTCATTTCCCCCAAGTTATTAAATTAGCTTTATCTTCGTAGAAAAAGCGGCACGCACCGGAATCCGAGGACATATCCTTCAGTTACTGAACACAACTAGAGCAGCGATTGCGGATGACTCCCACGGAATAATTTAAAATCTGAATTCAGTAAGTTTAAGACATCGACCAGGTACGGGTTGGTCAAGGCATTTATTAAGGCGGACGATCGGGGTGGCTTCGAGATCATATAACGGAAAAAAAAAAGATAAATTTAACCCTTTAACCCTTTATGTTCCAAATTATGAATCTTCTAAATCCTTTCTTGTGGGCCCCACCAGTGGCTGAGAGGTTCTGCTCTCGAAGCTGGTAGATGGGAGGTACTGGGTTCGAATTCAATCGCGCCCATCGGCCTAATCGTTCGGAGTTTTCGTGGTTTTCTTCGAACCTTGGATTTCCAAGCATTAATACGGGTTAGGTTCCCTTAGAAAGACCCCCACGAAGGGCACTCCCCCCTGGGCCTATATCCCTCGTGCAGATAATTGGCCGTCATAAATACAACCAACCAACCAACCTTACTTGTGAGTTTTGAAATTAAATTAGAAGATTTACACAATCATTTAATAAATTTTTGAAGGATTTTGCCAATTAAAATTAATTAAATTTGAATTTATAGGAATTTTGTGCAATATTATAACCCAAATCTTTTATTTTAAATATGTTTTTAGTATTTTGTAGAATTAGGAAATGTACAAACACAATGTTCTTACAATAGAAATATGGAAATATTTGCGAACTGAAAGTTTACTCCCCCAATTTTTCAACATCAATAAAGCTGAATAGATGCAAAGGAGAAAGAAATCCTCCTTTAAAAAAATTTTTGTTTTGTGCAAACAATAATGCTTTTGGAACAAGACCTGTAACTCTTTCAAAACTGTATTACTAATCATCGATGTATTAAATAAATTTTATAATAATTTATTTTAAGGGGGCACAGGACCTTTGAGTTTGTCGAAACAATCAAAAGCATCGTCTTCTTCAATGTTAAAAAATACGAACAATTTCCAATTAAGATCCCCCACCCCCACCCTGCATATCCTGAACTACATTATCCAGAACAATAAATGTTGCATGCCCAAAATTAATATTTCAATTTTATATTTGAAAATTCATCTCACTAATGCGTGATTAAGTACTGCGCGCATGATAAAACTCTAAATTATGTATAGAAATCAATTTTAAACAAAACAGAACCCTAACACACCTACCTCTAACTTAAAATCATAATATACGCAAAAAGTTTTGTTTGAAATTTAATTTTAGCACAAAATAAAAAATAAAATAAAAAATTTCAGCTGTTTTTTCAAATTTTTCAAGTGTAAAAAAATAAATAAGAAAAATATGTGAACATTTTTAGCTTTACCATGTAGACTATAAAAAAATGCATATTTGGTTAATTTTTTTAAGCTGTAGCTTTCATAGTTCGAAAGTAACGTTGCACGCAATCTGCAAACTTACTAATTTGAGAAAACACTTCAGTATCTTCGGACCTTCAATTATACGCTCCATTTTTAAATGATTATAACTCAAGAAACAATGCTTATTTTTGGATGGGTTTTTTTGCATATTGACGATAAATTTTAAAACATTCAGAATAAAACAAAAAACGAAAATTGATTTTTTGAAAGTTTAAAGTCCTGTGCCCCCTTAAGGGAACCGTGGACCTTTATTTAAGCAAAAATCGACACCAAAATACACTTTTCTTTTTGTGTTTATTTTTATTCTCCATTTTGTACTACGTTATTTTATGCAAAGTTACAAGTGTTTAAGTTTTGTTCACAAACAATTTTTTAGCCTTTTAATATGATTTAAATCTGTTTTTCTCAATACTGATATTTCAGTTTTTTTTTTTTTAATTTTTGAAATGCTTCATGCTATTTAATTTTTAATCAAAATTCATGAAACTGATAATGAAGAATCCTGATATAGCTTAAAAAAAACTGTTGACGCATTTTAAAATTCGACTTCATTAAGACAATTAAATTTGATTTTAAGGCAGAATTTTTATGAAAATCGATATGGAATTCAGAAAAATATCTCTAACAAAATAACTGTTTAAGGGTTTAAAAAATAGATACACAGATTTGTTTGTAATAGAGATTTACTTGATTAAAATCCAAAATCGAGGAAATATCTACAAAATTAAGACACAAGGAGCATCTTAAATTTTCGTTTTAAAATTTTAAATTTTTTAAAAGATCTTAAAATTATAATAAGATAGGAAATTTCTTTTAAGGCTTTCTACACTGTAAAAAAATCCGAGCACTATTTCTGTAGGAATCGGAAAAATAGTTGCCCATATCGTATCGGAAAATTTTCCGACCCAGCTCGGAATAAAATCCGTAAAAAAAGGAAACATTCATTAAAACGGTACTTTACGGATTTTATTCCAATTTTATGAATTTTATTCCGATTTTACTGATTTTATTCCGAGCTGGGTCGGAACTTTTTCCGGTACGATACCCTCATAGCATACATGGTCACGGTGACGTCATTGTGACGTCACTGTATGTCACTGTGGTCACGTCACATCTGTGACCAAAATGCCACCACTCAGTGATGTCACGTTGTGACTGAGATGTGAACTTCTTAGAAAACTTTAAAAAATTACAAAAATTCTTGAAAACATGTTATTTACTGTAAAATTATATTTTTCTATCAATTAAAAAAAAATTGTGACGTCATTGTTATGTCATTGCATGTAACGTACATCACGTCATATATGTGACAAAAAAAAAAAAAAAAAAAAAAAAAAAAAACCCACCATATTGTAAGTCACAGTGTGAAAAAAATATGAACTTTTAAAATGTTTGAAAATGAAGAGAAATATTTTAAACAGTCCCGAGTTACAGCGGCAAGGAATGAAAATATATTAGTGGATAGCAAATGGTAAATTCTGTCACGAAGGGGGGGTGGGGGGGACATAATATATAAAGTGCACGATACAAGCATTAAAGCAATTTGGATAACATATTTAGAATTAGGAGTATTAAATCTGTACAGTATTTAGTTTGCAGAGAGGAAACTATTTTATTTTTTTGCCAACCAGTGGTATTCGAAACACTTCTGTGCACTGTAAAAAAAAATCTGTGAAGTTACTAAAGTTTTTCTAGGAAACTGGGATTCCTAGAACTTTTCATGTAACGTCAACAACAAAATTTCATGTAACAGACACACTTTTGCGCCGAAAATCAAAAAATCTGTAAGGTTACTAAGAATTTTTTTGGAAACTGGGATTCCGAGAACTTTTCATGTAACTGCAGCCAGGGTTACAAATAAAAGTTTAGTAAGATTACTGAAATTTTAGCAGATTCATTTGTAAAGTTACAGATTTTTGTAGCTTTACAAAAACTAGTTTTGTAGATTTGCAGCTTTTTTCGTACAGTTACAGGTGAAAGTTTAGTAAGCATGTATTTTTACATGTGTAGAACTACAGATTTTTTTTTACAGTGTGGTTTCAAACTAAAAATTTTCTATTACAGTTAAGTCTGCAGCTTTTAATGAGTACGTAGAAAGAGTCGTCAGAGTTTAGTCGGAGTTTTTTTCTTGAGAGAGTTTTTTTTCCTGACAACTGTTTAACTATTTTAAGTAACTATTTTTGAAAAAATTCTACTTCTTTCAGACTTTTCGAATAAATTAACATTTTCCGAAAATAAAAAAAAATATACAAAATTTATGCAAAACGCATGATAATAATTAATTATTCGTATTTCAAATTTGTATTTTACAGATATGACTTTAAAAAAAAGTTATTTTACAAATTGTTTTATTTTACAGAAAATTAATATGAAAAGATTGTCAGATTGACAAAGGATTCGTTTATTTTATCCTCGATAATCCTTTTTTATTTATTAAGAACATATCGCTCACCCGCAAAAAAAGTGACACATCTCACAGAAATTCATTTTGCGTTTTATTCCACTAAAAGATTTGTCATAGGCGCGTCTTGCTACACAAACAGTTTCATAAGTTTAGCTACATGAAAAATCACGTTATTATGCTATATGTCCATTTGTAACCAAAGAAGAGGGGTGGATTATGTAATGAGGTAAAATTATCCAACCCTCCAAACCACATCCTAAGTTTTCATTCTTATGTGCTTTACGCTTTTATGCACTTTTTAATTCTTGCATGCAAAGCTAAGTGCTATAATTTCATGTTACAGTAAAATTATGCACATTTTCTTTTGCCTCTTCTGTGAAATTTACTTTTGTCGAGATGTGTCACTTTTCATGCGGGTGAGCGATATTTTGTATTTATTACGTGTGAAACAAATTTTACTTTAAGAAAAGGGGGGTGGGGGTTCATTATTACCATTAAATTGATATTTACTCATTTTAAAAATTTAAACAAAGTTTTATCTAATAAACTCTAATTATTATTATTATTATTATCATTATTATTATTATTATTTACAAAAAAGAACCTTTACAATCCATTGTAACTTAAATTGTTTGGAACCGATAAAAAGAAAAGATAAAATACATTGGAAAATTCTCCAAAAAGAAAATTTTAATTAAAGACAGTCTCATAAAATTATTGCGCATCTGAGTTCGAAATCTTTTGTATTCAAAAACAAATAACGATAAAAAAGAACATCTGCTGAAAATCAAAATCGTCTGCGCACAGAAGAGAAGATGCCGGAAGTTTACTATGTTTAGAACATCACGAAGTCTACAACACTTTTTTATAAAATAAGAGAAAGAAGCCCGCCATTTTAAAATATTACAAATGGGACGTAAATGTAAGTCTTATTTAATTTAAATGTTTTATCCCTGTTTTGTATATTATGATGACTTAAATAGTTTTATGTTATATTAGTAAGGGACTGTTCTGCAATTGTTATCAGAAACATTTTGCTATTCGATGCTGCGTTGAAAAATATCTTAATCTGCGATCACTTAAAAAGAAAAGAAAAAAAAAAACAGCTGCGCAGAGACTGATTCATAACTGCATTCAGAGTGGAATTAATTTAAAGATTAATTTGCTGTTACTTGAGATTGAAAATATGTTGAGACAATGATTTGGAATTTTTTTCGGCTTCTTACTGTTTTGTGTTTCCTGATTACTAACACTTACAGTAGTTATAGACATTATTATTTTGGAGTTAAATATGATTTTCGATTGTTATGATATTACGAAACTATTTCAGATTAGAAATTAGCATTATTTTGGGAAAATGTATTTTTACGTATTACACTAGTGAAACTTTTCAAAGATTTTTCTTTTAGTGCTACTAATATTTTAAATTATTATTTAAAATCATAAATCTTCATACCAATGGTTTTCAGATTTAGCATTTGCCAAAATTATAAAATAATAGAAATTTCTTATAACATATGCAAAGATTTTTGAGATATTGTTAAATCTAATAATACATTTAATTCATCTATTGTAATTTATTGTTGTTTAACAGTACAATTATAAATACTAATTATTATTTTTAGTGTTTTTCAAATTGGTATATTTATTTTTTTTAATTGTATATAAGCATTTTTTTTTTTTGTTTGTGATTTTAATCTAACATTTAATTATGGACATTCTGAAGCGGTTATTAAATTTTCGTCTATTATAAAATTATTTTCTAAGTTTATGATATACGTAATTATTGGCACTAAAAGTAAAATATGATATTTAAACATTGAAATAAAAGGTTTTTCGTGTCTAATAGGAAGTTTATAAATTAAACTACTTTAGTATATATATATATATATATATATATATATATATATATATATATATATATATATATATATATATATATATATATATATATATATTTAAGTTCATATTTATTTACATAATGTAGGAGTGAATATTTTTTTAAACAGATTAACAGTGTTAAACTTCGGTTTGCCTGTCCGTTTTTCTGTATGGCTGTCTGTCCGCGCTCTAACTCTCGTAACTAAACTCGGATTTCCCTGAAACATTTAGATATTGACGTTTACCATAACACGTTCCTTATTTCTAATGAAGTTTGTAGCATGTTTAGTTCATTTACAGGGACAGTCAAAAGTATTCCGTTACATTACGGCCTATGGAAAAATCGTTTCAAAGGATTTTTAATGATTTTACACGCTTTCAAACAGAATAAAATTGATATGCATTTATGAAGCGCATTTAAATATGCATTCTGCTGAATATGCGATGCATAGAATAGTTATTGTTCATTTACAGGGCTAAAAAAGGAATTCCAATACATAATGATATAGGGGTGGAGGGAATTGTTTATGGCGTACTTATATTATGTTAATCTATTTCATATATAATGAAATTTATATACGTCGCTGAAGTTTACATACTATAAATTATTTCATATATATTACGAAGTGCATATAGCATTTACAGGGACATACAAAATATTTCAATACTATATTGTATCCGAAATAATGTTCATTAGCGATGATTGCTGGGAATGCATTTTTAATTATGATATGCGCTTTTATGATTCACTACATTTATGCACAGTATATGGTGTATATAAATGCTACAATTCGTATACAGGGCTACACAAAAGTACTCGTAAGGGTTACTGCGTATGGGCGAAAATTGTTTAAAGGTGGTTTTTAAATGAGTTGTTCTTTTTTACGCTGAAATACATTTAACTTGCTAAGAAATGTTTGTAGAATATAGATAAAATGATATACAGGGTCACGTAAAGAATTGGATACATGGCCGTCTGTAAATCATAATTTCTGGAAATGTGAATTCAGCAGTTTTAAAAGTGTCTTAGTTTGAATTAAATTTTAACTAAATAGTGGCGTGTAATAAAGGTTCTAGGTAAACTACAGGATTGTACAAAAGTATTTAAGTATCTTTCCATTTATTAGTATAAATTGCTGAAAGAGAATTTCAACCTGTTATGTTTCAATTGCTAAACTAAATTTCCCCATTATATAGTATATATATCAGCCTACAGATCAAATACAGGACTGTTCAAAAGAATTAGAAAACATATTTGGCTATGGACGGTAACTGCTGAAATCAGTTTTTCAAATGTTTTATGCGTTTTCTAAAATGTTTACTTAGTTATCTTATTTACGTTATTTCCCTAAATTACGATGTCTTGTTAAAGCTTTGTGTGGGGCTTGTGAGTGCTTAAGCCATTTGGTAGGCCTCCCCACCTAGCTGACCCTTGTTAAAGCATTCAGGAAGCGTTGGAAAGTGTTTTATAATCTATGCTTAACGCATGATTTTTCTTACTTGTTTTTTTCTTTTTCGCAGATCAGTCTTTTCCTATAAAACATACAAAATCTATTTAGGTCATATTCACAATATACAATATACACGGGAATAAAAAATTTAAATAAATATGGCTTATAATGTCGTATTTAATAAAGCAATGACTAATCATAACACATTAAAATCTTACACATTCTTAATATCGAGCTTGTACTCAAGATCAAGCTTGGAATTTAATAAAAAAAAGATGTCAGTTGATAAGCATTGTTTTTTAAGTGGAAAAATTTAAAATATTTTAGAAGAATAGGACTCCAAAATAGCGATATTTTGCTAAAAAGAATGGTAAAAATATAAGATTTTACATTTCAAACAAAACTTTATTTCAAAATTGTGCATTTTAAAATACATCACAGTGCTTATGACAAGAACCATCACAGTATTAAAACTTGGAAATTTTTCCAGAGAGAAACATTCGGCTTGCATACAATATTTCAAATGAAAATCAAATTTTAAATTAATTGCTTAAAAGGTGCAAAGGCTAACATAGTGAAAAAGATTCCATGCCGGGACTCGAACCCGGGCCATCAGTATAGTGCACTGACATTCTCCCGACTAAACCACATGGAACGATACCCAGCCTGGAAAATTTCTCACTATTACATGTTGGCAAGGCTACAAAAGCAGCACGAGAAGGGATATTTATCGTGAGCCACCGACATGTGGCAAACACGAAACTTAATTAAATCCAGATTCGATTGAAACTACATTAGAACTTGGAAATTTTTCCAAAGAGAGACCTTTGCCTTGAATGCAATATTTAAAATGAAAATCAAATTTCAAATTAAAACTGCCTTTTAAGCATGTAATTTGAAATTTGATTTTTATTTGAAATATTGTATGCTAGGCGAATGGTTCTCTCTGGAAAAATTTCCAAATATTAATATAGTTTCAATCGATGCTGGATTTAATTAAGTTTCGTGTTTGCCCCATGTCGGTGGCTCACGATAAATATCCCATTTTGTGCTGCTTTTGTAGCCTTGCCAACATATAATAGTGAGAAATTTTCCAGGCTGGGTATTGTTCCATGTGGTTTAGTCGGGAGAATGTCAGTGCGCTATACTGATGGCCCGGGTTCGAGTCCCAGCATGGAATCTTTTTCACTATGTTGGCCTTTGCGTCTTTTAAGCAATTAATTTGAAATTTGATTTTCATTTGAAATTATCACAGTGTTTATGACAAATTCGTCACAAATGACACATATTTCACAAATTGGTCACAATGTGACTTCAAAACATTGTCACATTCGTCACAGGTTCGTCACAAAGTTAATGCCAAATTAGTCACAAATGACACACTTTTCACAAATTAGTCACACCGTGACTTCACAAAGTGGTCACAATGTGACGTCACAAACGACCTCTAAAACGGCCATAACGACCTCGCATTCTAGTCACTATGACGTCACATCGACGTCACGTGACGTCACATCGACGGTCACAAAATCACAGTGTGACTTCACAACGACGTCGCCGTGACGTCACCATGCCTTACGGGTAATGGCAACTATTTTTCCGATTCCTACAGGAAATCTGGTCCTATTATTTTTTAAGTGTATGTACTTATAGTGAAATGTATATTTGCGCAAAATTTCAAATCTTCATTATGAAAATTAAAAGAAAATTTTTTAAACGTCCACGTCCCCTTAATGGTATTTTAAAATACCGTTGGGGCAAAACACTGTAAAAAAAATACTGCCAGTTTTCCGGAAGGAATCGGAAAAATAGTTGCCCTTATCGGAGCGGAATAATTTCTGACCCAGCTCGGAATAAAATCCGTAAAAATAAGGAAAAAGTCAGTAAAACGGTATTTTATGGATTTTATTCCAACCTGGGTTGGAAATTATTCCGGTACGATAGGGGCAACTATTTTTCCTTATTCCTATCGGAAAACTGGCTTTATTTTTTTTACAGTGAAGGATTTTAAAGATTAAAACACAACATTTTTATAATTCCAGATATTAACTGAACAGAATGAACTAAATAAAGAAAACATTTCAAAATTTATAAAAAGTTTGTTATTAATAAAGTCTGTTATTTTAATGGATTAAAATTGAAAATGTAAGAAAATTTGAGTTTTTTACATTCTTCTATCTTTACAAGAAGAAAGTATTGGATTCATGAAAATTTTCGAATTCCGATTTTCGACGGATTTACACGTTTTAGGGGTCAGAGATTCCAAAAAACATGTTTTTACAAAATGTCTGTCTGTGACTCTGTGAGTCTGTCTGTCTGTCTGTCTGTCTGTGTGTATGTGACACAAATTTTGTGGGCGCTCTATCTCAAGAACTAATGCACGGAATTTAATAAAAATTGATATTCAGTTAGTCCCTAATACAAATTGATGCTGATTAGTTTTTGGTGTAAATCGTTCAACAGGTGGCGCTGCTATGCTGCATTTTTCACGATTTTCGCAATAGCTCTATCTCAAGAACTAATGTACGGATTTCAATCAAACTTCAGATTTAGTTAGTCCTTGATATGAATTGATGATGATTACGTTTTGGTGTAAATCGCCCAATAGGTGGCGGCGCTGTTATGATGAATTTTGCACGATTTACACGATTTCCCCAATAGCTCTATCTTAAGAACTAACGCACGGATTTTCATCAAACTTCAGATTCAGTTAGCCCTTGATATGACTTGCTACTGATTATGTGTTGGTGTAAATCGCCCAACAGGTGGCGCTTCTCTGCTGCCTTTTTCACGATTGCCTCAATAGCTCTATCAATAGAACTAATGGACGAATTTTCATCTAACTTCAGATTTAGTTGTATGCTGACACAAGTTGTTGTTAATTAGGTTTTGGTGTTAATCACCCAATAGGTGGCGCTGCTATGGAGGAAATTTCACGATTTTCGTTATTGCCCTATCTCAAAAACTAATGTACGGATTTTCTCCAAACTTCAGATTCAGTCAGACGTTGACATAAATTGTTGCTGATTAGGATTTGGTATAAATCACCCAATAGGTGGCGCTGCTAGGCAGCATTTTTCTGAATTTAGACGATTTCAGCGATAGTCATATCTCAAGAACTAACGCACGGAATTTCATATCGTTAGAATCCTCATGAGATGCATAGATTGCCATTTAATTTTGGCAGTGTGATAGCGGATTTTGAAGTATTAACATGTATGAGATAGAAGAAAGTTTTGGGATTGGTACATCCGACTAGTTTAAATAGATTTCTCGTTCATATTGTACAGTCGAGGAAAGAAAAAAGTAAACATACCCTACTAACTCTTCAACAAATTATTGTAGAAGACAGATACAGGTACCTAAACGATTGGAAATAAAGTCTACTTTTAAATGATGTATATAAAATTTGCTCTGCCCCTTGCAAGCTACGCTCGCCAACCCCCGTTCAGACACCGCAGAATCTAAAAACACGCTAATCTGATGGGTTTTAAAAATATTAGAGAAGATTGAATTATACTGAAAAAAGCTGTGCAGATCTCCCTGTAAACGGGTTTCCATTCAATCCCCTTTGATTGCAAAAATTTAAGGGCGAATCAGTTGCTGTTAAGACATCCAATGGTTGTTTTTGATTAAAGAGGATCAGTTAAACATTTGAAAAGAAGCTAAAATAAATTAAGTATACAGAGTCTTTGTCTCCCGTTATTTTAAAACAATCTCTATAACAATAGCCTAAGTCTTGTGATTACCATCAACAGTTCCAGGCACACCACATCGCTTTTTATACTCTAGGTGCCATTTTGGTACTTTAATGTTAGCCAGGCACAGATGATAAGTCGCCAAATATTATTCTATCGCCATCATTTCATTTATATTATAATAGTTCAAGTCATCAACTGCCATACACAAATATGGTCTGATCCCTTCGCCGTTCATATGAAAGTTTGGCACAGATGTCATATACGTCTCATATTGGCGCGATTTTTTAACGACGCCAATTGGGGGAACCCATGAACAGCATAAACAACAATATGCGGCTTACCATATCAAGCAAAATAACGATACTTTGGCGCCAGTTAAGTGCCTGTTCCGTATATGACATTGGCGTCAGAAAAAAGTCGCGCCAATATGGGACCGTAAGTTTACCATTTTGATTAAAAAATCAAAAAATTCTTTTTGAATAAAACTACATAAAATTTACCATGGTTGCAAAGAATGCTTGGTAATGTTACGCTAGCCGGATGCAAATCTCGCCAATAGCTTTTTCTTAACTCGCCAGTTACCTTTTTTTTTTTTTTTTTTTTTTTTTTCTCGAGTGGCAATATTTGGCCAGATGTCACATACACACAGTAGGTTTGGCGTAATTTTTTTTTTTTTTTTTTTTTTTTTTTTTACGAAAATTTGGCGAAAACCTCGTTTTTAAATACCAGTTACATTTTTGGTATTACTTAGTTATCCCGTCGACCAAAAATCTATCGCCAAACTATAAGATTAAATACCAATAATGGTTGATCGTAAATGTCACATTCACTTGACTTTAAGCAAGTTACACGTGTTTACGTCACCAAGTGATTTTTATTTCGACTTTTTATTTTTATATTTATTAATGTTATACTAATTTATTCGTTCTTTCGTTATTTAAAATAAAAATTATGTCAATTTGTATAATTTGGCGAGTGTTTTGGCGATTTATATAATTTGGCGAAATTGGTCGACGAAATAACTAAGTAGTACCGAATTTTTTAATTATTTTCTATTATTTTCTAAAGGAAATATAAAAAAAAAATAATAATTATAGAATAAAATAATTTATATAATTTATAAAAAGAAATAAAAGTAAATAAACATTTATTATCAAATAAACAACAATAGCCGGGTTACCATGCCAACCTTTTCTGAAATATGATAAAATTATCTGTTTGATTAAAATTTTAGTTGCCATCATTAGAAAAATGTATATAAAATTAGAAAAAAATTAATATTTCTAAAACGAATTCGAATTTAAAAATTCTAATACCAGTTTTGAGATCTGCGGATCAATGCTGATTTTTGGTGTTAATTTGGTGGCAAAGTAATCCATATTTTAGGAGAAATCGCTTGAAACATAATCAGTTGTTTAATCAGTCGATTCATATATCCGTTTCATAAATTTGTTTCATATATCCGTTTCATAAGTTCGTTTCATTAGGATTTTATATATACTAGGGGATCATACCCGGGGTTCTCGGGTTAAAAAATATAGGTGAAAACATTTTTTTAATTGAAAACTAATAATTTTCTTATATGCAATACATTTTTTATATTGATCACTTACATTAAAAAAGCATTTTCCATATGTAAAATACGAATTATACAATCAAATAAATTTTTGAAATTTATCAAAAACGATATTTTCTTATTAGCCGCATGCTAAGAGTTATTTGACCAATATTTTGCTACTTATGGCATCCTTTTATATTCTGATAATTTCAGGGCTTATACGTGTCTGGTAAATTTGTATTTTATTTATATTATTTTATTTATTTATTCATAGGGAAGTTTTTTTAATGGATATTAGCCGTAAGAAAATGATAAATTCTTTATTTATTTTTTTTTTTAAGGGCAAACGGATTAATCTTTCGTAATCGAGCTCCGCGCAATATAGATAAAGGAAAAAATATTTCAT
Organism: Maratus speciosus; assembly: GCA_963932465.1. Taxonomy (NCBI): domain Eukaryota; kingdom Metazoa; phylum Arthropoda; class Arachnida; order Araneae; family Salticidae; genus Maratus; species Maratus speciosus. The sequence goes on from CAWVRF010001335.1 coordinate 177,596, forward strand.
GCTTTAAAATTGTTTTTAAAACCATAGACATTAAGTAAACTGGGATGAACTTCATATTCCATTTGAAATAAAAAAATCCTATTTGGTGATCTAAAAATTTTAATTGTACGATTACAAATATGTTAGATTTGTGTTTTTTCAATATTATTCTTTTATTTGTTTATAAAAGAAGTATTAATTTCATTAATTTGCTTTTCACAAATATGTTAGATTGGTGGTTTTTTTAATATTATTCTTTTAATTGTTTATAAAGTAAATATTAATTTCGTTATGCAAAAATAGTCAGAAACAAATGCTGAATAATGTTTGTTGCTTTATGTGCAAAATGTTTATTATTATTGTGTATTGAAACCGGCACGTGATAAGATAAACTTAAAAAAAATAATGCTTAAAAATTATTTTAGAAAATATAATACATCAGTCAATGAATACAGTTTTTAAACAAATTGCATTTGAAAGTAATTTTTTTTCCCTATGCGACGAAAACTGAAAATGTACGATGGTCAGAAGATTAAAAAATTGCAGTAGCGAAAATTTCAAGGCAGAAATTTGATCGTGAAGTGTTGCCATTCGCAAAATGACGTCAGAGTTACGCACAGATACGTTTCTTCTTTGTAATATAGATATTTAATTAGTAAAATGTAATGAAAATCAGTTATTAGTATGTGGTTTCAATTGAGGCTCTTATACTTGGTATTCCGGAGTGAAAAACAGTAATTTTTACCTTCTCGAAATTTGCATACGCACTTCTCATATCCATGTTCAACATTTAAAAAAAAAAGTATTTTGTTTAATCATTTAACCACTTCACCGGCGAAGGGTATGGGAAAACAGTGCTTTTACCCCCGAGTTATCTCGGGGCAGCCGGTGAAGTGGTTAAAAATCATTTAATTCAAAACTTGAAGTCACGAAATGGGATATTTTTGCTGCCACGATAAGAAAAATGTAATTAAAAACTACAAAAAAATTAATATCTCAAAAATAAATTGAGATACAGCTTTCCAACAAATTGCATTTAAAAGAAGATTTTTTTCCTTATACGACGGTGTAAAAATTTAAAATGTGCGATGTTTAGAAGTTTAAAAATTTGCAGTAGAGAAAATTGCAAAACCAAAATTTCATTTCAAATTTCAAAGTGTTGCCATTCGCAAAATGACGTATGCGTTACGCACAGATATGTTTGTCCTTTATAATATAGATACGGTAGACATATTAATTAAGGCGAAAACAAGGGCAATTTTACAATTTCAGAAAAGTGTTGCCAATCAAGAAACCTGAGTTTAAAAAAAGTAGCTCACTGTTCTCACATTGGATAGTTTGACGTAGTGCCGACGATATGACCATTTCACTCGCTTAATATGCTTCGACTATTGACAGCAGAAATGTTTCAATAAAATGAGTAAAATATATATGTTTTTCAAATTATGCTTACCTGCGCATTGTAGACAATTTCTTAAACCTCATTTTCAAGTTTTTCCTCATAATTCGAAAACTACTTGGAACAAATATTTGAAATTGGGAATTTGCACAAAGGAGGACATAATATACGTAAATCTATGAAAAAAAAATTGTAGGTTGCAATTGATATTTTTTTTCGAATATTAATTTCATAATTCGTATTATATTTTTTTAATTAAAAGTTCAATGTATTTATTTTTGGGTTTTTTACTATTATAATTAAATTAAAAAATATCACATTAGGATTATAATTGCAGGCGATATTAATAGAAATATAAAAATATAATTTAACATTAGAAGCTCTAAATTTTGAATGTATAATATATAATTTAAAATCTTATCTAAAATGACTTGCAATTTCATTTCTACGCATTGTTTGAACCCAAGTTTTAAAATATATTGTCAAAATTGGATGTTGTTATTACAAAAAGAAAAATGAAGTTTGGTCTGTTTTTGATTTCTAGATTGCCCTCTAAGCAAATTTTATATAAATCATTTAAAAATATATATTTCCAATCGTTTGGTACCTGCAAATTCTCTCTATTATTGTAATTAGTCGCAGAGTTAGTAGGGGTGTTTACTTTTTTCCCACGTTTGTAACTTAATTTCCAATGCTATAAACTACGGAAACTTGACAAATAAATAACTGTAAAATTTTACCTTACTTCAATTAATTTGGTCAATTCCTTAATTTATCTCAGTTACCTTATTTAAGTTAATTTATCGCTGACAAATTTAATTCATAAACCGTTAGCTTTAGAAATATAAAACCTAGTCACTGATAATAAGTTAGTGTTCTTTCTGCAATAAAAATAACATCAACTTTTTCGCAGATTTTATTGATATGCTACAATTCTGAATACACTCTGGGACAAGGAAAGAGAAAAACAAAAATGAAAAATCATGCGTACAGAATTGATTATAAAACACTTTCCAACACATTCAGAATACTGTGACAAACGTTCACATTTTACTAAGATAAAAGATGATGTCTAAATGAACAATTTACAGAATGCATAACCATAACGTATTTAAAAGCACAATTTATGCTATTGCCATGAATATTCTGGAAAAAAATAAGATTTTTTGTGCTGCCCTGTATATGATCTATGGATATATATTCATACTACACAGTATTCTAAAAGTTAGCCAGCTAAACACATAGTACAGTTGAAAATCTTTTCGTTTCATTTATTGTTGAGAACTTTTGTGCTGCCCTGCATATGATATCTAGAATTCATAAACAGCAAGTATTATTTAGATAAAAGTTAATTTTAAAAACGCCTTGCACATCTGAAAACGGACATCCACCAATTATTGTTCGTAGGTTTCAATAGTTCGTTTATTCTTAATTTTCTTCTGTAGCCGAATTCTTTTGTGTGTACCTGTAAATTAAAAATAAATTCTATGCACACCATATTCTATAATAAGAACCTTTTGTGCAGCTCAGTGATATATATCTATTTCAGTATGTTTAAAATAGTGTAATATCATTAAAATACACTGCAGACGATTTTCCCGCGAACGGGCGTAATGTAACGGAATGCTTTTGAGTGTCCCTGTAGATGAAGTGTAAATGCTACACTGATACAAAAAAAAAATTGCCACCTTCACCTAGAATGAATAGGTAGTCATTTTCTGAATCCCTGAACTAGAAATATAGATTTTCGAGGTATGCGAATACTAACAACTAAGCTGAATAGAAGAAATGATCTAGAATTTCTAGTCTCTTGTTCTCTAGGTGACGAAACGATAACGAATCGTTTCAGTAGTGAGAAATTATCGCTTGATGTCTGGAATGGTTTCATAAAGTAGAATTATTGTTACTAAAACTAACCTCTGGTTTACTCATCGATTTGCAGAGATTCAAAAAATTTGACCACGAGAATATAGGAAAACGCTCTTGAATCCTAGTAGGATACTCTAGAACTCTCTAGCAAAGGGAACTAGAATTTATAGGGATGACATGGAACTATTGTTTCTAGAGCGATAATTTACATTCTAGATGTCAGAACCGAATTTGTTTCTCAGTGTACACACTTAATTTTCAATACTGAACATGCCATAGTAAACTCGAATAATCATATATCAATTTCATGGAAATCGGACTGTATTTACATGAGTTAGAGATCAACAGATAGACAGATGGACAGACAAACAGAATACATAAACACTTTTCAACTATGTTTGAAAGTGTTAAAAAAGGCCGCACTTTAAAATGTTCATTTCTCTTTCCGATATTTTTTTTTCAAGTATGCTAATTCTTTTATTTAAGTTCTTTTCATAGGTAATGTGAACAAGTTATTAGTTGAGTATATCAGCCTGAAGAAAAGTTTGAATTTGAATGATTTTTCAACTGTGGCGTGAAAAATTATATCATGATTGATGAAAAAACGCATTATCTTAATAGGAAATAAAGAAATAATTCTGCCCAAGCAATATAAAAAAACAAATTACGTAAATGAGTCTTCAATCCGATGATTTTTAAAAAAAGTTAATTTTTTCACGAGTTTTGACGAGAATTACTAGTCGATCTCCCCACTGTACGTGTAAATGAGAAGGTCGCTTTTTAAGGAGATTTTGTATAAAAAATCTGTTTGCTTCGAATTTCTCATTTTGAGTTCTCAAATTAAAATGTTTAGTGTCAATTAATTCCGGAGAAATTAGTTCATCAAGGTTTAATTAAAAGGGAATTAAGAGATAAATGCCAAGCAAATATCATTACTAACACACACTGTAAAATAAAAATCTATAAAATTACTAAGAATTTTCTAGGAAACGGGGATGCATAGATTTTTTTATATAACGGCAAAAACAAAAGTTGATGTAAGAGATACACGTTTGCACTGTAAATAAAAAAATGCGTAACGTTACTAAGAATTTTTTAGGAAACTGGGACGTTTAGACTTTTTTATAGTACTGCAATTTGCGTTACAGATAAAATTCTAGTAAGATTACTGTAGTTTTAGTAGATTCTTTTGTAAAGCTACTGATTTCTGAAGCTTTACAAAACTAGTACTTGTAGATTTACATCTTTTATTGTACAGTGTACAGATAAAATTTTATAAAGCATACCGACTGCTGCAACTTTACATCTGTAGAATTACTTTTTTTTTTCTTTACAGTGCATAAAAATAAAAATACTGGAATTAGAATTTTTTTTAAAACTGCACTTTTAACGATTTGATTCAAGAAAATATCTTCATATGAATTAAATTTCAGTTATTTTGGCCCTGATGAAACTGAGAATGCAAGACGTTAGAAAGGATGACATATGTACACTGTAACCAAAAATTTGTAGTTCTACAGATGTAAAGTCACATGCTTACTAAACTTTTATCTGTAACTGTACGAAAAAAGCTGCAAATCTACAAAACTAGTTTTTGTAAAACTACAGAAATCTGGAATTTTACAAATGAATCTGCTAAAATTACAGTAATCTTACTAAAATTTCATCTGTAACACTGGTTGCAGTTGCATGAAAAATTCTAGGCATCCTAGTTTCCTAAAAATTTCTCAGTACCCTTACAATTTTTTTTACTTTTGGCGCAAATTGTGTCTGTTACATGAATTTTCGTTGTTGCCGTTACATAAAAAGTTCTAGGAATCCCACTTTCCTAGAATAACTTTAGTAACTTTAGAGATCTTTTTTTTACAGTGTAATGAAAAATGTGTTGTACAAACAGACAGGCATTCTCCTTATGTTAAGGTATATGGTGTGTGTTTACATGATGTATCAATATGTTAAATAAATGCTAATCCCAAGAGTATCAGTAAATATTAAAAAATATTTAACCGTTATAAAAAAGTTAATTTTACACCATATTAGAAGTTTCCCAACACACTTAGGAAATGACTGTTTCAAAGCTAAAATATTTCTCGACTATGTATTTAGTCTTCTATAGTAAATAAATTTCTGATTTCAAGATGAAATTAACTATAATATGTGAATCAACATGTGTGGTTTTGTGCATGGTTATCAATCACTTGGTGGCCATCACTTTCATCTTAAAATTAGGTATATTATTATAAAGAATAGTCTTAGAATTTTCTTATTATCAAGGTCTGGAAACAGCCCAGATTTAAATCCAATAGAAAATAAATCGATTTTGTACGATTCAAAACTTTATAAGAGCTCAAAATCCTTACTTTAAATGTATGTAGTAATAGGATATTTGCAAATTATTTAAAAGAACTATATAATTCTCTTACAACCCTCATAGCATGCATGGTCACGGTGACGTCGTTGTGACGTCACTGTAAGTCACTGTGGTCACGTCACATCTGTGACCAAAATGCCACCACTCAGTGATGTCACATTGTGACTGAGATGTGAACTTCTTAGAAAACTTTAAAAAATTACGAAAATTCTTCAAAACATGTTATTTACTGTAAAATTATATTTTTCTGGCAATTAAAAAAAAATTGTGATGTCACTGTTATGTCACTGCTATGTAACGTACGTCACGTCACATATGTGACAAAAAAACCACCATATTGTAAGTCACAGTGTGACAAAAATATGAACTTCAAAAATCTTTGAAAATGAAGAGAAATATTTTAAACAGTCACGAGTTACAGCGGCATAAGGAATGAAAATATATTAGTGGATAGTAAATAAATGGTAAATTCTGTCACTAAAGGGGAGGGGGGTGGGCATAATAAATAAAGTGCACGATACAAGCATTATTAAACTAAATTTTCAGGCTATATTTTATCAATTTGATATCTAAGACAGTGAATATATACTTTTTCATGATTTCAATTTTATCTGGCATTTGGATAATATATTTAGAATTCGGAATATTAAATTTATACACTTTACATATTTAGTTTGCTGGGAGGAAATTTCTTTCTTTCTTTCTTTTTTTACCGACCAGGATTATTCGAAACATTTCTGTGGTTTCAAACTAAAAAATTTCCATTACAGTTAAATCTGCACCTTTTAATGAGCATGTAGAAAGAGTCTTCAGAGTTTAGTCATCTATGCATTTCTTGCTTTAGAATATTTTTATAATTTGTATTCAAGTCATAAATCCTACTTCTTTCGGACTTTTTAAATAAAATTAGCATTTTCCGAAAATAAAAGAAATATACAAAATTTGTGCTAAACAAACTTTACTTAAAAAAAAAAAAAAAAAAAAAAAAAAAAAAAAAAAAGGGGGGGGGGGGGATCGTTATTACCATTAAATTTATTTTTACACCTTTTAAAAATTTAAACAATGTTTTATCTAATAAACACTAATTATGAATATCATTATTATAATTATTTAGAAAAATGGAACTTTACAATACATTTTAACTTGAATTATTTGGTACGGATAAAAAGAAAATGTTAAATACATTGGACATTTCTTCAAATACAAAATTTGTATTAACGATACTTTCAGAAAATTACTGCGCATTCATGTTCCAAATCTATTGTATAGAAAAACAAATAATCTGTAACAGACCATCTGCTTGCAAATCGTCTGCCCACAGAAAAATAAATATGAGAAGACGCGGGAAATAGTTCACTGTTTTTAGAACATCACCACGTCTACAACACTTTAAGATAAGGAAATGACCATTTTAGGATACACGGATATTAATGGAACGTATATGTAAGTCTTAATTAATTTAAATATTTTATTCCTGATTTGTATATTATGAGTTAAATAGTTTTATGTTATATTTGTAAGAGACTGATCTTTAACTGTCAGAAGCGATATTTTCCAATTCGATAACTGTAAAGAAAAATATCTTAATCTGCCATCGCTTGAAAAAAAAAATGCGCAGAGACTGATTCATGCCTACATTCATACTGAAATTAATATAAACATTAATTTACTCTTACTTGAGATTGAAAATGTATGGAACGACAATGATTTGGAATTATTTACTTACTAATTCTTACTATTTTTTGATTACTAACACTTATAGTTATTATTATTTTGGGGTTAAATATGATGTTCGATTATCATGAGATTACGAAACTGTTTCAGATTAGAAATTAACATTATACTGGGAAAATGTATTTTTACATATTACAGTAATTAAACATTTGAAAGAATTTTCTTTTAGTGCCAATAATATTTTAAATTATCTTTTAAAATCCTAAATCTTCAAACCAATGTTTTCAGATTTAACATTTGCCAAAATTCTAAAATAATAGGAATCCCTTATACCATATGGAAATATTTTTGAGATATTGTTAAATCTAATAATGCATTTAATTTATCTATTGTAATTTGCTATTGTTTAATAGTACAATTATAAATACTAATTATTATTTTTAGTGTTTTTCAAATTGGTATATTTATTTTTTAAAATTGTATGTAAGCATTTTTTTCTGTTTGTGATTTTAATCGAACATTTAATTATAGACATTCTGAATCGGTTATTAAATTTTCTTCTATTGTAAATTCATTTTCTACGTTTATGATATGCGTAATTATTGGCACTAAAAAGTAAAATATGATATTTAAGCATTGAAATAAAGTGATTTTCATGCCTGATTGGAAGTTATAGATTAAACTGCTTTAGTATATATTTTTTAAAAGTTCATATAATACAGGATACATAATATAGGACACAAAGTTGAAAAGTGCTTATGACTTCGGTTTGTCTCTCCGTCTGTCCGTCTAACAGTCTATCCGCACTCTAACTCTCGAAAATATACTCGGATTGCCCTTAAATTTTTGGATGTTATTGACTATTACCATAGCACGGTACCTATTTGTAATGAAGTTTGTAGCATGCTTTGTTCATTTACAAAGACGGCCAAAAGTTTTCCATTACGGCCTATGGGAAAAAATCGTTTCAAATGATTTTTAATGATTTTACGCACGCTTTCAAACAGAATAAAATTTATATGCATTTATGAAGTGCACTAAAATATGCATTATGTTGACCATGCGATGCAAAGAATAGTTATTGTTCATTTACAGGGCTAAAAAAGGGAATTCAAATACATAATGATATAGGGGTAGAGGGAATTGTTTGCGGCATACTTTAATTATGTTAATCTATTTCATATATAATGAAATTTATATATGTCGCTGAGGTTTACATACTATATATTATTTCATGTATAATACGAATAATACGTATATAGCATTTACAGGGACACACAAAATATTTCAGATACTATATTGTATCCGAAGTACTGTTCATTAGCGATGATTGCTGGAAATGTATTTTTAATTATGATATGCGCTTTTATGATTCACTATATTTATGCATAGTATATGGTGCATATAAATGCTATAATTCCTATACAAGGCTACACAAAAGTATTAGTAAGGATTACTGGGTATGGGCGTAAATTGCTTACAGGTGGTTTTTAAATGAGTTATGTTTTTCTTTTTTCGCTAAACTGCATTTAATTTATCAAGAAATGTTTGTAGAATATAGATAAAATGATATACAGGGTCACGTAAAGAATTGGATACATGGCCATCTATATATTATAATTTCTGGAAATGTATTTCAGCAGTTTTAAGAGTGTCTTAGTTTGAATTAAATTTTAACTAAATAGTGGCGTGTAATAAAGACTCTAGGTAAACTACAGGGTTGTACAAAAGTATTCAAGTATGTTTCCATACATTAGTATAAATTGCAGAAAAAGAATTTCAACCTGTTAGGCGTTTTCTTGCTAAACTAAATTTTCCCATTATATAGTGTATATACACTGAAAAAAATGGGCACTCAAAATTGAGTAAAAAGTACTCAATTTTAAATGCGTCACAAACACAAAATAGCTCCGATCGAAATGTACTCAAAGTAGTGAAACACATGTACTCATTTTTTATTCCATGGTTGTGATCAAATATGAATCGTTATGTACTGCCCTCCCCCCCAAAAAAAACACCTAAAATTTAAAGTAAAAATTACTGACATTTATTTCCCGTTCAAAGTTCTTAACAAGAAATGTTTAATTGATTATTTATTAAGAAAAATAGCGAAATTCTTAACAAGATACTCAAATCGAATATTTTTATCACAATAGAGTATTATTTCCAAGCACTTTTAAATTATTTTTAAAATACTGTGCATAATTTAATATTTACACAGGGCTTGAATTTCAGGGAGGGATGGCGGGATTCACGCCCAAAATTTTCAAATCCAGCCCAAAAGAATAAAGTGGGCGGGATGCTCCCGTCCAAAAATTTCACCCTTTTCTAGAAAATTTTTCATTTTGAAACTACGATCAACTCCCGCGAACGCCTCTCGAATTTTGTGATATTTTCTCGCGACCGATTGACACATTTTGCAAGTATTTTACCGCGAAAGATCGTTGAAATTCATGATTTTTTCCCCCGAACTGATAGACAAATTTCACTTTTTTTCCCGAGATAGATTGACAAGTTTCGCGTCATTTTCCGCGAGCATTGGCGATTTCAGAGGTGATTCTGTTGCGAATTTTCCGAAAATTTAAGGTAATCAGTTCCAAAAATTACGAAATATCGGTCATGAATTCGGAAATTCGGATATAAAAAAATTTAACAGAAAAATATCGCGAATTTCTACAAATGATCGCGAATAAAACGCAAATTTCGGCAAAAGATCGCGGCAAAAAACGCGAAATTCATCAAAAGATTGCGAAAAAACACTGATTTCGGTAAAGGATGCTGAAAAAAACGAGAGTTTCGGCAAAGGATGGCGGGAAAATGCTAATTTCGTCAAAGGATCGCGGAAAACCGCAAATTTTGTCAAATGATCGCGAAAAAACGCGAATTTCATCGAAGGATCGCAAAAAAACTGTAATTTCGTCCAAGGATCGCGCAAAAAACGCGAATTTCGTTAAAAGATCGCGGAAAAAACGCGAATTTCGTCAAAGGATCTTGCAAAAGAACGAATCTCGTCAAAGGTTTGCGGAAAAAACGCAAATTTTGTCAAAGAATCGAACAAAAAAACGCGAATTCCGTCAAAGGATCGCGAAAAACGCGAATTTTATCGAAGGATTGCGGAAAAAACGCGAATTTCGTCAAAGGATCGCCCAAAAAACGCGTATTCCGTCAAAGGATCGTGCAAAATGAACGCGAATTCCATCAAAGTATCGCCCAAAAAACGCAAATTTCGTCAAAGGATCGCGAAAAAAACGCGAATTTTATCGAAGGATCGCGGAAAAAACGCGAATTTCGTCAAGGGATCGCGGGAAAAACACGAATTTCGTTAAAGGGTCACGGTAAAATGCGAATTTCGTCAAAAGTTCGAGGGACAAAAACGCGACAGTCTCTACAAAAAACAGCACGCGAATATTTATGTTTATTATTATAGGTATAGTTTTTAATCTCAAATAATATACTGAACTAACTTTTGAAAAAGTGGGTTTAACCGGAACCCAACTTGCAAAAATCTACACTCAGCCTACACTCAACAATCCTTTGACTACAATCAGCCAAAAAAAAAAAAAGTTTACTCTACTTGCAACAACAACAACAACAAAAAAATTAGCACCGGGAGTGGATTTCCCTATCCCTTTCCATCCCCTGCTGTAACCGTTTAGAAAATTTGCTGTGAAATTCAGATATTTTTTTACAACTCGGAATCAGACGAGAATTTCATGGTTACTTTTTGCGACAGACTGACGAAATTTACAGTTTTATCCCGTGGCAGACCGACGGATTTTACAATTTTATCCTGCAATCAATCGACGAATTTCACGATATTCTTCCCTCGACCGATTGAGAAAATTTACGTTTTTTTTCCCTACGCCTGATTGACATATTTCACGATATTTTTTCCCATGACAGAAAAAGGAAAATATCCAAAAGTGTGTGCCAAAAAAGAACAGTAAGTGTTACCGTCTGCTGCGCTCTGCCAAATTGGTCTAGATTCAGTAATAAGCAAGATTAGAAGGACTGCAAAGATCTCGCAGTGCACATGAAATAAAAATCCTGAGCTCCAATAAAACATATTTAGAAACATAGAAACACCAAACTAATTGATCCTTGCAATTCAGTGAAATCAGGATTTGACAATTTAAAGTTAACCTATATTTCTCGTGTAATAGAAGAAATGAATCAACAATTTCCATTTAAAGCATTGGACTTTGTTTAAAATTTGAATACATAGAAGCTTGTTAAAGAAAATAATTCCATTAAGGATATAATAAAACAATTTCTTTTAGAAATGGATATTTATGATGCCATCACTGAATATGCATTGCTCATGCAAGTAGTTAAAAATGAAGGCCCGTTTTCAAAGTTTTCCGAAATTTTTTTAAGAGAACATAACCATGTGTTTCAAATAAATTTCAAAGTTATAAATGTTGTGCTTGTGAGTCTGTCACAAGTTTTACCTTGTGAAAGAGGATTCAAGGCCCAAAATTGAATTAAAATCTAAATTCAGAATTTCATCAAAAAACCCCATCATAAAAGACCTATAACTTTTGGTTGAAAGTTGAAAAATAGACTGTATAAAAGCTTGACCTTCTTCCTTTTTTAAATAAAAAAGCATTTTACGTAATTATTCTGAGTTGTTGATTTAAATTGCTTCAATGGTATTTTGTCATGTTTGTATTAATGTAATTCTTTAAATAGCACGTAAAACAACAGTGGGTTTTAAAGATTTTTTTTCTCCCTCCCCTTCCCTCCATTTATAAATGTTGGTAGGGAGGCTCCCCTCCTAGGAAAAATTGAATTTCAAGCCCTGTTACATTAATAAACATCATTTATGCCGCCAGAAATGAAATGAACCATTACAGGGTACAAAACTATTAGTTTGTTTGGGTTTGATAACATGCGATGTTTCAAAATAGAGAAAGCATAGGTTCATTTTGGATACAAAAATATTCAATGCGATATGAGTACGTCGGTTTACTCATTTTTGAGTACTTCATTTTTTTCAGTGTATCAACCTACAGATCAAATACAGGGCTGTTCAAAAGAATTGGAAAACATATTTGGCTATGAACGGTAACTGCTGAAATCGGTTTTTTCAAATGTTTTATGCGTTTTCTAA
>CAWVRF010001336.1:0-26918 GCA_963932465.1 Maratus speciosus
TAATTATTTCTTAATTTCTGTTTACTTTATTGTTGCTGCACGAGTACACTTAATCTCACAGCTTTGTTGAAGCTAGTGATGTAAAGCCTGTTGTATTACTTTTGCACTATTTATTTTATTAAGTATATAATTAACGTCTCTCGAAACCATTTTTTTTTCTTTGCATTATCTATATATATAAAACAAGAGATGTCTGCCTGCCTGTCTGCCTGCCTGACCGAGGCAAGCGCCGAAATTATAGCACCTAGGCCTCTGAAATTTTCGTCATGTGTTAATTTTGTCCTCGGAAAGTGTACTTCACAGCCGAATTTTAAAATTTCAATTTAGATTTTTTGTTTTAAATTAAAATTTTATGCGTTAGAGGCTATTTACAACTTTCCGCCAATCCGCGGCAATGAAGCAGCCAGCCAATGAGAGCAGACGTTAAATATTGGATCTATCGTAGCGGCAGCAGCAAAGGGCAAACTTCATTCTCGCAACTCCCAATGTTTATGCGTCGTAAGCTGCATGTAAATATACTTTTGTCTTCATATAAGATTTAATATTATTTACATTAATTGTGATATTTCGAAGCGTTTTTTACTTATTTTGCAAGGTATACAATTCACGTAAGTTAGTTTAAATTGTATTTATTCTTTGTGTTAATGGCGTAGTCGCGAAAGAATGAAATGTGTTTCTTGAACTTTACTTTCTCTGAAGTAAATAGTTTCTGTTCTTGGGCAATTAAAAGTGAAGTTAATGTTCGATTCTTATGAAACTCATAATATATCACCATATAATTTCATCATATAAGTATTTCACGCCCTCAGGATTTTAAATTCAGTTCTTTTCCTTTTGTTAAAATCTTTTCTACATATGTTACACTTTATTGAATGTTTTCATAGTGCCAGGCATATCAGTTTAAAGTTTAGGCGTAATTCAATGAACGAAATTTTGGAGTACTGTTATTTATTGTAGTTATCTTTCTTCCTGTTAATATTGACTATATTTTTAGACACCCAAGAACGGTGAAATCATAACATGCTATAAATTGTACAACTGAATGCAAAATCCTGTGAATGTAGTATGAGATGTATGTTTTAATTAAGATTCGTTATTGAAATTAGTTTATTTCATATACAAAACACCATTTGTTATGAGTTTGGTAAGTAATCCTACCAAAAACCTATATCTTGAACTTTATTGAATGTTTTCATAGTGCCAAGCATATGAGTTCAAAGTTTAGGCCCAATTCAATGAAGCGAAAATACCAGATTTGCATGCCCGTTCTTGGGCGATTCTTATGAAACTCAATTTGTCACAAAATGGTGATTTTATTGACTTCATTTTTGCAAATTAAAATGGTTTCATGACAATATACATCTTTTCCCAAGAACGGACATGCAGTCTGGTATAAGATGTATATTAGAGTCCTGCGCGGTTCAGGTACAACCCGACCCGAACCCACAAATTCCATTTTAAGTCAACCCGCAACCCGACCCAAACCCCCAAAAATAATTTTCGGAAACCCGATCCGAACCCGCAAAAATAATTTCCATCAACCCGTCCTGAACCGGCAATGCAAAAAAAGTAAATTATGTTTTAATGCCACTATGAAAAATAATCTACAATTGTATCTCTAATACAATTTTTATGTTTTACATAGAAGAATGAACAAATCTATATTCTTTAACATTCAAATATAGTAAAACCTCTGAGCATGTTGGGATCATTGTATAGAGTCAAACATCGAATCGGGTTATCCTGAATTTTGTTTTCTCGGCTCGGAATGAATCTAATTTTCTTTCTGCAGGTCGGGTTCCCATTACAAGAATTCTTTCGGGCCATCTATAGGTTTTTTACTGGATTCGTTATAATCATTATCGTATCAGTAATTGAGAAAGTTTGTTTATATTAATTTCCAGAAACGAATTCTAAGACTATACAAAACTGACAGGCATGCATTTTGTTTTGGTGAAACTTTGATCTGCGGTTTTTATAGAATTTTAATGTGAAAAAATAGTTTGTACATTCTTTCAAAAAATCGGGTCAACCCGAATCCGAACTGTAAACTTCAATGCCAACCCGAAACAATGAAAGCCAACCCGAACCGCAACAAAAGAAGTTGAAGTCAACCCGAACCAGATTCGCAACGGGAAAATATAGACCCGACCCGAACTGCAGGTCGGATTCAGGTAAAAGTGGGTAACCCGACCCAATGCAGGACTCTAATGCTATGCTATGTTGTCAAGTTGTCATCGCCCAAGAATGGGGAAATAAAACCCAACAACTTTTGACTTCAGGGAAAATGAATGAGGTTATTTGGGTTTTCCTTTTGTTAATATTTTTTCGCCACATAGACTTACCCATATATTATGAGTTTCGTAAGAAATCCCAATGAAAACATATTTATTTGCTTTACTGAATGTTTTCCTTTCTTATCAAAATTATGATATGTAACATGCGAGAAATTGTAGAACTGGATGGAAAATTCTGTCAGTGAGGTCTACGGTTTGTTTTCTTTCAGATTTGTTATTGAACTCATTTTATTTCATTTAAGAATATTTTTAGTCACTAAAGAATAGAGCATGTGTTTTCATTAAGATGAGAACAGATTAACAAAAGGTAAAGAACTGAATAAAAAATTCTCAGTGCTCTAAATACTTATACAATGAACATTTTGTGATATATTGCGAGTTTCATAAGAATCGCTCATGAATGGACTCTTAATCGCCCAAGAACGGAAATTATTTACTTCATAGAAAGTAAAGTTCAAGAAACACATTCCATTCTTGGGCGACTATGCATATATAAATCGCCATTAACACGAAGAACGAATACAACTGTTACTAACTTATGTGATTTGTATATTTTGCATAAAAAGTAAAAAAAAACATTGTGAAATATTGCAAATAACATTAAATCTTATAGAAAGAAATGTGCAAAAGTGTATTTTTCTTTAAAATAAAGCTGATGAGACATAAATAGTGCAATTTATCTTTACCCCTAAGCTATGAAATGCGGTCGCTGGATCCCATATTTTTTACTGCCTGCTCTCATTGGCTGGCTGCTTCATTGCCGTCACAATGCCATATGCACATTTTAATAATAATAAAAAAAATCTACATTGAAATTTTAAAATCCAGCTGCGCACTTTTCAGTGCACTTTTCAGTGACAGCAACTGCACATGACAAAAATTTCAGTATACGGTGAAGCATGCAGTAGTGAGCCCTGTCCGAGGTTCTTATAGGTGAAATTGGGGTCTTAATTGAGTGATGGTTACCATTATTTCCGAATAGAAATTTCAGCAAATTTCTTAAATTCTTATTTGTGTCACCACCCCATTGAGTAATATATCTATGGATAGGTTGAAAATTTGAGTTTCATTCGTATATAGGTTTGTTTATGAGAGAGTGTGCATCCTGGTGGTGGAAAGTGAAACTAAAAGATATTGCAAAGTGTGCATAGCATGCCTGCTATACCCGGCTGCAGGCGGTGGTGACCTGTGTCGGATATTCGTATAAAACATTGTGCCCCGTGGCGGTGGAAAGTACTTCGAAGCATATGCACGGCTAGGATAGTTAGGTTATGGTTAGGTTAAGTTACCGTTACGTAGGCCTAGGTCTTAAATTGATTTACAGCTTACATAGGAAAATCCGATTTAACCATTGGTCTTAAATCGATTTAAACTAACATCGAAAGTCGCGATTTAGCTAATGTCTTGAATTACGATTTAGCCATTGTCCTTTTAGCCTTACATCGCAATTTAAGACAAACATCAAAAATCCGATTTAACCATCAGTCTTATATCGATTTAAAGATAACATCAGAAAAATTTATTTATCTATTGGCTTTAAATCGATTTAAATCAAAATACCGATTCAGAGCTAACATTGGAAAACTGATTTATTTACATTGATGCAGCTTCTGCATGCATGGCAAGCTGCTGTTAAATCGATTTAGCAGGATCCGATTTAAGAAAACATTGCAAGCTTCAGTGCTTTCCGATTTAAGGAAAACATGGCAAGCTGGTGTTAAATCGATTTAGCAGGATGTGATTTAAGCAAATCTTAATGAAATTGATTCACTATTATGTCTGAAAAAAAAAAAGTCATGGTTAAAGTCCAAATTCATCTATTTTTTGCTTATATTTTTTTGCATTCTTTTGATCAAAAATTAATTTTCATATATTGAAATATTTTAGTTTTAAATTATTATTATTTTGCAATTAATTAAAAATACTTAAATGATGAGTTGAATAATACTTTAATAATCCTTCTCCATCCACTATATCAATGTCAGCATTTATGTTAAACGAATTTTATTATAATCTAAAAGTGAAAAAGGAATAAAATTGCACCTTATTTCTCATATATTCCCCCCCCCATTTTTTTTTTTTTGTTTAGCTCACAGGCTATCAAAGCCTGAGATCTAATGTGTCTGCAGGTTCTGTATGTACATATGTAACTTTTGATAGAAATATCCGATTTGCTTCAAAATTTTTTTCTAGGTTCATTCTGATAAGGTGCTTCCCTGATTAGCTTTTGAGGTCCATTGGTTTAGTATAAAAAGGGGGCAACGGGGCTAATCCACCTCCCTCCCCCCCCCCCCCTTAATTTATATGAATGTTTTTTTCAAGCAGAATTATCCGATTTGCTTCACATTTTGTTTCTAGCTTCATTCTGATAAGGCGCTACCCTGATTAGTTTTGGGTGTTCATTGGTTAAGTATATAGGGGGGAACGAGGGGTTAATTCCCTTAATTTAGATCAATGGCTTTATCATGCAGAATTACCCAATTTGCTTCAAATTTTGTATATACCGGTTTATTTTGATAAGGCGCTTCCATGATTAGATTTGGAGGTTCATAGGTTAAGTTTAAAGGGTCTAATACTCCCCCATTAATTTAAATAAATGCGTTTTTCATGCAAAATTATCTGATTTGTTTCAATTTTTTTTTCTAGATTCATTCTGATAAGATGCTTCCCTGGTAAGTTTTTGGGGTTCATTGGTTGAGTATAAAGTGAGGGGGACAGGGTTTATTCTCTCTCCCCCCCATTCATTTAGATAAATGGATTTTACATGCAGAATTATTCGATTTTCTTCACATTTTTTTCTACGTTCGCTCTGATAAGGCACTTCCTGATTCGTTTTGGGGGCTCATTGGTTAAGTATAAAGGGAGGAACGAGGGGAGGTGGGTTAAACCCCCTTAATTTAGATCAATGGGTTTATCATGCAAAATTACCAGATTTGCTTCAAATTTTGTATACCGTTTTTTTTTTCATAAGCCGCTTCCCTGATTAGATTTGGAGGTTCATTGGTTAAGTATAAAGGGTGGGGGGAAGGGGCTAACCCTCCCCCATTAATTTAAATAAATGCTTTTTTGATACAGAATTATCTGATTTGCTTCAAATCTTTTTTCTTGGTTCATTCTGATAAGGCGCTTTCCTGATTACTTTTGGGGTTTCATTGGTTAAGTATAAAGGGAGGGGGGGGGGCTTATTTACCAAATTAATTTAGATAAATTGATTTTACATGCAGAATTTTTCGATTTTCTTCTAATTTATTTCTTGGTTCATTCTGATAAAGCACTTCCCTGATTAGTTTTGGGGGCTCATTGGTTAAGTATAAAGGGAGGAACAAGGGAAGGGGTGGTTAACTCCCTTAATTTAGATCAATGGGTTTATCATGCAAAATTACTCGATTTGCTTCAAATTTTGTATACCGGTTTTTTTTTCATAAGCCGCTTCCCTGATTAGATTTGGAGGTTCATTGGTTAAGTATAAAGGGTGGGGGGAAGGGGCTAACCCTCCCCCATTAATTTAAATAAATGCGTTTGTGATGCAGAATTATCCGCTTTGCTTCAAATCTTTTTTCTAGGTTCATTCTGATAAAGTGCTCCCCTGATTACTTTTTGGGTTTCATTGGTTAAGTATAAAGGGAGGGGGGGGGGGGGGCTAATCCACCAAATTAATTTATATAAATGGATTTTACATGAAGAATTATTCGATTTTCCTCAAATTTTTTTCTAGGTTCATTCTGATAAAGCGCTTCCTTGATTAGTTTTGGAGGTTCATTGGTTATGGGGGGGGGTTTACCCCTCTTAATTTAGATCAATGGGTTTATCATGCAGAATTACCCGATTTGCTTTAAATTTTGTATACTGGTTTATTCTGATAAGGTGT
Organism: Maratus speciosus; assembly: GCA_963932465.1. Lineage (NCBI taxonomy): Eukaryota > Metazoa > Arthropoda > Arachnida > Araneae > Salticidae > Maratus > Maratus speciosus. The sequence continues at coordinate 6,166 of CAWVRF010001336.1, forward strand.
TTTACTGGTTAGATTTGGAGGTTCATTGGCTAAGTATAAAGGGGGGAACAAAGAGCTAATACCCCTTAATTTAGCTAAGTGGGTTTTTCATGCAGACTTATCCGATTTGCTTAAATTTGGTATATATGTTTATTCTGATAAGGCGCTTCCCTGATTAGATTTTGAGGTTCATTAGTTAAGTATAAAGGGGGAGGGGTTATCCCCCTTAATTTATTTTTCAAGGGCATTATTCTTTGAAATAAGAGTATATTGTACAATAAGCGTGAATAGCCTGTGAGGTCAATGACATTATTTTAACTGGGCAATTTTCTTTTTCTTTACTACTTTTCTCATCATGGTAAATAAACAGTTTAATTCATCATTGAATATGCTACTGTTTTTAACTCTAGACCTTTTTCATTCTGTGACAGTAAAAAAAAAGTGTGTATGTTGTTAGAGTGGTACTATTTGGGTGGGTTACAGGGAAGTCCCCCCCCCCCTTTCCTTTAAAAAATTTAGATTGTAGTAACCATAACAAGTAAGACAAAAAAAAAAAAAAAACTAAAAAAAAAAACACAGAAAAAATGCGTCAAGCATAGATTATAAAACTCCAACACATTCAGAATAATGTAAACAAACTGCACCGTTTGAAAAATTAAAATATTGCGTCTTATTCAAACACATAACACATTTCAAAACCCAATTTCAGCTGTTTCCATCTACAATCGGAAAATTATCTGTATTTTTTTCAGCAGCCCTGTATATGATATAGAGATTTTATCCATTAACTAGATGCATGCCAAAATTTAGTTCACTTAAGAAATACATATACTTCAGTTCAAAATTCCCCTTCAGCAAGTTCCTCTAATAAGGAGAATGGTACGTGAATACTTTTATGCAGCCCCTGTATATGAGGTATGGAATTTATATATGAGTAACATGAAAAAAATTAGTTAAAAATTTAAAAGGGCATACAGAATTTTAAAACGTACACTCCAGCAATTATTACTCAAAGGCAGTACTGTAACCTATTTATTTTGTGTGTCCCTGCAAATGAATAAAAAATGCTATGAATGCATTGTTCTAACGTGATCGTAGTGAAATTCAGTGATTTATATAAGTTTCAATACATTTGAAATAGCGCAATGTCATTAAAATACTCTGCAAACAATTTCCCCTCCCCCCCCCCATATACCATATTGTAATGGAATATTTTTGACTGCCCCTGTAAATGAACTATTAATCCTGCATACTTCATATACAACACAAAACATGCTTTGGTGATCCTAAATAACCGTTATCAATTGCATAAAAATCCGAGTATATTTACCAGAGTTGGAGCGTGCACAGACGGACAGACAAACTGAAGAGAAGAGACTGAACACTTTCAACTTTGTTGGGAAGTGTTCAAGAAAGAAAGAAATTATAAAATGTATTAAAATAGTTCACTAACTTTTTAAAATGAAAAAAAAAATGTGTGTTTTGAGTCCTTCAAACTTTTTTGTGTGTAAAATATGTACCTCTTTTAGAAAATATTTCTTTCTTTTTTAAATGACCTCCCGAGGTGTCAATTTTCTGACGCCGCTGCGAATTAGTTACAGCAAGATTCGACCTCATTTGAAGGCTTGACCGAAGGTGAAACTCCTCACGGCCCCTCAATTGGTGGAGTCTATTTCTGATCCGAGAGTATTAGGGGCTATTCCCCCAAGGGGATGTGGTAATGGATTTTTTCATGTGATATATCGTTTTAAAGCTTTTGACCTGTATATTACTAAGCACTCGCTCCTCTCCTCTTAACTCATTTTTTCATCAGTACAGGGTGTTTTAAAGTTTTAATTTGTTCGTGACTGTCGCATACAATTTTCCAAAAATTTACATAGCAAATCTCAACAATTAACAGCTTCTCCCCCTTTTCCACACAGTGAGTGGGTACGTATTTCAGTCAAAATCGAGTTAAAGGTATGAAATCATATAAATTTAAGGATAATTTTTAAATATCACCACGGACCCGGGCAACGCCGGGCGGGTCAGCTAGTTCTGTATAAATTTGCTATATTTACAAATGTATTAATTTTTAGATAAAAATTGACTTTCTTTTCATGCGCACGAATAGAAGATTGTGCATAAATAATATCGTGTGCTTTGTATTTGTTCGCTCACTGTACATTCATATTTTTCTATGCACCATCACAGCCTTATGATTACTCGGCCGGAGCGCAGACACAAAAATGGTGGCTGTTGCAAGCGGATTTTATTAAAGAAACACGGTACCTTTTAAGATATTTTTAAAATTTTGAATAACACTGTAATATCTGAGTAGCCATTGTAATAATAGCAAACAGCAAATACAGGGTGAGCCAAACGTCTTACCCTAATTATAATTATCCATTACAAATTAACCGTTTCTAAAATAATGTAACTTGATGTACAGTCATTCAGGGTATATTTGATCCGCATTTTCTCTATTTTTATATGCCACACTCTTATTTTAAGAATAGTGTTGCAACTAGGGGCATAAAAGAGAAGAAATGATCCTAAATTATTATTTGACAATCAAAAATTAAGAAATAATAATGATAAAAGCTATAAAAAATGATTTTTTAACCTGGTTCAAAGTTACCCAGCCATTAAGGGTAACTTTGCACCATATGATAAATATTATCTAAAATAATTCATTATAAAAAATGTATTATAGTTAGGACAACTTTAAACCCCAAAAAATGTTTTCAGACATGCAAAGACTCCGAATTTACATTTCCCAACATCACAAGGTTTGTATAATTTGTGATATTACAAGTATTATGCATAAGAAATGTGGAAGAAGAGAACCATGAATATTTAGAAAGAAAAAAAAACTGTTTATTGTTCATACAAAACATAAAAATGCAGTGAAAAACAATTTTCAATGTTTTAACTCAATAATATATCCATAGTTACAGTAATACATACTAGTACTAATATTATTCAAACAAGAATAAAAATTGTCGAACGTATGAAATGTCAATTTTGAGTAGCTCCGCCCCGAAAAACGCCTTTAAATTAATTTTATGTATTTTACACATATTTGTGAAAATATTTACATGTTATATCTAATGCACACTTTCGGCATTTATATAAAATATACGTGCAAATATGGGAAATTTTTGAAAGTAGCACCTATTATCAGTAAGTTATAAACATCAGTATAACTTTCAGCCGGCTCAAAGTTACCCTGAAAATGTGGTAAAATGTTAGTGCCTTCTTATTTTACATTTTATTAACTATTAATAAATAAGTAATCACAAAATATTAACACATTTACAACATTTAGATAACAATATGTCTTATAAATGAGTATATTGTTACTTACTATGAAAATTTAACTGGATTACAACAACTTCAAAACAGCATTCAAAATTAACTTGAAAACAGTACTTCACAAAAATAGATGATACAATTAATTGCACATAATGTTGCTAATTTATTTTCTAAAATAAAGAGTAGAAATCCCAGTTTAGAACCTTGCCAACAGAGCACAGTTCTGGGCTTTATTTAACATTTGGAGTCAAAAATATTGAAAAATAGGAGGTGGTGCAAAGTTACACCCCATGGTTCAAAGTTACCCTGAATGACTGTATCATTGAATAGGTTAGTTTTAGTAGTTTTTTGGCTGTAGTGGCTGATCTGCACAGAAGTGGCAGGGCTAGTGTAAGTTAAGCAACGCTAGCTGTTTCTTTAAACCTGTCACAGCATCAGTCTATTGATTTTGCATCACGAGGTTTGCATCCATAACAAAAGAGAAATGTTCGCTGAACATTAATGGACGATTGCGTTTCGTGAAACCAAGACGCATTGAGCTTTCTCTTGAATCGACGCCATTTCGGCCGAAAATGCCTTTCTTATAAATTCCTCGTTCCCTGAGACACTCTTAAAGGAGCAATCGCGCCATCTATGACACACAAAAAACTTCTGAAACTAACCTATCCAATGATACATCAAATTACACTATTATACAAACGGTTTATTTTTAATGGATTATTCATTATTATAATCAGGGCAAGACTTTTGCTTCACCCTGTATAATTTCGAGAAAAAAATCTAGTAGTACAGCGTATTTAACTAAAGTTTAATTTAAAAAAAAGGCTGTGATGGTGCATAAAAAAAATATGAATGTGGGAGATTCTCAAAAGTTGGGATCATTAAACGTTAACTATATGTAATTTTTCAAATTTTCAAATTTAAGGCCAATTTTTTTTAATAGTATAGTATTTCGTCTATAAATATAATATATAAATATTTTATAATAGTATGTCTACAAAATTATACACAAACATTAAAAAACAGCAACTATTCTGGAAAATTAATGATTAAAGCATTTAACTAGCAGTTACGTACGTTACAAATTTTGGACATTTTTTCGCACGTACGTTACAGATTTTGGACGTTGCCCTTAGTATTTAAAAATTTTTTAAGACTAAGAATGTAGTAAATGTGTCTGTATACATACATATACGTATAATTAACTTTTTGTTATCCAGCAATAATAATAATAAAATAAAATGCTTTGTTACGTACGTTACTTTCGGACATAAGAAAATGCAGAAAAATTCTTTATAGAAAAGTCCTTCTATCTTCAAAAAAGCAATAAATCAGCTTGCCATCTCTTAACCCCTTCGGGACGGGAGCAGTGTTGGGTATGAACGCGTTCACTGAACGAAAGTTCACGAACTTAGTTCACTTTCTGTGAACTTTGAGCTGAACTTGATTCAATTTTTGATAAACGAACGTGAGCTGAACGAAAGTTCAAAAAATCCGTGAGTTTGAACGAAATTTCCAACTCAAGCTCAATTTTTTTCATATTTTATTTAAACTTTTTCCAGCCGTTAAGAACATGTTTTTCCCATTCAAATGCAATTCAGAAGTCTACACAGACTCGGGACGGGTCGAGTCTGATCATCAGTTTTCTGGGTCGTGCCTGGGTCTGGCTTTCGCTGGAAGATCGGACCAGGCCGATCTGGACTTATTTCTGGGCCTGTGCTTTATTCTTCCAAGAAGTTTGCGAATTTTCTGACCGAAAGAAAACTGAAAATTTCTGGTCCGGTCACAACGCTGTTTGTATGAAAATCACCAACCCGTCCCTGCCTGACTCTTTCAAAAATCTGTTTAAGGAACAACCTCCTTGGGTCAGCAATTTTTGCCGAAAATGCATATATTTTTAAATTACCATTATTCTACAATTAAAATTATCCTTAAAGAATAGTAGTACATATACATTTTTAGGGTGGGGTGATACAGTACTGTAAAACCTGTTACAAGAATCTGTGTATGACGAAAGCCTGTTTTAAGCGGAAAAATTTCTTTATCGGTACAAAATGGATATAACAATCCGCTTGAAAATAAATAATACATTCGAAAGAGACGACAGACTTGGTATAAAAGGAACTTAACTATAAGGATTTTCTCTCTCCTATATGTGATTCCGTCATAGAAGGTTTTTCGATATAGAATTTTTTAGATTTTTAAGTCTCCAAGCCATGCAAATGGATTGATGGTATTAATAATAATCAGATATATTTACATACAAATAGCGATTCATTAAAAAATCAATATAGTTTACAATAGGATAGATAAAAAAAAAAAAAAAAAAAAAAAAAAAAAAAAATGTAGGAGAAACAGTATTTTGGAACGGAGGTCCCTGTACTATGCAGTATATGGCACTTTTATTTAAAATGAAATATATAAACATGGAAAATAGACTGTAATATATATATATATATATATATATATATATATATATATATATATATATATATATATTTGCCAGAACTTCTCGCACAAAACAAAATTTTAAACATATTCTTCTATATATAAAAAAAAGTTTTGATTTGGAAATGGACCAATAAAAATCTGCGTAGATATTCCGGGTAGATCGGCATCCTTAAGCATGGCTTTCATCGTTAATATTAAAAAAAACTGATGCATACAAAAACATGAAAATCGGTGGTATTATAGAGAAATGTTTGATAAACACGCTGATGCAGACAGTTTTCAAATCGAAGAATTATTTTAAGAGATATTTAATGCTAAAGTTGGACAAAATCGTTCCAGTAAAAAGTTTTATTGGAGCAAAAACTGTACATGAGAATTTAATCATTTTTAGATCATTTTATACGTTATAAGTTCCCGGTGTGCAAATTGTATTTATTTTTCTTATTTGACTCATTTTTTGAGGTTTTATTTCAATTTTAAATTCAAATTTTCAGCATTTTGAGAGATATTTTTTACATATTTTAGAAAATGTTATTAATTTAAACTGTTGCCAGTTGTATAAACAGCGCAAACAATAATGTTTACTTCAAATTAATTTTTTTTTACACATGGCTTTTACAAACAGAAAAAAAGCTTTCAAATTAGAATTAAATGATTACATGTTAAAAACAGGAAAATTACCTCATAAGAACCATAGGCACAGATGTCATGTACGTCATATACATATTGGTGCAATTTTTTCCGACACCAATTTATCGAAAACATCAATAGCATAAACAACAACGTCCGGGTTACCATATCAAGCAAAATAACGCCACTTTAGCACCAGTTAAGTACCCGTTGCGTATATTAAATTGGCGTCAGAAAAAAACTGCGTCAATGACATCTGTGCCGAACCATATTTACACAGAATCTTAAAATAAGAGAAACAAAATCTTAAAATAAAAAAAATCATTATTATGCGTTAAAACTTGTAATTTGAGGAAATTACGTCATATTTAAAAGGGCAAAAAATATAGCAAAACAATTTAAATTGAAACTATATTTGCACGAGATATTTTGAGATAATCTTTTCAACTATTATCGTGAATTCGAAGACAGCGCAAATAATATTTCCTTCTAAGAACAAAAGTATTTTCACGTGAATATTAATAAGAGAAATAAAACTTTGGTGTAAATTACGTCAGATTTGAAACGATACATTTAAAATGAATTGTTTAAAAGAACTATCTTATAGCGCTGTTAAAAAATACCAGGAAACAATGACACTGTTTACTTAATTCATTTTACATTAGCTTATTTTCAAATGTTTAACTAATTTTTTTAGTTAAATACGAAAACAGCCATTGTATCTCTTAACAGCAGCAGATTTGGCCTTAAAAATCCTCAATCCAAGGAAAACGAATGGAAACCCATTTACAGAGTGATCGCTAATTTTTTTTTTTTTTTTTTAATTCAATATTTTAAAAGCCGATCAAATTTGGTGTGCCTGAACGGGGGTTGGCGAGCGTAGCTCGTAGGGGGCAGAGCCCCCTAGTCGACGTAAAAATAAATATCTGTACAGAAAAAATAACACTATACAGTCTGTTGATGCATTTGAAATTCCAAATTCTCCTCAAAAAGTTTAAATAGAACTTTTTTATTATTAGAAGTATAATATTTCGTGAATAAAATGAAAGAAAATTAGTATTAAAAATTTTCTGATGCTAACTCGAATTTTTTGAGTAAAGATTTAGCAACACTGTTTTTGACCTGTATAGTGGTTAAAAAGGCTAGCGGAGACGAATATTTAGCAAACAATTTTCAATTTTTTAACACAATTATATATTTGCATTGTACTGCTTTTACCGCTGAATACTGGACATCTTACAATCTATACACACATAATATGTCTACCTGTGCAGAAACTATCACAAACATTATATATGTGTTTTGTGTGGGTCGAAAAAAATTTTTAATGATATTTTTTATATAAAGAAAAAAATTATTCTTAACTGTACCGTAAAGAAAGAATAATCTATGATTTCATTTCTTATATACATTTTATTTCTCAAACACTAAATTGAATATATACTCAATTTTCTTCTAGAACATAACACTGCTCCAACTTTTTGAAGATCTCAACAACCCGATTAGTAAATAATTTAAATTTGACCGACAAGAATTATTGAAGAGTGAGCCCAATCCACAGTCACTCTATTCAATGATCCCGAGGTGTCTGCTATTCATACACTGCAAATAGAGGCGTCTTAAATTCAAACACATATGTGACTGAAAAAGCAATTAAGACACTTAAACGTCTGAAAATAAAATTTCAGACGTGATAGATGTCTAAATTTAAGACACATAAACGTCTTATTATGATCATGGCATAAATGAAGTGAAAAAAATGTTAGAATTATGATTATATGTCTGAATTTCAGACACTTGCAATTTTAGACATTTCAGAAATTCAGCCATTTGAATCACTCACCAAGTAAAATGAACTGAAGTGAGTAGGTTTGTTTGTTGTTGCAAGCATGAACGGTGCGCGAGAAGAACGCGACCGGATTTGATTATTGGTGTTTTGGCGGGCAACGGCTTTTATTCAACGGATTGGCGAAACTGAATTAAAGTATATCAGTACAGTAAATTTGTCTGAAGTGTTAAAATTGCTTTTAAATTTATCAACATTTGATAAATTATTTGAAAGTGTGACGATATATTTTTTCTCAGTCCGAAATCTCTATAATGACGTTTGTTATTCACATAATAAATGGAATCGTCAATCGTCGTTATAATCTAAACATTTAAAGTTTCTGCTTTATTTCCAAAACATTACACTGATTGAAGATTTGAACTTTGAATTCTCTTACTTGTAAATCGAAGATGAGTCAGAAAGTGAGTGTATCATCATTAATGAGGAGAAAGTAGTGACGCAGTATTTACTTTCTTTTGTGAAATTGTATGCACATTTACATCTACATCCGCTGGTGTGTTAGTCGTTAGAGAAAATTTTTTTTTTAGCATAGTTATCCGATGTCTGTATTTTATATCTTTGTGTCTTCATTTTATAGATTCTAGACGAAAATTTATGTTCTGTTTGTTGGAATGGTTTGTCAGTACGTGCTTGTAAATGAAGATCGAAAAAAAAATCAATTGGGAATTATATTTTTCATGGAAAATATTTCTACGATAATTTTTATTCAAGACTCACCAAATATTCAAAAGAATAGCATGATATTTATAAAAATACAGTGGTAAAATAATATGAATACGCATATATTTTTAAAATGGCGTTCAATATCGTAAAATAATATGTCCTTCAAACTGGATTAGCTGTTACAGTTTTGGATATTTACGCCAAGGTAAGATATTCCACAGGTTTGGAATGATAATTCACAGAACGTTCTTACATATATATTATTATTTATTTATTATTTAAATTATTCTTATTAGACTAATTTGCATTTTTAATATTTTTGTCTTTTTTTATCAAATAAATATATTTTGTGTGAAAAGATTTGTTTGTTTATTTCTGATGCTTTTCAATGAGTGCATATGATTTTCAGTATTAATAAATATATTTAATTCTCATCTAGATCTTTACTTTACAAATTAAAGTTTCATGTAGTAAATAATCTAATTATTGTTTAAATAATAACGTGAAAAATACAACAGTTTCAATTAGATTTGGTAAGATGTAAAGAAGTTTTGAAATTATAGAATTAATGTTTCCTGCATGCTATTAAAAAAGAAAATTTATAATTTTGTTAATGATTGTTAAATAGCTCGTATCATCTGAGCAACATATTAAAAAAAATGTTCCGTATAAGTTTTAAAAAAAGCCAATTTTTATATAACTTTGCACAAGTAAGTTCTTTCCTTGCGAATTCCTTTATTTTATATTAGTGATATAATTTTACATACAAATTTTCATTTTTAGTGACAAGAGTGCCATTTATTTATCTTACAGAGTATATTATTGAAGTGATTTTTTTTTTATATTAACAAATTTTAATTTATCTTTGAGAAACCATGAACATTTTATTTTTGTTTTATATGGTGGATATAGAGTATGAAAAGAAATCTCGAAAGTATAAGGGTTTGTGTTATCGTGTATTTCGGAGTATTTGTAAACTTGCAGTTTTTTCTATTGGAAATAAATCACTCTTGTATTCAACTGCACGCCGATACTATATATATTATATATATATATATATATAATAATCCTTATGAAAATTTATTTCAAGATGGAATATACCTAGTACTATGTATTTCCTGTGTTACATCTCAACACCATACTTAAATTTTAAAACATGAAGCGATCTTGAAAGTAATTATAAACAAATTATAAATCGGCGTAATTAATTAAATATGTGCGGAAAATATTAAAAAAAATCAATTTAAATAACATCATGCAAAAAATTTCAATAGTATAAAAAAAAAAAAGATGGGTATAAGAATTCTCGCCCATGACAGTAGGAGATATTTTTCATTTTTGTAATAAAATTTAAGACCTAAATAAACATGTTGTGAAAACGCACTTCTAATGCAAGATTTCAAACAAGTATTGCCAATAATTCTGACTGATTGGTAAAGTGTAACTATGCTGATATTTAATATATTTTGAAAAAGTAACATGGTTTGAAGATTAATTATTCTTATAATTACTTTTGCTCCGAGTATGTATATATTTTCATATTATTATAACATTTTTTAATACAAATTATTTTTATTGTGATGTTTATGGGAAGAAAAATGTTTTTAGAAGTGTTTTCAACCCTCAAAGAATTTTTTTTAAGCATATCTGGGGTGCTAAAAAGAATTCATGAAAATAATAATAAAACAGAAACTCATAAAAAAAAAAAAAAAAAAAAAAAAAAAAAAAAAAAAAAAATTAAAAAGGATTTTAAGTTTTATTTATTTTTTTATTTTTTTTTTTGGTGTGTGTGTGTGTGCCTGTGTTCGTTAATGACAACGTTAATATCAACGCACGTTATCTTTTAAATTTAGTTTGTAGAATATTATTGAATAGTATCAACAACTGGACCTAGAATTTATTTGGAACATATTTCTTATACTGTCACAAAAAAGATAAATACTTTTTACCTTTTAGAATGTGCATATAAATGAATATACAGCAAAACCTCTGAATAGCGGACACCTCGAGAGCACGGAATTAGTCCGCTATTTGGTGGTGTCTACTTTAAAGAGGTAAAGACGTACAGATTTAAAGGTGTTGGGGATAAAAAAAAAAAAAAAAAAAAAAAAGAGGTGTCCGCTATTCGGCAATGTCCGTTATGGAAGTTTTACTTTAAATACACACAGTAAAACCTGCGTAACGGACATTCCTGAATAGGGGATACGTCTGTTTAGCGAATCATAGGGCTTCTGCTTAAAACATGGGTTAAGGGTACCTGCTCCTTTTTGTTTTTTATTGGGGGGGGGGGGGGTGATACAATTTTCGTAAACCTGCAATTTTGAATACCTTTCGAAATTACGCTGATTATAATGAATATTTTGAACGTTTAGAGTAATATAGTATGATTTAAGGTTTTCGCTACACAGAGATTTCTGGTATTCGGGAATGTTCATTAGCGGACACTTCCGAGTTCCGAATTCTGGTCACTTCTATTTAACGAACCATAACGTTGGGTTGGATTTTTTGCAGACGCAGGATTTTATTAAAGCATTAGCAAATTGGGCGGTACCCCCTTCCCTTTGTATTTTGGTGGCCCAAATTTGGTATTCTATTTTTGTAAAACTGATATTTTGAATGTCTTTCAACATTATGCTGATTAATGTGCTGTTGTCAAATGTTTCAATATTTCTTACTAATGATAAGTAGTATAATAACAACAACAACAAAAAAAAAAAAATAAGAGTTTCATACTCTTTTTTTTTTTTTTTTTTTTTTTTTTTAATGTTGGGATCTCATATACTGAAAATTTTGTATAATCTAGGGTTAGATTTTATTTAACACACAAATAAAAATGTCACTGGGAATATCTAATTTAAATGGAAAAAAATTGAACAACAAAGCAGGGATAAGATTCTTTCTGAAGGAGTGAATAATTTTTTTTTTTTTTTTTTTTTTTTTTTTTTATAAATGGGAATAATTTGTTACCATAAAGCAGAGCTGATTGCAGCATGGACAAACTGGGCTGTTTCTTTGTGCCTTTAGCTTTACGTGCTCCTACATTTGGTATGAAATTTCTATAAAGCTGATATTTTAAATTTGTTTTGATCTTAAACTTATTTTAATAAATATTTTGTACTTTTAGAAAATGATTAGGTTAAGAAAAAGAAATATTAATCCAAATATGTATTTGTATTTAATGGCATTGAATAGGCTTAATTTTTTTTGTAACAGTATATGAAGGACGGGGGGGGGGTGGGGGAGGCGAATGAATACTAGATCTTTGGACTAGAATTAATTTAAAATTCTCACTGAAAGTAATAAACGTTTTTTATACGCGCATATATGATATCACATAAATACATTTTTAGGTGATTGTATATATATATATATAATATCCTGTTCCAAAACTACAAAAAACTGATTACAATCGTCATAAGTTCAAAAGTGATTTAAAATATCAGCTTTATGAAAATTTCGTACCCTAAAATCGAATCTAGGAAAAAAGGTGACCGGAAAAAACGGGACCGGAAAAAACGTGACAGAAAAAACAAGAGCGGAAAAAACGGGACAAGGAAAAAACGGGACCGGAAAAAACGGGACAAGGAAAAAAGGTGACCGGAAAAAACGTGACAAGGAAGTGTTAAATATTGAACTTGTCGATAAATAAATGCTAAAAACTAAAGTAAAGTTTTTCCACTGTCAGTTTCTTACAGCGTAGAGGGGGCGGGGGGGGGGCAGAGTTAATGGGTGAGTTAGACAACTCTAAGATTTGGTCCAAGAAAGTACAATTTTAACATTTCATTAAGAGAAGTTTAGTATGACTTCTACAACGGACAAGTTAGTGTTTTCTACGGAGGGGGGGGGGGTGGTATTAAGGAAATACAATTTATTGATTCTTTCAATTCGCTATTGATAGTTTATATATGAGCAAAGATGTTTTATAAGGCGGAGGGGGAGGGAAAAAATTACGTACACAGCTTGTAAAGGGAATAAAATAAAGACGAAGAGAGGAGGCATTTTCTTTAAGGGAATTTTTTCATTATCCTGCTATTTAGCTCACAGGCTATCAAAGCCCAAGGGGTAATGTGCACGCAGGTTTTGTATGTATGTATGCACTTACGTCCGTATGTACGTAACGCGATAACTCTTGGCAGAAACATCCGATTTGCTTTAATTTTTTTTCCAGGTTCATTCTGATAAGGCGCTTCTGTGATTAGTTTTGGGGGTTGTTGGTTAAGAGTAAAGGGGGGCTGCTATGGGTTTTTCATGCAGAATTATTCGATTTGCTCCAAAATTGGTATACCGATTTATTATGTGAAGGAGCTTCCATGATTAGTTTTGGAGGTTCATTAATCAAGTATACACGGGGGAAAGGGGGCTAGACCCCCTTAATTTAGATAAATGGGTTTTTCATGCAGAGTTATTCGATTTGCACCAAATTTAGTATACCGGTTTATTATGCTAAGGAGCTGCCTTGATTAAATTTGGAGGTTTATTGGTTAAGTATGAAGAGGGGGGCGGGGGCTAGTCCCCTTAATTTAAATAAATGGGTTTTTCACGCAGAATTTTTCGATTTGCTTCAAGTTTGATATATCGATTTATTCCGATATGGCGCTTCCTTCATTAGGTTTGAAGATTTATTGGTTGAATATAAAAGGGGGAAAGGGGGGAAAGTCCCCTCTTCTTAATTTAGATAAATGGATTTTCATGCGGAATTATCCAATTTATTTTATTTTTTTCTATGTTCATTCTGATAAATGGTCGGGGCTGGTATGGACAACAGGGGTAAACTAGTATTAATATATAGGTACTCTTAATATAATTCCATAAGTTTTAATATTATAACTAATAGTTATTTATAATTTATTTAATTTTATTAATATTTTGTTTCCTATCAAACAATTAGATCGTTTTAAAGAGAGGGCAATATATTACATACGATTAGATTTGGTAATACTGTTTAACTAACTTTACATGACCTCAGGGTTTAAACTAGAGGGAAGCTAGGGGGCGTATACCCTGGGCTGCCGGGTAGATGGGAGAGGCATTAAATTTGGTTCGTCTTCCGGTTCAAAAAACAAATAATGAAATTAAGTTAAAAATGTCATGGAATCGGACAACCGAAAATCATGAAAGATGGTAGTATTTCGAGTGACGCAGCCTTAAGCCTAAAATCGTATCGTATCGTATCGTTAAAATCGTATCGTATCGTATCATAGAATTCGTAGATGGCAGAACTCATATATACAGCTAACTCGACATCAAAGAAAATGCGAAAAGCCGCCTTTTAATAACTCAGCAGATATACGTCTTATTGTTCTGAATTTTCTAGAACAGTCTTATATCTGCAGTCTAATCGTATACTGAAATTTTTACATTTCTACGTGCAGTATATTTTGAGATCTAAATAGTCATTTTTAAAGTGAAAACGTTGGTATAATATCGAGGAAGTTCCTAATTTGAAAATCTCGAAAACGGTTCTAACGATTATTTTTAAATTGATACATAATATAAATGTGATTAAGGCGAGGTGAATAACACTTTTCTTTTTTCTGGGAAAACTCTCGTTCGTTAAATAATTCGATTTTTTTTTCTCTCGAAAATGACACGGGCGATTTTTTAAAAATCAAATAAATATGTTTCAGATGAACCAAATAACAATTTACTTGTTTCCAGCAAGACTCTTGTTCGTTTTATAATGCGCATGAAAAATCGGACTATATTTCTTCGCCATTCTATGGAAATTTCACCGAAAATGCATGACACTGTATTCATACACATGCTTTCTTTTTAACCACTTTTGGGGAGAAAAATTTTGTCTTCCCACGGCTGAGTGGTTGAGGGCCATCGTCTACTGATCTTAACATATGCAGTTCGATACTCGCTGGTGCGTGTGAAGTTTTTTTTTTTTTTTTAAAGTCTGTTAGTTGACCATTATTCTCAGTTCCTTTGTAATTTTTTAATTGCTATTAAGTTAAATAAAATTACAATTATAATGACGCCAATTTGATGATAATTATTTCTTGGCAATTTTTCAACAATAAAAATATTACCATAAATTTTATAAATATATTTAATTTCAATCACTTTACAAAAAATATACATTAATACAGTAAACTCTGTGTAAGGCGGAATCGATCGGGACCAAGAAAATTTTCCGCAATAGACAATATTCCGCCTTAGACAAATTTTACTCTATGTCTATGGATTCGTAGGGACTTGAAATTCTTTCCGAGTTAGACAGATTTCCGTCTTACACAGAGTCCGCCTTACAGAGAGTTTACTGTAATTATTATTTGAATATAAATCACACGATCAGAAACGTAAAAAAATAATTCATTTCAGCTCTTCTTTTTATAATATCATTTTTTATTATTATGACGGTCAATCAATATATAATCACTGACATCCATAATATTATTATTATTATAATTATTATTTTCCTTGCATAAAAGCTATTGTGATGTAATAATATCTTTTATAATAAATAATTTAGTTGAAATGTTTTATTTATAAATATCAATGAAGTTTGATTACAGTTTACATAATAAGCATATCAGACTTCTGGTGTCGCCATCTTTTGACGCAATTGCGTAGTATTATAGAGAAATGTTTGATAAAAACGTCTATCCATTTATGTAACTATCCATCTATGAAACACCATCTATGTAAGGATTTAATAATTATAAATTAACATTTTGGATTTATTAATTTAAGGATAAAGTGTTTTTAAAGGAATATCAAATGAAACCCTCTGTGCGATCTGCGATTATACTTACCAAGTTGTTTTTATATACAAACTGCTATAAGGAAAATTGTAATAAAATAGTAAAAATTAAATCTGCATTAAATTCCATAAGTATCTTTTTTTTTAATCATTTTATCACTAACCTCAAAAAAGTAATGATATCAATGCAAAAACCCTTGACGGGTTAAAAGTTTCTGACGCAGCACTTTATCTTATGCTCTAAGAATTTTAAATATGGAACTTAAAAATACTGATATCAAATTTTGAGTGACGTTATGCTATTTCTTAAAAAATATATTTGTATTTATTTCATCATTTTATTTTTGTTTTATTTATAATCGCATGTGCAAAAGTTATGTTCAACATGAAAAGCTGCATAAAATTTTATTCGCTGTTGCTTTATCATTTACATCTCTCATAAATTCAAAATATGAGTTTTAAAAGATATGATATAAAATTTAAGTGACGCCTTGATGTGACTTTAAAAGGTTTGTTTTAAAATTCAATTTAAATTATTTTTGACTTGGTTAAAATATTTTTTTTTACATCTACACAATACTTTTAATTTTCCAATTCACTGTTAAATATATCACTTTCATTGAATCTATACTATGCACTGAAATGTATTTATTTCAATAAATTGATTTATCTTTTGTGTCACGCTATTCAAAATTGTGAGTAAGATTTATGTAAATGGTTTATTTGCGTCAAACTATCCTTTTTCATACATTTCATGTAGTTTGGACACAATGACGCAAAGAAACCATTTACATAAATCTTACTCACAATTTTGAATAGCGTGACACAAAAGATAAATCAATTTATTGAAATAAATACATTTCAATGCATAGTATAGATTCAATGAAAGTGATATATTTAACAGTGAATTGGAAAATTAAAAGTATTGTGTAGATGTAAAAAAAAATATTTTAACCAAGTCAAAAATAATTTAAATTGAATTTTAAAAATTTTAAAACAAACCTTTTAAAGTCACATCAAGGCGTCACTTAAATTTTATATCATATCTTTTAAAACTCATATTTTGAATTTATGAGAGATGTAAATGATAAAGCAACAGCGAATAAAATTTTATGCAGCTTTTCATGTTGAACATAACTTTTGCACATGCGATTATAAATAAAACAAAAATAAAATGATGAAATAAATACAAATATATTTTTTAAGAAATAGCATAACGTCACTCAAAATTTGATATCAGTATTTTTAAGTTCCATATTTAAAATTCTTAGAGCATAAGATAAAGTGCTGCGTCAGAAACTTTTAACCCGTCAAGGGTTTTTGCATTGATAAATATATATACATTTAGGCGGTTCTCAAATTCTCTACTCAACAACGCGAAACTTTGACAAATTTTCCGATTCATTTTTAAACGTAAAGGCCTGGCTAAATATTAAAAAAAAAATAAAAATAAAATAAATAAATAAATAAAAAAATTCTATAGCTTACTAAAAAATATATAATTGAATAAAATTAAAATATTTCAAACTAAATAAATATGGCTATTAAGAAAAAATGTACCCATATTTTGAACTTTAATGAAAAATCATGCTTTCGAAGCATGGGACCCCCCCCCCCCCCCCAGGTTAAATACTTAATCCTTCAACAAAGAGAGTGGTTCCTCTTATGATTGATTGACAATCATTCAAAATATTTTGCTTTCTATTTGATTGTAACAGGCGTTTTGCAGATTGTAGTTTTAAAAGAATGATAGACAGGTATTATGTTGACGAAAAATACATTGGAATTTTACAACTCACTTCAATATACATATTTGAAAGTGATAGAAGATAAACCTTAGTTTTCCAGAATGGTTTTTGTTGAATGATATTAATCTGACAGACGAATAATGTATAATAAAAGGGTTGTTTCTTCTGTGAAATTTTTACGTGCCACCCATCGTGTTTTATGAGATATTTTCTTGTAAATAATAGGTAATGGTGTTGATTTTAGATATTTCATACAATTTGAGATAGCGTATAATGAATAACTTTGAACCGGATTATTGGAACAAATACTCAGCTGTATTTATCCTTTTTAAATATTCCCTGAAGTGCCATATGCTACATTTCTAGAGACCTCACAAGTTTAAAGACTGAATTATTTTTTGCTTAACTATTGCAGATTGATGTATAATAATTTAAGAGATTGGTTCGTTGTGTTTATGACGGCCAATTATCAACACGAGAGATATGGGCCCAAAAGGTGGGGGTGCCCTGCTTGGGTGTCTTTTTAATGGAATCTAACCCGTATTTACGCATGGAAATCCATGGTTCGAAGCAAACTACAAAAACTCCGAACGATTGGGCCGACGGCTGCGATTGGGTTCAAACCCAGCACCTCCCGTCTACCAGCTTCGAGAGCAGAACCTCTCGGCCACTGGAGGGGCAATAATTTAAGAACTCACATTGTTTTAACCTTGTTGTAGATTTAGGAAATGTACAAATGTCATGTTCTTACAACAGAATCCCCCCCCCCCCCCCCCAATCTTTCAACATCAAGAAAGCTGAAAAGATGCAAAGGCAAAGAAATCACCATTTTAAAAATACTTTTGTTTTGTGCAACCAATAATGCTTTCGAACATGATAGAGTAAAGCGTCTGTAACTCATTCTAAACTGTACTACTACTAATCGATGTATTAAATGAATTTTATAAACAGTTATTTTAATGGTATTTTGAAGAACTGTCGTCACATAAAAGGTTAATGTATTATTTAATTGCTAAGTTTCATATTTTCCGTTTCCACGTTCGCTAATACGATTACGAAATATTTTTGATTCCTATATGTATGAACATTTCCAGAATTTTTTCTCGATCAGTTTCCACAGAATTGATCAGAAATGTAATCCCATACGGGTTTTTTTTTTTTTTTCTGCCTACCAAATTAAGTTTAGGTACATAAAGATAAGTGAATACAGTAAAACCTCGTTAACATGAACCTCAAGGGGAATTAAATTTTTGTTCATGTCACCCGTAGTTCATGCTATCAGTATAACAAAAAATCCAGATAACAAATATTGAGGAAAAATACATATGGGGGGGGGGGGGTAATGGGACATAGGAGCAAACGGAACAATAGGGTTTTCTTGTAAAATATAACAGTGTAATATAATCTTGTAAAATACAACAGTATAATATAATCTTGCAAAATATAACTTTCGAAAAATATGCACCTCAAAAAAAAAAAAAAAAAAAAAAGAAGGGGTGGTTAGCCTCCGCCCCCCCCCCTTATACTTAACCAATGAACCCCCAAATCTAATCAGGGAAGCTCCTTAACATAGTAAACCGGTATACCAAATTTGAAGCAAATCAGATAATAATGCATGAAAAAACCATATCGGTAAATTAAGCTGTATACTTAACTAATGAACCTCCAAATCTAATCAGGAAAGCGCTTTATCAGAATGAACATAGAAAAAAATAAAATAAATTGGATAATTCTGCATGAAAATCCATTTATCTAAATTAAGAAGAGGGGACTTGCCCCCCTTTCCCCCCTTTTATAAATTTAACCAACGAATCTCCAAACCTAATGAAGGAAGCGCCATATCGGAATAAACCGATATATCAAATTTGAAGCAAATCGAAAAATTCTGCATGAAAAACCCATTTATTTAAATTAAGGGGGGACTAGCCCCCGCCCCCCTCTTCATACTTAACCAATAAACCTCCAAATTTAATCAAGGCAGCTCCTTAGCATAACAAACCGGTGTACTAAATTTGGTGCAAATCGAATAACTCTGCATGAAACACCCATTTATCTAAATTAAGGGGGGTCTAGCCCCCTTTCCCCCCTTTATATTTAACTAATGATCCTCCAAAACTAATCATGGAAGCTCCTTAATATAATAAATCGGTATACCAAATTTGGAGCAAATCGAATAATTCTGCATGAAAAACCCATTTATCTAAATTAAGGTGGGGGGAGTAGCCCCCTTTTACTGTTAACCAATAACCCCCAAAACTAATTAGGGAATCGCCTTATCAGAATGAACCTGGAAAAAAAAATGAAGCAAATCGGATGTTTCTGTCAAGAGTTATCGCGTTACGTGCATAAGACGTAAGTGCATACATACATACATACAGAACCTGCGTGCACATTAGCCCTTGGGCTTCGATAGCCTGTGAGCTAAATAGCAGGATAAGGAAAAAATTCCTCTAAAGAAAATGCCTCCTCTCTTCGTCTTTATTTTATTCCCTTTATAAGCTGTGTACGTAATTTTTCCCTCCCCCTCCGTCCTCCACTGTACCCAAAAATCATTATTGATTAAAGTTTTATAAATATATAAAACATCTTTGCTTATATATAAGCTATCAATAGCGAATTGAAAGAATCAATAAATTGTATTTCCTTAATACCCCCCCCCCCCCCCCCCACCAACGTAGAAAGCACTTACTTGTCCGTTGTAGAAGTCGTACTAAACTTCTTAATGAAATGTCAAAATTGTGTTTTCTTGGACCAAATCTTAGAATTGTCTAACTCATCCATTAACTCAGTACCTCCCCCCCCCCCCCATCTCCTACGCTGTAAAAAGCTGACAGTGGAAAAACTGCACTTTAGTTTCAATTGTTTATTTAAATATGGCCTTCATGTCGTTAAAAAATATATAAGGTTTACTGTGTTTTTAAAATATATATTAAATTCCTTAAAAAACAAACTTCATATTATATTTTCTGTTATGTATACAACTTAATAAATAGAATACTTTCCGGTGGTCTGTTATCCGATTTGTTTTTTCCTACGTGCGCTTTTTTTCCGTGGTTCCAGTATCTTATAGAAATGTTTATTTTAATTTATTTTGTTTAGTTTAAATGCTTAGAATAATATATCGGGAAATTCCATGATGAAACCAAAAATTGCAAAAAATTTGACTTCAATCAATTGCTTAATATAACAAACAAAAAAAAAGTAACAAACTATGCTAATTTCTAATTTTAGGGCATATCTTAACAAAGATATTTATTTATTATTATTTTTTCTTTATTTGTTCTGCTAATAATCTGAAAATACTAATGCCACTGATCGGGACATAAAAAATTATAAATTGATAAGTGATTCAGAAAGTCTAAAAAATATTATTATTATTATTATTAATAATATAATTTTATGTTAATAAACAAAAAATTCAAATAGC
>CAWVRF010001337.1:0-16000 GCA_963932465.1 Maratus speciosus
AGGGCCAAAAATTTATTTATCACAGATTTTGGATAAAATTAAAAATGGGCTCAAGGGGCGCAAAAAATAGAATTTTTGAGAGGAAAAAATTCATAACTTCGTCAATTCTCAAGATATCAAATCCAATTAATTTTATTAGAAATCTCCTTAATAGTATCTACAACTTTTACACTGACAAGATATATTGGTAGGGCCAATTGATAGGGCCTTTTGATAGGGCCAATTCGTGCCGCTAAAAAAAAAAAAAAAAAAAAAAATGAAAAATGAAAACTAAAAGGGGTTTGAACTAGAAAAAAATCCATAACTTCGTCAATTCACAAGATATAAAATCCCCATGAATTTATCATATATCTTCTTAATGTTATCTACAATAATTATATTGACAAGTTTTTTTAGTACCAATACTTACAGCAAAAGCAAATTAAAAATACATAGCGGTTGAAGGGAAAAGGAGGGAAAAGTAGGGTAATGACGCTCAGAAGGGTGAAGAAAATTTCAAAGACAATCGAACATCAACTCAAAGAAGGAGGTGCTTTCTGGGATCTTTTCTTTAATTATTTTGATGAATATTTACAGATGCATGGTTCTATACATATATACAATAAAGATTCTCAAACACTTGATGTGGTTCTTCGAAATAAGGGAGGCTTAGCCTCATCAACAACTGTAAAAAATTACAGCGATCATACTTTTTAAAATCACAACATTGCTTCGTTTCGTTCCAGCCACAACAAAACGCAATCGCATTCTAAAGTAGGATGCGCGCGCATCGCGCGCCCTTCGTTGTCATGGGAGCAGAGAAAAAGTTTCTCTTCACACTCCCCACCTGAACTCTTAAAGAGTTCACAAATCAAATTCCATCATAAAATCATAAAAATTCAATTTTTCGTATCAGTGGTTCAGTAATCTAATACAATTTTTAAAATTCGAATACAAAATACTAAATGTAAGAATTCAAACAATATCTAATTAATCACTTAATTAGTCAAATTCAAAATATCAATAAATTCTAAATAAAACACTTTAAATTACACAGTAAAAATAATGACTGTTAAATAACACACACAATTTTTTTTTCAGTTAAATCATATACTTACTTATACCAAAATTCAAAAAGATTCTATATATAAATAACACTAAAAATTAAAAAAGAGAAAGAAAATATTTAGAGTCCTAAATGCAGAAAAAACAAACTAAATAAATGTCTATAAAAGTTTATGAATGTCTATAAGAGTTTATGAATGTTTATAAAAAGTCTGCAAAAAGTCATTTTGTCAGTCATTTTGTATTTCAAAGGGATACAAATGCTGGATGGATCTTTTTAAGGTTCCATTCGCTGTTTTTATTTCGTATGAACGAATATTGCCGTCTCTTCCAGGAATGGCAGTCTGAATCTTACCAAGTTTCCAAAGAAACTTATTTTTTGCGTCATCTTGAATTAAAACAATATCGCCCACTTTCAGTGGCGTATGGGCATTAGGATTTTTCAATGAATGGGCTGTTTTTAAATCCATCAAATATTGTTTTTTCCATTTGGTCCACAATTGTTTCAATAGTAAAGATTGATATTTTTTTTCTTTTCAGGAGTGTTGATCTCTTCCAACAATCTTCAATTATTTCAAAAAAATTAATAGGAAATGAAAGTTCTTTTCCAAAATTTAAAAAGTGCATTGGAGTAAGAGGTTCTGGTTCATTGCTGTCGCTATATACATACGTCAATGGTCGCGTAATCAAAACTGCTTCCACTTCTGTCAACAGAGCCGCTAATTCATCATAACTTAAGAGTGCTCTACCAATTACTTTTCTCAAACAGTCTTTGACTGACTTTACTAGTCGCTCATAGAAACCTCCCCACCATGCAGCTCTTTCTATAATATTCTTCCATACAATTCTCTCTTTTGTAATAAAATTTAAAAATACTTTGTCTGTCAGTATGTTGTATAAATTTTCGAGTTCACCTTTGGCCTTTTTGAAGGTTTTTGCGTTGTCAGAATAAATAATTTTGGGATTTCCTCGTCTAGCTGTGAATCTTCTGAATGCCATCAAAAAGGAATTTGTTGTCATATCAGACGCAATTTCCAGGTGAATGACTCTAGTCACACCACAAGTAAACAGGACAATGTAAGATTTTTGCGTTTCTTTAAAATTTCTGATATAGATCGGACCGGCGAAGTCTAAACCGCAGATTGCGAATGGCGGTGCTTCACTAGCTCTGTCTTTTGGTAATGGTGCGGTGATCTGGTCTGCTGGTTTGGAGAAATATTTTTTACATATTATACAATTCTTGATAACACTCTTGACCAACTGACGACCTTTAGGTATCCAAAAACGAGATCTAATTTTTGCCAAAGTACTGGCTGTCCCTCCATGCATAATTTTATCGTGCTCTTGACGAACTATTAGAGTAGTTAACCAAGAATGTTTGGGGAGAATTATTGGGTTTTTCTCTTCTGCGGACAGGTTAGAAAATTCGAGCCTCCGCCCAACCTCATCAACCCGTTTTTGTCAATAAAGGGCATGAAATTTGATAAGGATGACGTCTTGTCCACTGATTTACTATTTTTTAGAGATTCTATTTCTTCCTTATAAAATTGTTTTTGTTCAGATTGTATCAAAAAATTTTCAGCTTCGAGTAATTCTTTGGTTGTTACTACGTCTTGCACTTCAGTTGATTTTTTCAGCTTCATAATGAATTTCTTTACCCAAACGGTAATTCTCAAAAGTTTCTCTAAATTACTATATTTTGAAATATTTATGGGATTTTCGAGTTTTTTGACCAAGCACTCGCTCTGAAAAACATCGTTAGGATTTTTTTTGTATTCTAATTCATCTGAGTAAGCGATTTCTTTGTTTTCTGATATTGGCCAACACTCAGGAGGTAAACTTAGCCATTCTGGTCCCTGTAACCAAGTTGTATCATTGATTATCCTAGAGATTTTTGATCCTCGAGAAACTATATCAGCTGGATTGGCAGTACCAGGACAATGATACCAGTTATCAGGTGAGGTCAATTTATGGATCTCTTCAATTCTGTTTCTGACAAAGGGTTTAAACTTTTTAGGGGATCCTTTTATCCAAAAATAGGATATTGTTGAATCTGTCCAGTAATAAGTCGGTACATTCAATTTTAAAGCTTTCAAAATGTTACTACTTAGCTTGGCCGACAACAATGCGGCCATCAATTCAAGCCTTGGCAAGGTAAGCGCTTTCAGTGGAGCAACCCTGTTTTTCGAAGCAACAAAAACTGTTCGAACATTTTCGGTGGTTGTTGCTACACGTAAATAAGCAACCGTACCATCAGCCTTCATGCTCGAATCGGCATAAATATGTAATTGTAGGTCATAATCATGCCAATTGGTGATGTCAGAAAAATAGTATCTGGGTACTGAAAAGTTTTTCAAATGAGGGAGTTCGTTACACCAGCTACTCCAAACTATACGTAAATCTTCGGGTAAGGTGTCATCCCAATCTAGACCCAAATTCCAAATTTGTTGAATTATACATTTTAGTCTTAATGTAAATGGTCCTAGGAATCCAAGTGGATCAAAAATCCTACCTAAAACTTGTAGAATAAATCGTTTGGTGTCTATTCTTCTTGAAACGAAATCAACTAAACCTCGAACATCAAAATAAAGTAAATCTTTGTAATTATTCCAAGCGATTCCTAAAACTTTATAAGGGAGATTTTGTTCTCCAAAAGCTTCAGAATTAACTTCTGAAGTTATGCCATTTTCTTTCCATAGTTCACTAAGTGGTAAAGAGTTCGTATGCCATTTGTGTAAATGCATACTTGCATTTTCAAATATATCAATACATTGTAAACTAGTGGATAGGGCTTGATCAATATTTTCATGACTTCCTATAACGTCATCGACATATATATTTTCATTTAAAAATTTTACTGTGTCTGGATATTTTTCGGTGTATTTTTTCAAGTGGTGTTTAATTGTTGCAGCCAATAAAAAGGGACTGCTACTAATTCCAAATAACACTCTGGTGAATCTATAAATTTCAAAGGGTTTAGAATTATCAAACAAATCTTGTGAAAATAAAAATCTTGTTACATCACGATCGTTTTCATCTATAATTATTTGTAGAAATGCTTGTTTTATATCAGTTGTAAAAGCTATGGGATTAAATCTAAACCGTAACAAAACATCAAATATTTCAGGATACAAATTTGGACCTACATGCAGGCAATTATTCAAAGACAGTGAGTCTGTGTCATGAGCAGAGGCATCGAAAACTATGCGTAATCTGCTCGTTGTCCTATCAGTTCTAATTATTTCTCGATGAGGTAAATAAAAAGTTACATTTTGTTTTTCTTCAGGCTCTGTAACTAACTCAATAATACCTTGTTTCAAATAATCTGGTAACACCTCCTTATACTCAAAAAATAATTCAGGGTTTTTAATTAATCTTTGTTTGAGTTTAAAAAATCTATATTCTGCAATTTTCCGATTGTCATTTAAACGTTCCCTTTCAAGCTTCCACGGAAATCGAACTGTATATCGCTTATCATTGTATTTAATTTCTGACTCAAACTGCTTCATAACATTGTTTTCCGAAAAATCTGAATCCTGTTTAGTATTAAAAGGGCCAGATGATTCGATATTCCAGAATTTTTCAATCTGTTCAGAAATAAAAAATTTTTCTACTATTACATTAAATGCTAAGGGCGTATAACTGTCAGTTGTTTTTCCCTGTAGACACCAACCAAAAATGGTGTCGACAGCTACTAATTTTTTATTCAAATGTTTTATATTTCCAGTAACAATCTCATAATAATAGTCAGCACCTATAAGTAATGTAATGGGTTCTTTGGATGTGGGTGTGTCCGCAAGGGTTAAATTTTCAAATTGTTTACTTTTCATCAAATCATTGATTTCAGGTGGGGGGATTTCAGTAGCTGATATTTGATTGGTGACTAGCGCTTCTATATCTAATTTTGAATTAGGTACATTTTTATTTTCAATAGTTAGTTTAACTACTTCAAAGGTTTTTTCAATGGGGTTCTTATTTCCAAATGTAAAAACCGACAATTTTTCTTTTCTTATTGCCTGTAAATTCAATTTATTTGCTATTTCTTCAGATATAAAGGTTCGCATGCTCCCACAATCTAAAAGTAACCTAATTAGAGATTGTTTTCCGTTTGATTTTGTTTTTACACAACAAGTTTGTAGAAGAATTTTATTATTTTCTGTAGAGGAAATAGCCGAAATTACTTTTTCACTAGCTTCATTTTCATTACCTTTTAATTCGGGTGCGTTTACTTCTTTTATTAATTTAAATTTTAGGCATATCGTTTGATTATGTCTGCCTGAACAGTTCTTGCAACTAGTTTTAGAGTTACAATTTTTGATAACGTGTTTCCTGCCTAAGCAAAGGAAACATCTTCCTTGAGATTTCAACAAATTTCTTTTAGTGTTTACATCAACAGCCTTACACAAATCAGATGAATGTTTACTATCGTTGCAAAAAATGCAATGAGTTAGCTGCCTATCTGAAGTCGATTTATCATTCGAAATGTTCATAAATTCACAAGTAGATTTAAATTCAGTTTTTGTTGTTTGACTCTTGATTTTTGTTTTATTATTTTCAAATGCTTTCATTCTCAAAAAAAATGTGTGTTCTCTGCTTTTTATTTCAGCGTGCAAAAAATCTAATAATTTATGTATATCTGAATGTGTTAAATTATCTACATTTTGTCTATTATATTCCAAAGCTAATTCTGCCGGTATTAATTTTAAAATTACGGCGATAAGCATGGAGCCATAATTTGCTGGTTCGAGACCTAATGTGGACAAACATCGAACATTTCTATATCACTGTGCAATTTTTTCAATTTTTGAATTTCGTTAGCCTTATAAACAGGGGATAAATTAAGAAGCTTGTTGAGGTGATGATTAATTATCACGTCTTTTTGACCATAACGCGATTCTAAAACTTTCAATGCTGCGTCATAATTAGCTTCTGATATTTCAAAACCTTCTACAGCATTAGCCGCAGCTCCAGATAAATAACTCTTTAAATAATGAAATTTTTCTATTTTCGAAAGCGATTTATTTTCGTGAATTGTATTTTTAAAGGTATTAAAAAATGAAATAAATTGCGTACAGTCGCCATAGAATTTTTGTATATTGAGTTTTGGCAATTTAACAACTGAGTTTTCATTATTAATCACATTCGATTTTAAATCTTGACTGTTATTTAAATCAACATTAACAATTTGTTTGTTTTCGGTTAATTTTTTCTTCACCCGGAATTTTGCAACTGATATTTTATCCACGTAATCATAAACAGAATTGATTTCGGTTTCATAGTCGTCTAACCCTAAAAGGGGCTCAATTTTCTCGTCAACTAACTTCAATAATTCTGCTTTTGTATCTAACTGAATAAATAATTCTTCTAAATTATCAAAATTTATTGGACTATCCTTCATAACATTTTCTATATTATTAATCAGCTTTGTTACTGCTGTTCTCAAAACTGTACGGTTCTTTTTCAACTTTTCTAAATCAGACATTTCGAAATAAATATGAAAAACTTAATCTTACCTTTGCCGTCTTCTTATCACTTACTATGCTCTATTTCCTTATTTGTGTTTTGAAGACATTAATAGCGTAACGAATACTTTTTTTTCTTTCTTTCTTTTCCGGCGAGATGCACCATGAAGAAAAATTTCAAAGACAATCGAACATCAACTCAAAGAAGGAGGTGCTTTCTGGGATCTTTTCTTTAATTATTTTGATGAATATTTACAGATGCATGGTTCTATACATATATACAATAAAGATTCTCAAACACTTGATGTGGTTCTTCGAAATAAGGGAGGCTTAGCCTCATCAACAACTGTAAAAAATTACAGCGATCATACTTTTTAAAATCACAACATTGCTTCGTTTCGTTCCAGCCACAACAAAACGCAATCGCATTCTAAAGTAGGATGCGCGCGCATCGCGCGCCCTTCGTTGTCATGGGAGCAGAGAAAAAGTTTCTCTTCAAGGGTAATCCCGCTCACCCAATATCTCTAAAAAGAATAGAATTGAAAACGTGCGATCGCTACCGGCACCTAGCGAACTTCATCGTAAGTTCCCAGTAAGAATATAGTGACAGTCGGAAGGAAAGTATTTTATTGTCCTCACGTTATTATTTTGCAGTTGTTTTATTATAAAATTCTACAACTTCTAACTTGAAGGTAAGTGTACACTCTTATTTTCAAATATTAATTTACTCATTATGTCTAAAAATATATACATTTAGCTGTACTTTCATGCTTTTACTTATTTTTGTAGTGCGTTGTTACGCGAATTATAATGCATTAAAACCCAACATGGCGATAACGGGTAATGGTGCTCGCGTACAATTCCAGAAGAAGCGTTGCCAGCGGGCAACTTTTTTTAAATTCAAATTTATTGTTTAACACCACTTTTTTGAAATGGTAAAATTCCCCTGTTTTCGCCTTAATTAATATGTCATTAAACAAGGAGAATTTTACGATTTCAAAAAAGTAGTGAAAATCAAAAAACTAAATATAAAAAAGTAGCCCACTATATGTATAACACAATATGTGTGCACAATATGCGCGAAGTGGCCGCAAAAAGTCGGCAGTGGTGTGAACAGCCTACACAAATAAATATGTGACTTTTGTCTTACTTAAATGTTGTATTCAACCTCTGAGCGCAATTACCCTACCATGTCATGCATTACCGCTCAATCGATGGTTATTTAAAAATAACGATAAAAAAAATTCCTAAAACATTTATGAAAATTAGTTGATTGCAAACTGTTCCTTATGCTTTGGATTTATACATCGTTAATAAAATATTGATTTTTTTGTCTAAATTTGACTAGCTATTCATGTTTTCCCTTAAGTGAGCACCATTCCCCTACTTTCCCGTAATTTATATTTAGTAATATTTTCCTTTTACACTGGCAAATAAGACAAAGAAAGCCCCATTACACTGTATAACAGTGGTTTTGTCCTAGAACTAAAATTAGTTTATTCTAGATCGGTTTTTGGCGCTGATTCCGAATATGATTTCTGTTTATCTCTAGGTGGTCCAGGTTTTGAGAAATTTGTATATTTAAATGTACGCAAATTTAATTTTTTTTGTGTTATTTTATGCAAATTTTAGATACAACATATGTCACATCTAATTACGTTTTTTAGATAATGACTACTTGACTATGTGCTTCAGATAAATGTCACGATTTGCATCTTAACAATTATTTATCAGTTATTGAGCCTAATTTTCATATTTTTCAATGGTGTAACGTTTACATCACTATCAACTTTAAAATAGTTGCCACAGAATTGACGTAATGTTTTTCTAGACTAGATTTTCATGCTGATTTCAAATCTGCAGTCTGTTTTCTTATGTCATGTCTAGTTTTGGGGTAAGGTGAATTTCTACATTTGCACGGCATTAACACAGGTGAGATGCTTTTTAGGAGTGTGTAATTCATTGAGAAGAAGGTGAACAAGGTCAGATTCATATCAGAGACATAAACAAAAATTTATATAATCGAAAAAAAAAATAAATAGTAGAACCTACCCTAACTAGTTGAACTTTATCATACAAAGTATCATAAAAAGCTATTTCTGGCTTTTTTGACCAAAAACTAAAATTTCACTTTTTTCAAAAACTAGACGTGATAGAAGAAAACGGATACAAAATTTGTAATCAGTTCAAAAAACTGGTTTAGAAACATTAGCGTACTCGTGCGGCAGAAATATTTGAGCGTCAAGAAACATTATTAGAAGAACATAAAAAATATGCAAATTAGGTACAATATTTCACAGTCACATGTCAGTATAATCTCAGAAACAACGGTTTTGTGAAGTAAATTAGGTAGTAATCGTAACATAAAACAAAAAACTCTGTCTGATATTATTTTATATCTTAAATTTGCAAATAAATGTATAAAATTTACTAAATTTGCATAAATTGAAATATGTAAATATCTCTCAAACTTGACGTGCTGGAGTAAATCTAAAACTAGATTCGGAATCAGCACAAAAAACCGCATAACAAACAACTAATTTCTGTTTTAGGACAGACCAAAAGTTCAAATTTGTTGACCAGTGTTATTATACGATTAAAACTGACCGAGTAATAGCTGCTTAAAGTTGGAGCATATTTTTTGCTACGAAATAAGGTTATTCACAAATTTAGTAGAAATATAAATAATCGTAAGATATATTAAACATATATATCTTTGAGACTAAAATTAACATTGTAATATAAATTTGAAATATAAAAGCATTCTGAAGTATTAATGCAAAATATACAGCTTATACTAAACACATAAGAGGTAAAAATAACAGAATTTTCCTGAAATAAAATGGTGAGAAGCAACGGCCTTAATTCTTTACAAAATTATGCATATTTCAAAATGCTATGAGATTACACTAGACTGCGAAATTGTGTTATGTTTTTTAGTTTTTGATGATTGATTCTTTTGTATTTTGTAGCGCTGAATCCGAAAATGACTTTCGTTTTTAACCATCACATCAGGATTTTTCGCAAATCGTCAATTTCAAAGTGACCACCACCCCCACCACTACCTCATCGGATCTCTGAGCTGTTTAGCTGTAAGAACTCCAGTTTAAGACAAAAAAAATCACTAAATTATTGAATTAAATAAAATTAAATTGAATAAAAGAAGTTTTACACCTATTTTATAGTATGAGATTTTCTCTATTTTTAAAATTTGAAATTCACGATTCCCGAAAATCTCTAACGTGATGGTTAAAAATGAAGATCATTTTCGGATTCAGCACTAAAAGTACATAAAATTCAATTATCAAAAGATGAAAAACACGACCATCTCCTCTATCATATAGCACGAAATTTTTACGATATTTTAAATTTACGAAAAATCCTGACATGATGGTTAAAAAGGAAGGTATTGTTCGGATTCAACGCTCAAAAATACATAAAAATCAATTTTAAAAGTTAAAAGCACAACCATCGCAGGGCTGTGTTATCTAATCTTATTTAAAGTTTTTCTTAAACTTGTTGGCGGTAATCTATCCGATTATTTTGTTGTATTGTAAAATAAGTATAAATGGTAACCATTGAAAATCCTAATACTTCATTGTCATCAGACTTACGTCAGTATGTAAAATTTAACCTCGATCGGATATTTTAAAGTGATTTAAAGTTGTAGTACAAGTTTTGAACTGGAAAGTTATACATACGATTGTTTCAAGTTAAATAAAAGCTTTTAAAACAACATAATTTTTGTTACAAAAAATCATGAAAAGAAACAGCCTCAGATCCTTACGAAATGAAACATATGTTATAATATAATTATTTTAACGAATCGAAAACTTAGTTAATAAAAGTTAACTCTATCGTGATACTTTTACAAGTTCTTTCAAAGCAAATATGCAGCTGAAATACTTCCTTCGACTACTTTAAGCACTTTGAATACGACCCCTCGATGCACGGTCGAACACATGTGTATTCAGGTGTAGAAAAATGGTATGTGTCATGAATTTCAAAGTTTCATAACTCGGTCAATTAGTCTTAGATGAACGGAACTTTTTTTGCCTTTCTTTTTAGTGCAATCGGGAATTTTTACTAAATATCACTTATAGGACCGGGGGATCGTATAAAAAATTAAATTTCGTAACTTTTAATAAATATTTTTCTTGACCCATATCGATTTAAAAATACTTTTTTACCTTATTTAAAACATTTTTGTAATTAGAACTACGTGAGAATGGACACCTTGTATAAAAATGAAATAAAAACTCGTCAAAAGCAGCCAAATAAAATGGTTAAAGTGGTTTTATCTCTAATTATGATTTAGTTTTTGCTGTTGAAATTAGCACTTAATTTCGAAATCTACCTACGTCTGTAGGCCCAGCCTGGCAGGGATTTTTACAATATTAAATGTACGGGTATCCTTTATTTAGTGCGATTTCAGTTAGTGTGATTTTCAGTTTAAGAGGTTTATTTCTTTAGAAGCTCCTACGAATTATTTAGGTTAGTACTCAAAGCACGAAATGGGTGATTTTTTCCCCAACATGATAGCGTCGAAATTTGGAAAATGAATTTTACAAAAAATGTCGAAAAAGGGAGTAACATTAAAAGAAATCTAAGACACTTTTCTGAAACAGAAATTTTTCAACAGAACTTGATAGATATGAGGACGTGAGTTTCAAAACTTAATTTTATCCAGAAAATCCAAATTTTGGGTTTTTTAAATTTTGCATAAGGCGAGTTTTGAAATTCACGTCCTCATATAGACCTTAGACCTAGATATCATAGACTGGCTGTTAAAATCTAACGTCCACTCAACCAATCAGGAATCTCTTTGCCTGCTGTGAACCCCACCAGAGTAAGATTGGCAAGCTCAGAGGTCAGAATAAGATGGTCAAACTACGCAGGAACTCCAAATGCTTGTTTGACTCGTTTTCCAATGTTTTGTGATCAACTCATAAAACTGCTACAGAAAGCAGTGGAGAAAGCAGTAATCTAGGCTTATCAGTTCAATGAAAGGGGGGGGGGGGGGGGGTGATATAAAGAAAAACTTACTAAGACAAAATTGAAAAAGACAGGGGAATTTTTCGTTTTAAGCAGGTTTTTGTCATAACAGGTAGCGCAATTCTAATACAATGAAATCTGCTTAGACGGAATCACATGGGACCAAACGAATTCCGTTTTAGACAGATTCTGGTCTTACAATAAAGGTGCAGATTCCCAAAATCTCGAAGGGCCCAGTGGCTTCTAAACCCAAAAAATCCAGTGACCACATTGTGAAACAAATGAATAAAAAAAAAAAAATAGTGTTTATAAGGGGGGGGGGGGGGGGGAGCTAAAAAAAACCCTCAGGAGTTCAAAGGGAAAAATTTTAAATTGGATGTATGACATGTATGTACATTGGTAATGATATTAAATGAGACGAAGGATTACTAGTTTTTGAATATTTAGCAACATGTAATGGGCTGACCGCCTATGAAAAAAAACATGTCATTTTTTTCTTTTTGATCTTAGTTCAGTTTATATATGTTTTTGCACTAAACATGTAACAATTTGTTCGTGTGACCTTAATTGATGTATGTACTTGAAACTATAGTATATAATTTATTTAATAAATATTTCAACATTAAAACAAAAATTCAATATTTTAATTTATAATATTTGATATAAAAAGGTTAATTCTAAATTAGAATCTAAAGTGTGTAATATGACTGAATGAATTTATTATTGCTGTTGCGATTCATTACTATGAATTTTCAAATTAATAAACAATAGTGCCAATTTTGAGTAATATTTCAAATGAAAATATGACTATTTCGATAAGTGCAAAAGTTATTTAAAAAAAATATATATATCAAAATTGGTGTTTTGAAGCAATTTTTCAGCACAGACAAAGCGAAAAAAAGGTCCCCATGAGACATTAATCACACATGACATAAACCAAAATGAAATTGCAATGCATTTATCGAACAATAAAAAACGACATTCCATTCCAAAGTACAATCTGCTAATTTCATGCTTTATGTTTAAGAATGAGTTTGCAAATCTCAGAAAATTTGTCACTGTTAAACGAATTTTTTTAGGAAAGGGGGAGGGTATGTTTGGTTGGGTTGATTTTTGACGGCCGATTTATCTACTCGAGGGATAGGCCCGAGGGAGAGTGCCCTGTGTGGGAATCTTTCTAAGGGAGCCTAACCCGTATTTACGCTTGGAAATCCAAGGTTCGATGAAATCCACGAAAACTCCAAACGATTAGGCCGACGGGCGCGATTGAGTTCGAACCCAGCATCCCCCGTCTACTAGCTTCGAGAGCAGAACCTCTCGGCCACTGGTGGGGCGGGGGGTGGAGATTAACTATAATCTACTTTTAAGTATACTGTTGTACAGGGCTTGCCTTCACCTTAAAGTTAAAATAAAACTGAATTTAGATCTCGTTAGTTGCAGGGCATAGTGCAAACCTTTTTAAGACCCAATTTATTTAATTTTTATTATGTTTTTCATGTAGAAAAAAACGTTTTTTAGTCTCATCGGAGGTCCCTATAATTGCGGGGCCAGGCTGCATTACGCCTGCCACATCCCTTTGCTGGTGTCCTTTTTTTTTGCTTTACAGAATATGTGAAAATACCCATAACAGTATGTGTTTACCTAAAAGTGCGAATTACATGAAAAAATATTTTTATATATTAAATACTCGTAAGAATCGTTAAAACATTTGCAATTCTAGACTTCGGGTAACCTTTTTCAAAAAAGCAATGAACACATTAATTTCAAAATTTTTATGCCTCCTGAAAATTCATCATAAAAGAATAATAAGCATCAAATACATATTAAAAATAAAGTAAAATATATATTGTGGCGAATTTTGAAAGTCATTGAAATACTTTTACGATTTATCTTCGCAATTTTTATGCTGTTCTAAAAAGATTTTTTATGTGTAAAGAAACAAAATAAACTTAATAAGCATTAAAATTTTCAATCGGGAAAAGAATAAATAAAGGAAAATTTTCAAAATCCATACGATACAATACAGTGTTCACATATTCAAGATTAAAAAGATGACGTGACATTAGCAGCAATAGTAAAAGGCAAGTTCTGGGATATTTACTCATTGTTAATTTAAAATGCCTTATCACATATGAACAGCTACTTTGAAATTTTCATTTAAGGATGTTCTCAAATCCAAATTTGTCTACTTTCTGAAGCATTTTTTAATTCATTTTGTTCGCAAACGCATGAAATTGGCAGTTGCTCTTAGTCAAAAACTATGCAATCAAATAGTTTTTTTCCTTTTTTTTTAATCTATTTTTGATCATTTCCTAGCATGTCCAATTTCTATTTTTTCAATTTCATTACATTTTTCATTATTATTTAATTATTTATTTTTCAGCCTGGAACAAAATTTATTTTACCAATGACCATCTGTTTTCGTTCTCCGACTGACACCCAGAAATCCCAAATGACTGAAATGTTTTGCTCCATGTTTAACTTTTTGCCTTTTCAATTTGTAGTTATATTCATAGTATGATGAAATTATAAATATTAGTGTCTTTATTTGGAAAATCGCGCGAAAATATAATTTGATAAAATTACAACTTTATTAAAACGTGGTAACTTGACTTTGAGTTGTCATCTTTCACAATTTGTCCACCCGTCAAAGAAAAACACTGGCCGTGCCATTTTACTAAAATCGTTTTGAGCCCACTCAATATTTTTGAAAATTTGGAGTCACTGTTATGTGTGATTCATGTCTCATGGGGACCTTTTTTTCGCTTTGTCTGTGCTGAAAAATTGCTTCAAAACACCAATTTTGATATATATATATTTTTTAAATAGCTTTTGCACTTATCGAAATAGTCATATTTTCATTTGAAATATTGCTCAAAATTCGCACTATTGTTTATTAATTTGAAAATTTATAGTAATGAATAGCAACAGCACTTTAGATTTTAATTTAGAATTAACCTTTTTATATCAAATGTTAAAAATTAAAATATTGAATTTTTGTTTTAATGTTGAAATATTTTTAAATTATATACTATAGTTTCAAGTACATAAATCAATTAAGGTCACGCGAACAAATTGTTACATGTTTAGTGCAAAAACATATATAAACTGAACTAAGATCAAAAAGAAAAAAATTACATGTTTTTTTTCATAGGCGGTCAGCTCATTACATGTTGCTAAATATTCAAAAACTAGTAATCCTTCGTCTCATTTAATATCATTACCCATGTACATACATGTCATACATCCAATTTCAAATTTTTCACTTTGAACTCCTGAGGGGTTTTTTTTAGCTCCCCCCCCCCCCCCCCCTTATAAACACTATTTTTTTTATTCATTTGTTTCACAATGTGGTCACTGGATTTTTTGGGTTTAGAAACCACTGGGCCCTTCGAGATTTTGGGAATTTGCACCTTTATTGTAAGACCGGAATCTGTCTAAAACGGAATTCGTTTGGTCCCATGTGATTTCGTCTAAGCAGATTTCATTGTATTAGAATTGCGCTACCTGTTATGACAAAAACCTGCTTAAAACGAAAAATTCCCCTGTCTTTTTCAATTTTGTCTTTGTAAGTTTTTCTTTATATCAACCCCCCCCCCCCCCCTTTCATTGAACTGATAAGCCTAGATTACTGCTTTCTCCACTGCTGTCTGTAGCAGTTTTATGAGTTGATCACAAAACATTGGAAAACGAGTCAAACAAGCATTTAGAGTTCCTGCGTAGTTTGGCCATCTTATTCTGACCTCTGAGCTTGCCGATCTTACTCTGGTGGGGTTCACAGTAGGCAAAGAGATCCCTGATTGGTTGGGTGGACGTTAGATTTTAACAGCCAGTGATATCATAGTCCAAGAACCGATAGTACAAAAACCTATGTTATCAAGCACAACAAAAAAACCTTTATTTTATGAGAGAGTAGATGTAGGGGATTCTAATGATCCATGTCTGCCGGAAGTGAAGTGATGTATAAGCCAAAAATTAATACCACCAGTGGTGTACTCGTACACTGTTAAAAATTTCGTGAAAAATTACCTCTGCTTTTAAAGACTCTCTATTTTCTGACAAATGAGAACGCTACATAAACGCCTATGAAGTGTCCTCGTTGGTCAGAAAATAGATAGTCTTTAAAGACAGAGGTAATTTTTCACGATATTTTTAACAGTGTAGGTGAATCATCTTGTATGTCCTACAACTATCCTCCATGTTTTCATACCTTTGTTTGTAGGACAACGACAAAGATCAACCTACGAGTCAGCTACTGGTGGTATTAGTTTTTGGTTTATGCACCACTTCACTTCCGGCAAAGTTGGATCATTAGATTCCCCTACTTCTACTCTTCCATAAAATAAATGTTTTTCCCTTGTGCTTCATAACATAGGTTTTTGTGCTGTCGGCTCTTGAACCATCAGCAGAATATGCAAGTGCACCCAAGATCAGAAAATTAAATTATATGTTACTGGAAGATGCATTCCAAAAAGAATATAAAAAACGTGCAATTGGCA
>CAWVRF010001338.1:0-132012 GCA_963932465.1 Maratus speciosus
GCGTGCTTTTTGGATTTTGGCGTGCCTGAACGGGGGTTGGTGAGCGTAGCTCGTAGGGGCAGAGCCCCCTAGTATATATATATATATATATGTTTTTTATGTTATAAGAATTCTTTGACATAGACAGGAAATTTGGGGATTCTTTCCCTTATGTTTTATATTTATTCTAGAGCCATTTTAACTCCTAACAGTGTAGCAAACTCCCCCCCCCCCCCCAGTATAGTAAGAATAACATCTGAATAGTAAATTATATATTTAAATATCCATTCGAATATTAAATGAAGCTTGGTCTTCACATATAAAAGAATCAAATAATGCATAAATCAAATTGCACTTGAGTAATCACTTGCGAAACATTCTGTCGCTCGGACTGGATTCTGATGACGTTGGTAAGGGGTTTATTTATGTAATATTGTATATATCTCTAAACAGTCCTTGAAAATATTTAATTAAGTCCTTGAAAAATGTTTGAATTTTATTTTCTCTTAAGTGTATGAACCATTTTCTGATCATCTCATCTCATACGTGGTTAATTAGTCTGTTATTAACTAGTAAAAGTATATTTCTTTTTCTGACATAATATACTATGCTAAAATTTATAAAATATATTTAGTTAATTTAATGATGATTTTTTTATTTTTCGAACTAACTACTTACAGATTTTTCGTATGACTAAAAAGTTTCTTTTACTCCTAAATCTTGTATATATATATATATATATATATATATATATATATATATATATATAGTTTTTTTTTTTATTAAATACCTGAGAAAACACGAAAAATTAGTATTTTTTACATATGTGGAGATGCATAAAATGTTTAACCCTTTCAATTGCGTTAGTCACACGGCGTGACCACTTAATTTTAATTCGAAATTGCTAAGCCGCACCAAGTATATTTTAATAAAATTTTGGTTTTAGGGACTCTACATATATAACGTAATCAACTTTTTGGCAATTTCGGACCCCCTCCTCCCTTACGATATCATTTGTTATCGTTCCTCGACTCGCCCCCCCCCCCCCCCAGCCCCGTAATAATATCGTTATCAATGTCTGGTTTTTTTCTTTACAATTTTTTTTCTTTTTTTTTTTTAAATATGTTTGCAATGATATACCGATAGGGTTGTACATTTATTATTTGCATACTTTACAGATTTAAATGAAGAGAAGGAGTTTATAAAATATCACGATCATATACAAAATAACTTCATATCAAATAACACCTTAACGAACTTACTATTACTACTTACTATAACACCTTAATACTTACTATTTACAAGTATTGAATAATAACTTTTTGTTACATAATCCATTTAACAGTAATATTGCACTCTTGCACTTGCCCGCTGCTCTGGGTTAAGGGTTTGGCCACTCAGCTTCCGATTTCCCCTCACTAGTGTAAAGTCTGTGGGCATTGGATGCATTCGTATATTTGAAATATCGCCTCCGGAAATTAATATTTTTAACTTCTATTTTTTGTGTACACTTCCTAAAAGATGTCTCTTTTTTTTCTTAGTTCTCAAAATATTTCTAAAGTATAGACTTAATTTTATAGGAAGTGTTAAAATCTTACTCACAGTTCGCGCACTCTTAACACATAAAATATTA
Organism: Maratus speciosus; assembly: GCA_963932465.1. Classification (NCBI taxonomy): domain Eukaryota; kingdom Metazoa; phylum Arthropoda; class Arachnida; order Araneae; family Salticidae; genus Maratus; species Maratus speciosus. The sequence continues at coordinate 1,613 of CAWVRF010001338.1, forward strand.
AATTCAGCATAGATTTTAGAAATATTTTGAAAACTTAGAAAACATGTTGGAAATTGCTCGTCAAACGTGGCAAATGAGGTGCGTTCGTACTATAACTAGTTTTATAATTATTTTTTGCACCCCATATTGTACTGAATGTATATTTTTTTGCACTTCATAAACGCATAGTCTGTAACATCATTAAAATGCACTGCAATAATTTTTTCCCCATTCCCCGTAATGTAACGGAAAAATTTTGACTGTCCCTGTCATTAAACTATACATCCGATTTTCATAAAATTTGAAATGGCGCGACAAAATTTTGCAACAGTCATATATTTAAAATTTCAGACCATTCGGTTGGGTAGTTTTTGCTCTGTTATATGCGGACGGACAGACGGACTGAACGACGACATAGGTGCTACGTATTTATATAATTACGAACGCACCTAAAAAGAGACATCCTTTAAGAAGAGTACACAGAAAAAAGATTTTAGCACTAAAGCTACTGCGAGGGGTCAAATGGACCCTTTTTGAATTTCTTAAACTAAAACATTACGAAATTTCTTTATATTTCACGACTTTTATTAAAATATAGGATCATATTATCCCTTAAAATGCCTCATCTCCGAACTACTTTTTTTTTTTTTTTGCCTAGAACAAAATATTCTAGGCTTAACTACCGCAAGGGGTCATTTGACCCCTGAATAAATTTAATGTGAAATCATAAAGATATAAATGTTTTATTTTGTAAGAACATTAGTAAATTGCATACAGACCTGCCAAGTGCTACGAAAAAATCATAGTTGCTACGATTTGGACCTATAAACTACAATGCTACGAAAATCGGTCTTAAACTACGATTTTTTGCAAACAACACAAACGCGTTTTTTCTTTCTAGTTGCGATTTTTATCCCGCGCAGCATATTTTTCAGGAGTGATTCTGTCCCAAAATTTCAAAGTATTCATTTCCGAAAGTGTTAAAAATTTGGTCATTAATCCGAAAATTCGGACCTTAAAAAATACTCATAGGAAAAAAAAATCTGGTCTGCAAAACAAACTTCTTAACATAAAACCCTCTTTATGTATATCAACCACAAGTGAATCGTGTTTCTGTAAATATTTATACAGGAATTCCCTTCCTTAGAAACAGGGATGCCATTTTAACAATTTCTGGAGGGGGGAGGGGTCTTTGAGGGGCAAGATTTGAAATAATGTGCAAAATCGCACGATTTGTACGATTTATTATTAAACATTTCACTTTACGAATTATTATTAAACATTTCAATTTCGCGTGGTAAAATACGCAAAATTCGTCAAAGGAATGCTGTAAAAAATGCAAATTTCGTCAAAAGTTCATGGTAAAAAGTGCGGATTTCAACGAAGAATCGTAATAGAAAAATGTGAATTACGATTGCGGGAAAAAAATTGTGAATATCCTGAAATGACCGCGGGAAAAAATTTCGAGAATTTCGTCAAAATTTACTGCACTGGGCTAAAAAATTGGAACCAGGCTCCTTTTACAAATAATAATAAAAAAAAATGCTGCGAAACGAGAAGAAACTTTAAATATTATATAAAAAATTTCAGAGGAAAAAATTTACTATATTAAGTTGAAAGACTGAAACCTTATTTCTTTTACGAATGTGAAAATATGGCTGCGAAACACGAAAAACCAACCAACCAACCTCCAGATTAATTTTAATTTTGTGTGCTACGATTTCTCATTTTCAAAGTTTGTGGCAGGTCTGTGCATATTTTAGCTATTACATCATTCATTCTACTGTATTACATCATATTTGTTAACCCTTTCCGGCGCGGAGTAATTCTTTTTATAAACTTATGAAATAATGGACTAATAACACCAGAATTTATAAACGAATTTATTAGAAAATACGAACTTGCTTATTTTCACGTGCATTATAAAAGAAAAATTTCAATTGAATATTCTTGGTGCCGATTGTCGTTTTGGAATTAAAATTAGGTGTCTTTTTTTAAGGACACCGCTCTCGAAAGGGTTAATGTGTGATGGTATGATTAAAAATCGACTTTACTCCGAGTGAGATTCTAGTTTGAACATTTCACATTATATCGAGAACGAAATAATCTTAAAAATATGTGGTAAAACAGAAAACAAATTTGCACAATATTTGTTTATGAAATTTTCGAATTTCTTGAAATAATTAATTTTTCTTAAAATTTTGCGTAATTATAATTTTTTTTAAAACTTTAATAAATAAACAATTTGTAATGACTATTTGAAAAAAAAAAAAAAAAAAAAAAAGTTTTATTCGTACACCGAAGTGTATCAACTGTTATATTTTTCGCAAAACATAGTAAAAGAAATAACTTTTTATATACGGGTCATTTGCGGTCTATCCGCTATACGAAGCATTAAAAATAGGTACATTCTAAATGTCTCCTGAAAGTGTAAATGTTTCTGACATTCTTTTAGCAGTCTAAATAAAAATTAAAAACAGCGATCGTTGATTTACCGTTGTGAAAATATACACTAAAAATTGCTATGAGATTTCGACTCTTAGCATCTTAGATCGCACTCTTAGATCGAAAAGTTTAACCGGCCAATGATACTTTGCATACAACTAATAAATAGTATGGTAAATGGCTAAATGCCGCATTCCCCAAAATTTTCTCTATTTGGCGCCTGAAACGAGTAATTTTGTTTGTTTTTTTTACAGGCGCGAAGCCGGTGCATAAATAGTGATCAATTGACAATAGAGAAATATCTATCGCATAATCCTTTCTGTATCTTTGCCTGTTGCTAAACTTGAATTGGTGTTGACTCAGTATCTCTATAAACAGACTAATGTAAATGGCACGGTGCGATTGAACATGAAGAGCGACATCAATCGTTCAGTAACGCGGATAAGAATCTGGACTGCACTGGTGCGCACATAAAAAGAACAGAAATTGAGCACTCGCATTTTGGCGAGTCTGATTGTTCGTTTACTCGCCAAATGAAGCAATTTGTTGCGATTTGGCGCAATGGCGAGCGGCAGCGAGAACCCTGCATATATATATATATTTTCTAACAATGGACAATTGTCTCACTGTGTCGTCAAACTTTAAAAAAAATAGATGGACAACATTTTGAAGGCTCTAAATTTTATTTACCACAAGTAGTACACAGTGAGATAAATGTATATATTCTCATAAATCATACATTTTTACATTCTATCAATAATTTTCTGCAGTTTATGATTTCTTATTATTTCTAGATTTTCAAAATATTAAAAATATGAGCCTCGGGTGGACAATGGTAGACCTTTGGGGTACCTTCATGCAAATTTTCAGCCTCTTACGTTTAGTAAATTTCCCTAGCCATCGCACGCCCCCCCCCCCCCCCCCCCCCACACACACACACACAGAGAGAGAGAGAGAGAAACACCTTCTTTTATTAATAAATAACTTTTTTAACATCAGAACCACATAGTAGGTACACAGTAAGACACGTCTCACTGTGTACCACAACTGTTTGTCTCACTGTGCGTTTTCGTTACGTTGTAACAAAATGGATGCCACATCTGTTACATCAATTTCGTCGCTTTAAAAAGTTTATGTCGTTTTGCCGAAATAGTCTATTATTAGATATAGCTAGGTTTGGTTAAGTAAATATATGTCATATTGAAGGAAGTAAACTCTAAAATAGACGTTTATGTAACTTTAACCGCTATAAAATAAGGAATTATTTACTATTTTGTCGGACGAGTAACTGAAGTGCCAAAACTACATCCACGTGTTGCATAAGATGAGGTCGTTATGTGCGTGTGCCAGCTTGAAGAAAAAGTTGTCAAAGTGGCTGCTGTCTCACTGTGTACCATGTCTCACTGTGTACTCCCCTACCCTATTCCCTTCTATAGTCGGTTTAGGCTTGGATTTCAAATTGTAAGCACAAAGATAAACAAGTTTTTTTAATAAAGGAGTAAGGTTTAAGTGCGTTTACATTGTGGCCTAACTTTTCTAAGTGTCGCGAAATGCATAAGATAGATTTCATTTTATGGAAGCGGTTAAGGCTGTTCTTAATTGTACTGCTCAACAAGCGCTAAACGTTTTGACACATTTACAAATTCATTTTTTAACGGAAAGGTATAGAATTGGAAAGCCTGACCATGGAAGCGATTTGGAATGGAACTGTTTTTTCCATTTTTTGATCCATGAGTTATAAGCCACCTATTGAGTTATAAGCCTCCTGTTGAGTTATAAGCCACCTATTGAGTTATAAGCCATTTCGATCACGTGACAAACACGTTTTTCGCCCGCTTTTGAGTGCTCTTTCTTCCTTCGCGCGGAAATTCGGTTCAAAACGTCCACTTTGACTCTTTTCTGAAAGACCTATTGCGTTTGCAAAAAAATGGAAAAAACAGCTCAGTGACATAGTTTCTGAACAACACCAGCTCGTTTCATGCATTTTCGAACAAAAATAAATTAAAACTTATGTCAGAAAGTTGCCCTTTTGGATTTGAGAACACTCTTAAAACGAAACTTGTATTGGATAGGTTTCATGCTTCTCGGGACATTACACGAGTTCCAGGCAATGCATCTTCAAATGTTTTGCTACGCAGACAATTCGAACTTTAAATTCCGGGAGAGGCATGGTTTAAAAATTAAAGTATTTGTGGGCGGTTTTATATATACTATATATATAAGAGAGCAATATCTGGTTACTTGATGCGAACTATTATTTTTAAATATTTTTTTTCTTGTAAGGTGATGATGTTTATCTTTACCCCCACCCTTTATTTTATTTTTTTCAATTAATTATGAGTATGTATGGTGTCTCTTGAGCATGTGGGAGTTTTTAACCTTAGGGCGTGGTGTATGAGTGGTAGAGTGAAAGAATGATACTTTACTCATGTTTCGACAAAATGCCTTGTCATTCATTCTCATTTACTAACAAATTTTTTTCTTTCTCTCTCTCTTTCATGTGACCTTCAATCTGGATTGAATCCACTTCAGCGGTAAGTTGCTATTCTGTTCTGGATTGTTTTTGTTAACTTTTTTTTTTTTTTTTTTTTTTTTTATATAACTGTGTTTGTGTTCCTTTGTTCTACCGTGAAGTACCTTCCCAGCGGCAAGTACCAGGTTCTAAAAAGCTCGCTTTGAGATTATTGCCCAAGTGAGGTAAAAGAATCCTGTAATTTTTTTCCTACTTTTTTCTCTTTTGATGTCAGCGACAAATTTTTTTTTTTTTTTTTTTGGTTAAGTATTCGTGTCATTGTTTTGGGTAAGAGTGTCTCTTAGTTTTATAGGTTAGGAAGAAATATTAGGCTCTTGTTTATGGTTTGGAATTTGAAAATTTTTTATACTTAAAAACCAGTTTACTGTAAGGGAATCGTAGACCTTTATTTTAGCAAAAATCGAAATTTCTTTTTGTGTGTATTATCCTCCAATTCGTAACGAGTAATTTGTGAAAAACCGTATGCAGATGCGATGATTTTTCGCAAAGTTACAAGAGTTTTAATTTTGTACAGAAACAGTGTTTTGATCTTTTAATGTACTTTAAATCTGTTTTTTCTCAAAACTGATTATTTTTCAACGTTTTCAGATTTTTGAAATGCTCCATGCTTCTTAATTTTTGATCAAAAGTCATGAAATTGATAAGGAAGGATCGTGATATTGCTTATAAAGAAACTGCGTATGCATTTTAAAATTCGACTTCATGAAGAAAATTAAATTTGATTTTTATCTTATTAAAAGGCAAAATTTTGATGAAAATCGATATGAAATTCAGAAAAAATCTCTTAAAAAAACAAAAAAACTATTCAACTGATTAAAAAAATCGATACACAGATTTTTTTGTAATTGAGTTTTAAGTGATTAAAATGTAAAATCGAGGAAATATCACAAAAATTAAAACGCATGTAGCATTTCAAAATTTCTTTTTTAAATTTTAATTTCTCTTTTAAATCTTTAAATTATAAGAAGATTGGAAATTTCTTTTAAGGTGTTCTATATGTTTAAGGTGAAATGTATATTTGCACAATATCTCATATCTTTATTGGGGGGGGGGGGGGGGGAGAAATAACGGTCACAGTTTCCTTAAGGGGAAAAAAATGAATTAGTTATCCGTGGTCCTCTATCATTCTATTAAATTACTAGTTGAAAAAATGTAATACTCAGAGATTTTAATTAATAAAGGAGACATTTGGCAGTAAACGCAAATAAAGTTTTGGAAGTTTACAACTCATTTTCTCAAAATTGTGTCACTTATCACCTTTATCATCTGAGCTCTTTATATGTAAAACGCACAACAATAAATGTGCTTGAAAAACAGGTTTTGAAATATGTCTTCTTCTTTTTATCTTAATGTGAATTTTTTCATTTTAATTTTCTGTACATATCTGTTTCTTGCCCTATTTTATGGTACTTTCTCAATGCAAACGTTAGATCCAAAAGTCTCACTTTGAGAAAGTGGCGTAGACAGGATTTAGTTTCAGTCGGAGGTGTAGGGGGAGGGGTGTTAAGCGTAGATAATCTTATGTGGTCGCAGACCTGCCAACTGCTGCGAAAAAATCGTAGTTGCTACGATTTGGACTTATAAACTACGATGTTACGAAAATCGGTCTCAAACTACGATTTTTTGAGGGGGGGGGGGGACAAAAAAAACACAAACGCATTTTTTTCCAGTTGAGATTTTTAGTCCGCGTAGCATATGTTTTAGGGTTGATTCTGTTAAGAAATTCTTTCTTAAGAGATTCTGTTAATTTCTTAAATTTTAAAGTATTCGGTTCTGAAAGTTTGGTCATTAGTCCGAAAATTCGAACATTACAAAAGTCTGAAGGGGAAAAAAAAACAACAAAAAAAAAACAATCTGGGCTGCAAAACAAACTTCTTAACATAAAACCCTCTTAATGGATATTAACAACTAGCGAATCGTGCATTTGTAAATATTTGTACAGGAATTCCTTTCCTAGAAACAGGGGCGCTATTTTAAGAGTTTCTTGAGGGGCAAGGTTTGAAATATTGTGCGATTGAATTTTTTTTCTTTTATGGAATTTCCCTAAACCACTTTGTGAATTGATCGAGAAAAAAAATTGAGAATTTCTTCAAACGATTCTGGAAAATATCGGGTATTTCGTCAAAGATTTCAGAAATAAATTCAGAAATAAATTTGCAAAATACATTTCTATCTGTCGTTAAACAAGCAACAAGAATCTGTAAAACCACTTTCCCAGCAACAAGGGCATCAATGCGAGAAAAACAATTACTGTCGTGTTCCAGTGCTACATTGATTTTTTATTCAGTTTTTTCCCCCTCGGAGAGCCTGAAGTGGTATTTTTAAGACAGTGTCTGTTTTTGTAGTCCTTTTATTTTAAGTAAGAACTTTGGCATTCCCATCCCATTTTCCAATGCTGTCTTTTTAATACATTTAATTGTAAGCAACACATTCCTGCTGAATTATCTTGGTTTATTCTAAAATAACACCTCCCTAACGGATATGCGACATTTATCTCTGGACTGTTCCTGAAAAGGCTTTGGCAGTTTTGCTTTGCATGAAAATTGCAAAATACACTGGTTATCAAAAATTAAGGAAAAGTCACAAAATGCTAATTTTCAAATACGCGAACACTCAAAAGGAAATAATATAATTCGAGTAATTACTATCTCTACAACACAGCTAGCCCATATAACATCTCATTCATGTAACACATGGTCACAAGTGTCACAGTCACTACGGTGAAGCAAAAAAAATAGGAAATTCCATACATCTCATTATGAGTCTCAAATGATCACTATATGTGACTCCACTGATTAAGTCAATGTGACTGCTGCTTTGTGACGAGTCACCAGGTGACTTTACAATGTAGTTAAATTGTGACTTTCATGTGACTGTTATTTTGAGACTCAATTTCATAGTCATCATGAACGTTGCATTATGATAAGTCACCAAATAATATCATATTATAGTCACATGGAGACTTTTCCCAAAAGAGCACAATGGGGACTTCACAGTAGCCTCTCTGTCACCCGAAAGTCATCATGTGACTTTAATGTGACATTATTTGGTAACTTATCACAATGCAGCAATCACGATGACTTTGAAATTGAGTCTACAAATGACAGTCACATGAAAGTCACAATGTAACTACATTATAAAGTCACATGGTGAGTCGTCCCAAAGCAGCAGTCACAGTGACGTCTCAGTGGAGTCACATATAGTGATCATTTGAGACTCATAATGAGATGTATGGAATTTCCTATTTTTTTGCTTCACCGTAGTGACTGTGACATTTGTGACCATGTGTGACATGAATGATATGTTATATGGACTAACTGTGTTGTAGAGATGTTAATTACTTGAATTATATTATTTCCTTTTGAGTGTTCGCGTATTTGAAAATTAGCATTTTGTGACACTTCCTTAATTTTTGATAACCAGTGTACATTTCCATCTGTCATTAAACAAGCAACAAGAATCTGTAAAACCACTTTCCCAGCAACAAGGTCAACAATGCGAGAAAAACAATTACTGTCATTTTCCAGTGTTATACTGATTTTTTTAGTTTTTTTCCCCCTCGGGAAGCCTGAAATGGTATTTTTTAGACAGGACAGTGTCCATAGTTACCAACCTCAAACGGAAAAAACATGCTTTGCACTAGAAAATTTACGTAATTAAATGTCCTTGCATTAAATATGGTAATCAATTGGAAACTACATATTTCCATTCATTAAATAAATCTCCGGTTCGAAGTATAATTTTTTGATTTTAGAAAAGCCGGAGGTTGTTTGCGTGTATGAGTATCTTTTGATAATCCAGTTTGTTTTTGTAAATTATTTTGATAATCCAGGTGTGTACTAATGACATCTAAGCGAAATAACTTCTGTTAACATTTATAATATCTATTCATACTGTGTTTTGAGATTATAGTAGACCGCAAAACCAATTCGTGTAAATTGATTAAAATAAAAGCGCATTAAAAAATACATATATATTACTCTTTATATTTTATTTTGTACTTATTAATTTCATTGTTGGAGTTTCACAGACAGTTGGCATATTTAGCGAGCGTGGTTTGTCGCATCATTAACTCCGTTGTTGTTCTAATAAACTCTTATATAATTGTATCCATAATTTGGCGATTTCTAACTTGTGTCCGGCTAACAGAAAAATGATTAATTTATAATTATATTCTAAAAAAAAAAAAAAAAAAAAAAAAAAAAAAAAAAAATATTGTCATCGGAAACACATCTGTATACATAATTTTACAATTCCTGCTATTAGTTCACACTCTCCCTATATTTATTTATTTATTTATTTATTTATTTATACATATATCTTGTTCAAATTTTCAATCGTTAATAAAATACTTATTATTCATCCTATCAAGTTGAAATAATTTTTTTAAAACTTGTACTGGATGACAATTGATGTTAATACAGATTTTTAAAATAATTCATTCATTAAATTTTAATTAATTAATTTTAGTTTTATATGGGAGAGAAAATGGCGGCCATTGGTTATTGAAGCATTTAATGCATCTTCATATCTATAAGGGGGGTTACCATAGGGGGGACTCTGTTCTGTCGCCCAATACCGCCAAGTTTGTCGCCAACTTGGCGATATACTGCCAAATTTGGCGACCAAAATGAGTCGCCAAAAGTGAAGCCAACTTGGCGATATCTGTAATATTTTGCCAAATTCCCATAGACTTCCATTGTAAACCTACTTGCTTATAGAAAATAAACAAATTGAGATATTTTAATGCAATAAAAACTACTAATATTAGCTTAAAGGATTATATTAAATTTTTCTTTGATGACCCAAGTAGGAATTGACTTTAAAAACAAAATTTTTATATTACTTGTTATAATTCATTTCAATTTAATATATGAGAAAGCGGGCAAAATATCGATTACAAAATTCCATCTTTACCTACATGAACTAAGTTAAATAAAGCAATGTAATATGTGTATACATTTTTAGGGTTTCGTACATCTGACGAAACCCTATTCGTCTCACTCCTCTGTCTGTCTGTCACAGAGCCCGTTCTCAGAAACTATATATGATGGAGACTTGAAATTTTGGATTCTTACAGCTGAACACCTCACATCAAACGACAAATCATAAAATTTTGAAAAAATCTTATATTTACCCCCCAGGGTTCTAACTTGTGTATTTTAAGCTTTCTTTTCTAACTGAGCCCCTAATTAAGTTGAAGACTTGAAATTTTGGATACTTATAACTGAACACCTCATATCAAAAGACATATCATAAAATTTTGAAAAGTCTTATATTATTTACCCCTTGGGGCCCAAACTTCTGTATTTTTAGCAATTTTTCTAACCTCCACACTTTTCACCCGGGGTCTCTTTTCTAACTTTTGCCGACACTCCTTTAACCACTCTTTCATATTATGCACCATAGCCGTACATATTTTAGTTCAAATTTCTACTGCCAGGGGGTGCATACCTATCTCGGTTGCTATGGGCCCGATCCCCTCGACTAATATACCTACGGATAGTTTGTAAAACGGAGTTTGGTCGGATTAGAGGTCTGCACGGGTCCGGGCTTGGCCCGAGGCCCGTACCCGGCCCGGCGGAATGGAGGAGAATTTTCAAACGGGCCGGGCCGGCAGAATTAGGGCAATTTTTTCAACGAGCCGGGCTGGGCCGGACCGGCAAAAAAATTGAACGGGCCTGCAGGGCCGGGCCGATAAAGAAAATTAATCGGGCCTATCGGCCCGATATAAGAATTTGAGAGAAGCAGATAAAATACGAGGCCATTTCCAATGAATATGACTTTTTCGAGAAGTATAAATGTGCGTTACGAGCCGATGCGAGTTTAACAACATCAATACAGAAATGTAACATGTCCATCGTAGAGATCGGCATCGTACAGTTACATGATGCCTGATCCCGGGTTTAATTTTATCGGCAGACTTGTGCCGGGACGGAACTGGTCTTAATCGTTCTCAGGATGTGTAGGACAGGCATTATGTTTTGTAAAAGTATTAATAGCAATAATGAACTTCTGTTAACAGTATCTTTGGAAATGTACCTTAAGGTGGTTCTCATATTTACTGCTCAACAATGCGAAACTTTCAGACACATTTTCTGACTCATTTTTAACTATAAATGCGTAAAATTGACAGGTCTAAGTATTGAAGGCATTTGGAATCGAATAGCGTTTCCATTTTTTATAAATTACGTACAGAGATAACAGAGACTCTTGTCACGTGACTGTACGTTTTTCTCCTTTCCTGTGATATCGCTTCCGGAAATTCGATTCAAAACGCTAACTTTGGCAGTATTTTCTGAAAGATATATTACTTTTATCTAAGAAAATAACGGCATTTACATGGTTTCTGAATGAGAATACCTGCCAATCTCATGCGTTTCCGAAAAGAAATGAATTCATAAATGTATCAGAATGTAGCTCCTTTGGATTTGAGAAGAAGGGGAGAGAAGTAACGGTCACAGTTTCCTTAAGGGGAAAAAAATGAATTAGTTATCCGTGGTCCTCTATCATTCTATTAAATTACTAGTTGAAAAAATGTAATACTCAGAGATTTTAATTAATAAAGGAGACATTTGGCAGTAAACGCAAATAAAGTTTTGGAAGTTTACAACTCATTTTCTCAAAATTGTGTCACTTATCACCTTTATCATCTGAGCTCTTTATATGTAAAACGCACAACAATAAATGTGCTTGAAAAACAGGTTTTGAAATATGTCTTCTTCTTTTTATCTTAATGTGAATTTTTTCATTTTAATTTTCTGTACATATCTGTTTCTTGCCCTATTTTATGGTACTTTCTCAATGCAAACGTTAGATCCAAAAGTCTCACTTTGAGAAAGTGGCGTAGACAGGATTTAGTTTCAGTCGGAGGTGTAGGGGGAGGGGTGTTAAGCGTAGATAATCTTATGTGGTCGCAGACCTGCCAACTGCTGCGAAAAAATCGTAGTTGCTACGATTTGGACTTATAAACTACGATGTTACGAAAATCGGTCTCAAACTACGATTTTTTGAGGGGGGGGGGGGACAAAAAAAACACAAACGCATTTTTTTCCAGTTGAGATTTTTAGTCCGCGTAGCATATGTTTTAGGGTTGATTCTGTTAAGAAATTCTTTCTTAAGAGATTCTGTTAATTTCTTAAATTTTAAAGTATTCGGTTCTGAAAGTTTGGTCATTAGTCCGAAAATTCGAACATTACAAAAGTCTGAAGGGGAAAAAAAAACAAAAACAAAAAAAAAAAAAGCAATCTGGGCTTCAAAACAAACTTCTTAACATAAAACCCTCTTAATGGATATTAACAACTAGCGAATCGTGCATTTGTAAATATTTGTACAGGAATTCCTTTCCTAGAAACAGGGGCGCTATTTTAAGAGTTTCTTGAGGGGCAAGGTTTGAAATATTGTGCGATTGAATTTTTTTTCTTTTATGGAATTTCCCTAAACCACTTTGTGAATTGATCGAGAAAAAAAATTGAGAATTTCTTCAAACGATTCTGGAAAATATCGGGTATTTCGTCAAAGATTTCAGAAATAAATTCAGAAATAAATTTGCAAAATACATTTCTATCTGTCGTTAAACAAGCAACAAGAATCTGTAAAACCACTTTCCCAGCAACAAGGGCATCAATGCGAGAAAAACAATTACTGTCGTGTTCCAGTGCTACATTGATTTTTTATTCAGTTTTTTCCCCCTCGGAGAGCCTGAAGTGGTATTTTTAAGACAGTGTCTGTTTTTGTAGTCCTTTTATTTTAAGTAAGAACTTTGGCATTCCCATCCCATTTTCCAATGCTGTCTTTTTAATACATTTAATTGTAAGCAACACATTCCTGCTGAATTATCTTGGTTTATTCTAAAATAACACCTCCCTAACGGATATGCGACATTTATCTCTGGACTGTTCCTGAAAAGGCTTTGGCAGTTTTGCTTTGCATGAAAATTGCAAAATACACTGGTTATCAAAAATTAAGGAAAAGTCACAAAATGCTAATTTTCAAATACGCGAACACTCAAAAGGAAATAATATAATTCGAGTAATTACTATCTCTACAACACAGCTAGCCCATATAACATCTCATTCATGTAACACATGGTCACAAGTGTCACAGTCACTACGGTGAAGCAAAAAAAATAGGAAATTCCATACATTTCATTATGAGTCTCAAATGATCACTATATGTGACTCCACTGATTAAGTCAATGTGACTGCTGCTTTGTGACGAGTCACCAGGTGACTTTACAATGTAGTTAAATTGTGACTTTCATGTGACTGTTATTTTGAGACTCAATTTCATAGTCATCATGAACGTTGCATTATGATAAGTCACCAAATAATATCATATTATAGTCACATGGAGACTTTTCCCAAAAGAGCACAATGGGGACTTCACAGTAGCCTCTCTGTCACCCGAAAGTCATCATGTGACTTTAATGTGACATTATTTGGTAACTTATCACAATGCAGCAATCACGATGACTTTGAAATTGAGTCTACAAATGACAGTCACATGAAAGTCACAATGTAACTACATTATAAAGTCACATGGTGAGTCGTCCCAAAGCAGCAGTCACAGTGACGTCTCAGTGGAGTCACATATAGTGATCATTTGAGACTCATAATGAGATGTATGGAATTTCCTATTTTTTTGCTTCACCGTAGTGACTGTGACATTTGTGACCATGTGTGACATGAATGATATGTTATATGGACTAACTGTGTTGTAGAGATGTTAATTACTTGAATTATATTATTTCCTTTTGAGTGTTCGCGTATTTGAAAATTAGCATTTTGTGACACTTGCTTAATTTTTGATAACCAGTGTACATTTCCATCTGTCATTAAACAAGCAACAAGAATCTGTAAAACCACTTTCCCAGCAACAAGGTCAACAATGCGAGAAAAACAATTACTGTCATTTTCCAGTGCTATACTGATTTTTTTAGTTTTTTTCCCCCTCGGGAAGCCTGAAATGGTATTTTTTAGACAGGACAGTGTCCATAGTTACCAACCTCAAACGGAAAAAACATGCTTTGCACTAGAAAATTTACGTAATTAAATGTCCTTGCATTAAATATGGTAATCAATTGGAAACTACATATTTCCATTCATTAAATAAATCTCCGGTTCGAAGTATAATTTTTTGATTTTAGAAAAGCCGGAGGTTGTTTGCGTGTATGAGTATCTTTTGATAATCCAGTTTGTTTTTGTAAATTATTTTGATAATCCAGGTGTGTACTAATGACATCTAAGCGAAATAACTTCTGTTAACATTTATAATATCTATTCATACTGTGTTTTGAGATTATAGTAGACCGCAAAACCAATTCGTGTAAATTGATTAAAATAAAAGCGCATTAAAAAATACATATATATTACTCTTTATATTTTATTTTGTACTTATTAATTTCATTGTTGCAGTTTCACAGACAGTTGGCATATTTAGCGAGCGTGGTTTGTCGCATCATTAACTCCGTTGTTGTTCTAATAAACTCTTATATAATTGTATCCATAATTTGGCGATTTCTAACTTGTGTCCGGCTAACAGAAAAATGATTAATTTATAATTATATTCTAAAAAAAAAAAAAAAAAAAAAAAAAAAAAATTATTGTCATCGGAGACACATCTGTATACATAATTTTACAATTCCTGCTATTAGTTCACACTCTCCCTATATTTATTTATTTATTTATTTATACATATATCTTGTTCAAATTTTCAATCGTTAATAAAATACTTATTATTCATCCTATCAAGTTGAAATAATTTTTTTAAAACTTGTACTGGATGACAATTGATGTTAATACAGATTTTTAAAATATTAATTCATTCATTAAATTTTAATTAATTAATTTTAGTTTTATATGGGAGACAAAATGGCGGCCATTGGTTATTGAAGCATTTAATGCATCTTCATATCTATAAGGGGGGTTACCATAGGGGGGACTCTGTTCTGTCGCCCAATACCGCCAAGTTTGTCGCCAACTTGGCGATATACTGCCAAATTTGGCGACCAAAATGAGTCGCCAAAAGTGACGCCAACTTGGCGATATCTGTAATATTTTGCCAAATTCCCATAGACTTCCATTGTAAACCTACTTGCTTATAGAAAATAAACAAATTGAGATATTTTAATGCAATAAAAACTACTAATATTAGCTTAAAGGATTATATTAAATTTTTCTTTGACCTAAGTAGGAATTGACTTTAAAAACAAAATTTTTATATTACTTGTTATAATTCATTTCAATTTAATATATGAGAAAGCGGGCAAAATATCTATTACAAAATTCCATCTTTACCTACATGAACTAAGTTAAATAAAGCAATGTAATATGTGTATACATTTTTAGGGTTTCGTACATCTGACGAAACCCTATTCGTCTCACTCCCCTGTCTGTCGGTCACAGAGCCCGTTCTCAGAAACTATATATGATGGAGACTTGAAATTTTGGATTCTTACAGCTGAACACCTCACATCAAACGACAAATCATAAAATTTTGAAAAAATCTTATATTTACCCCCCAGGGTTCTAACTTGTGTATTTTAAGCTTACTTTCCTAACTGAGCCCCTAATTAAGTTGAAGACTTGAAATTTTGGATACTTATAACTGAACACCTCATATCAAAAGACATATCATAAAATTTTGAAAAGTCTTATATTATTTACCCCTTGGGGCCCAAACTTCTGTATTTTTAGCAATTTTTCTAACCTCCACACTTTTCACCCGGGGTCTCTTTTCTAACTTTTGCCGACACTCCTTTAACCACTCTTTCATATTATGCACCATAGCCGTACATATTTTAGTTCAAATTTCTACTGCCAGGGGGTGCATACCTATCTCGGTTGCTATGGGCCCGATCCCCTCGACTAATATACCTACGGATAGTTTGTAAAACGGAGTTTGGTCGGATTAGAGGTCTGCACGGGCCCGGGCTTGGCCCGAGGCCCGTACCCGGCCCGGCGGAATGGAGGAGAATTTTCAAACGGGCCGGGGCGGCAGAATTGGGGCAATTTTTTCAACGAGCCGGGCTGGGCCGGACCGGCAAAAAAATTGAACGGGCCTGCAGGGCCGGGCCGATAAAGAAAATTAATCGGGCCTATCGGCCCGATATAAGAATTTGAGAGAAGCAGATAAAATACGAGGCCATTTCCAATGAATATGACTTTTTCGAGAAGTATAAATGTGCGTTACGAGCCGATGCGAGTTTAACAACATCAATACAGAAATGTAACATGTCCATCGTAGAGATCGGCATCGTACAGTTACATGATGCCTGATCCCGGGTTTAATTTTATCGGCAGACTTGTGCCGGGACGGAACTGGTCTTAATCGTTCTCAGGATGTGTAGGACAGGCATTATGTTTTGTAAAAGTATTAATAGCAATAATGAACTTCTGTTAACAGTATCTTTGGAAATGTACCTTAAGGTGGTTCTCATATTTACTGCTCAACAATGCGAAACTTTCAGACACATTTTCTGACTCATTTTTAACTATAAATGCGTAAAATTGACAGGTCTAAGTATTGAAGGCATTTGGAATCGAATAGCGTTTCCATTTTTTATAAATTACGTACAGAGATAACAGAAACTCTTGTCACGTGACTGTACGTTTTTCTCCTTTCCTGTGATATCGCTTCCGGAAATTCGATTCAAAACGCTAACTTTGGCAGTATTTTCTGAAAGATATATTACTTTTATCTAAGAAAATAACGGCATTTACATGGTTTCTGAATGAGAATACCTGCCAATCTCATGCGTTTCCGAAAAGAAATGAATTCATAAATGTATCAGAATGTAGCTCCTTTGGATTTGAGAAGAAGGGGAGAGAAGTAACGGTCACAGTTTCCTTAAGGGGAAAAAATGAATTAGTTATCCGTGGTCCTCTATCATTCTATTAAATTACTAGTTGAAAAAATGTAATACTCAGAGATTTTAATTAATAAAGGAGACATTTGGCAGTAAACGCAAATAAAGTTTTGGAAGTTTACAACTCATTTTCTCAAAATTGTGTCACTTATCACCTTTATCATCTGAGCTCTTTATATGTAAAACGCACAACAATAAATGT
Source organism: Maratus speciosus (assembly GCA_963932465.1). Classification (NCBI taxonomy): domain Eukaryota; kingdom Metazoa; phylum Arthropoda; class Arachnida; order Araneae; family Salticidae; genus Maratus; species Maratus speciosus. The sequence continues at coordinate 18,641 of CAWVRF010001338.1, forward strand.
GCTTGAAAAACAGGTTTTGAAATATGTCTTCTTCTTTTTATCTTAATGTGAATTTTTTCATTTTAATTTTCTGTACATATCTGTTTCTTGCCCTATTTTATGGTACTTTCTCAATGCAAACGTTAGATCCAAAAGTCTCACTTTGAGAAAGTGGCGTAGACAGGATTTAGTTTCAGTCGGAGGTGTAGGGGGAGGGGTGTTAAGCGTAGATAATCTTATGTGGTCGCAGACCTGCCAACTGCTGCGAAAAAATCGTAGTTGCTACGATTTGGACTTATAAACTACGATGTTACGAAAATCGGTCTCAAACTACGATTTTTTGAGGGGGGGGGGGACAAAAAAAACACAAACGCATTTTTTTCCAGTTGAGATTTTTAGTCCGCGTAGCATATGTTTTAGGGTTGATTCTGTTAAGAAATTCTTTCTTAAGAGATTCTGTTAATTTCTTAAATTTTAAAGTATTCGGTTCTGAAAGTTTGGTCATTAGTCCGAAAATTCGAACATTACAAAAGTCTGAAGGGGAAAAAAAAACAAAAAAAAAAAAAAAAAAAACAATCTGGGCTTCAAAACAAACTTCTTAACATAAAACCCTCTTAATGGATATTAACAACTAGCGAATCGTGCATTTGTAAATATTTGTACAGGAATTCCTTTCCTAGAAACAGGGGCGCTATTTTAAGAGTTTCTTGAGGGGCAAGGTTTGAAATATTGTGCGATTGAATTTTTTTTCTTTTATGGAATTTCCCTAAACCACTTTGTGAATTGATCGAGAAAAAAAATTGAGAATTTCTTCAAACGATTCTGGAAAATATCGGGTATTTCGTCAAAGATTTCAGAAATAAATTCAGAAATAAATTTGCAAAATACATTTCTATCTGTCGTTAAACAAGCAACAAGAATCTGTAAAACCACTTTCCCAGCAACAAGGGCATCAATGCGAGAAAAACAATTACTGTCGTGTTCCAGTGCTACATTGATTTTTTATTCAGTTTTTTCCCCCTCGGAGAGCCTGAAGTGGTATTTTTAAGACAGTGTCTGTTTTTGTAGTCCTTTTATTTTAAGTAAGAACTTTGGCATTCCCATCCCATTTTCCAATGCTGTCTTTTTAATACATTTAATTGTAAGCAACACATTCCTGCTGAATTATCTTGGTTTATTCTAAAATAACACCTCCCTAACGGATATGCGACATTTATCTCTGGACTGTTCCTGAAAAGGCTTTGGCAGTTTTGCTTTGCATGAAAATTGCAAAATACACTGGTTATCAAAAATTAAGGAAAAGTCACAAAATGCTAATTTTCAAATACGCGAACACTCAAAAGGAAATAATATAATTCGAGTAATTACTATCTCTACAACACAGCTAGCCCATATAACATCTCATTCATGTAACACATGGTCACAAGTGTCACAGTCACTACGGTGAAGCAAAAAAAATAGGAAATTCCATACATTTCATTATGAGTCTCAAATGATCACTATATGTGACTCCACTGATTAAGTCAATGTGACTGCTGCTTTGTGACGAGTCACCAGGTGACTTTACAATGTAGTTAAATTGTGACTTTCATGTGACTGTTATTTTGAGACTCAATTTCATAGTCATCATGAACGTTGCATTATGATAAGTCACCAAATAATATCTTATTATAGTCACATGGAGACTTTTCCCAAAAGAGCACAATGGGGACTTCACAGTAGCCTCTCTGTCACCCGAAAGTCATCATGTGACTTTAATGTGACATTATTTGGTAACTTATCACAATGCAGCAATCACGATGACTTTGAAATTGAGTCTACAAATGACAGTCACATGAAAGTCACAATGTAACTACATTATAAAGTCACATGGTGAGTCGTCCCAAAGCAGCAGTCACAGTGACGTCTCAGTGGAGTCACATATAGTGATCATTTGAGACTCATAATGAGATGTATGGAATTTCCTATTTTTTTGCTTCACCGTAGTGACTGTGACATTTGTGACCATGTGTGACATGAATGATATGTTATATGGACTAACTGTGTTGTAGAGATGTTAATTACTTGAATTATATTATTTCCTTTTGAGTGTTCGCGTATTTGAAAATTAGCATTTTGTGACACTTGCTTAATTTTTGATAACCAGTGTACATTTCCATCTGTCATTAAACAAGCAACAAGAATCTGTAAAACCACTTTCCCAGCAACAAGGTCAACAATGCGAGAAAAACAATTACTGTCATTTTCCAGTGCTATACTGATTTTTTTAGTTTTTTTCCCCCTCGGGAAGCCTGAAATGGTATTTTTTAGACAGGACAGTGTCCATAGTTACCAACCTCAAACGGAAAAAACATGCTTTGCACTAGAAAATTTACGTAATTAAATGTCCTTGCATTAAATATGGTAATCAATTGGAAACTACATATTTCCATTCATTAAATAAATCTCCGGTTCGAAGTATAATTTTTTGATTTTAGAAAAGCCGGAGGTTGTTTGCGTGTATGAGTATCTTTTGATAATCCAGTTTGTTTTTGTAAATTATTTTGATAATCCAGGTGTGTACTAATGACATCTAAGCGAAATAACTTCTGTTAACATTTATAATATCTATTCATACTGTGTTTTGAGATTATAGTAGACCGCAAAACCAATTCGTGTAAATTGATTAAAATAAAAGCGCATTAAAAAATACATATATATTACTCTTTATATTTTATTTTGTACTTATTAATTTCATTGTTGCAGTTTCACAGACAGTTGGCATATTTAGCGAGCGTGGTTTGTCGCATCATTAACTCCGTTGTTGTTCTAATAAACTCTTATATAATTGTATCCATAATTTGGCGATTTCTAACTTGTGTCCGGCTAACAGAAAAATGATTAATTTATAATTATATTCTAAAAAAAAAAAAAAAAAAAAAAAAAAAAAAATTATTGTCATCGGAGACACATCTGTATACATAATTTTACAATTCCTGCTATTAGTTCACACTCTCCCTATATTTATTTATTTATTTATTTATTTATACATATATCTTGTTCAAATTTTCAATCGTTAATAAAATACTTATTATTCATCCTATCAAGTTGAAATAATTTTTTTAAAACTTGTACTGGATGACAATTGATGTTAATACAGATTTTTAAAATATTAATTCATTCATTAAATTTTAATTAATTAATTTTAGTTTTATATGGGAGACAAAATGGCGGCCATTGGTTATTGAAGCATTTAATGCATCTTCATATCTATAAGGGGGGTTACCATAGGGGGGACTCTGTTCTGTCGCCCAATACCGCCAAGTTTGTCGCCAACTTGGCGATATACTGCCAAATTTGGCGACCAAAATGAGTCGCCAAAAGTGACGCCAACTTGGCGATATCTGTAATATTTTGCCAAATTCCCATAGACTTCCATTGTAAACCTACTTGCTTATAGAAAATAAACAAATTGAGATATTTTAATGCAATAAAAACTACTAATATTAGCTTAAAGGATTATATTAAATTTTTCTTTGACCTAAGTAGGAATTGACTTTAAAAACAAAATTTTTATATTACTTGTTATAATTCATTTCAATTTAATATATGAGAAAGCGGGCAAAATATCTATTACAAAATTCCATCTTTACCTACATGAACTAAGTTAAATAAAGCAATGTAATATGTGTATACATTTTTAGGGTTTCGTACATCTGACGAAACCCTATTCGTCTCACTCCCCTGTCTGTCGGTCACAGAGCCCGTTCTCAGAAACTATATATGATGGAGACTTGAAATTTTGGATTCTTACAGCTGAACACCTCACATCAAACGACAAATCATAAAATTTTGAAAAAATCTTATATTTACCCCCCAGGGTTCTAACTTGTGTATTTTAAGCTTACTTTCCTAACTGAGCCCCTAATTAAGTTGAAGACTTGAAATTTTGGATACTTATAACTGAACACCTCATATCAAAAGACATATCATAAAATTTTGAAAAGTCTTATATTATTTACCCCTTGGGGCCCAAACTTCTGTATTTTTAGCAATTTTTCTAACCTCCACACTTTTCACCCGGGGTCTCTTTTCTAACTTTTGCCGACACTCCTTTAACCACTCTTTCATATTATGCACCATAGCCGTACATATTTTAGTTCAAATTTCTACTGCCAGGGGGTGCATACCTATCTCGGTTGCTATGGGCCCGATCCCCTCGACTAATATACCTACGGATAGTTTGTAAAACGGAGTTTGGTCGGATTAGAGGTCTGCACGGGCCCGGGCTTGGCCCGAGGCCCGTACCCGGCCCGGCGGAATGGAGGAGAATTTTCAAACGGGCCGGGGCGGCAGAATTGGGGCAATTTTTTCAACGAGCCGGGCTGGGCCGGACCGGCAAAAAAATTGAACGGGCCTGCAGGGCCGGGCCGATAAAGAAAATTAATCGGGCCTATCGGCCCGATATAAGAATTTGAGAGAAGCAGATAAAATACGAGGCCATTTCCAATGAATATGACTTTTTCGAGAAGTATAAATGTGCGTTACGAGCCGATGCGAGTTTAACAACATCAATACAGAAATGTAACATGTCCATCGTAGAGATCGGCATCGTACAGTTACATGATGCCTGATCCCGGGTTTAATTTTATCGGCAGACTTGTGCCGGGACGGAACTGGTCTTAATCGTTCTCAGGATGTGTAGGACAGGCATTATGTTTTGTAAAAGTATTAATAGCAATAATGAACTTCTGTTAACAGTATCTTTGGAAATGTACCTTAAGGTGGTTCTCATATTTACTGCTCAACAATGCGAAACTTTCAGACACATTTTCTGACTCATTTTTAACTATAAATGCGTAAAATTGACAGGTCTAAGTATTGAAGGCATTTGGAATCGAATAGCGTTTCCATTTTTTATAAATTACGTACAGAGATAACAGAGACTCTTGTCACGTGACTGTACGTTTTTCTCCTTTCCTGTGATATCGCTTCCGGAAATTCGATTCAAAACGCTAACTTTGGCAGTATTTTCTGAAAGATATATTACTTTTATCTAAGAAAATAACGGCATTTACATGGTTTCTGAATGAGAATACCTGCCAATCTCATGCGTTTCCGAAAAGAAATGAATTCATAAATGTATCAGAATGTAGCTCCTTTGGATTTGAGAAGAAGGGGAGAGAAGTAACGGTCACAGTTTCCTTAAGGGGAAAAAAATGAATTAGTTATCCGTGGTCCTCTATCATTCTATTAAATTACTAGTTGAAAAAATGTAATACTCAGAGATTTTAATTAATAAAGGAGACATTTGGCAGTAAACGCAAATAAAGTTTTGGAAGTTTACAACTCATTTTCTCAAAATTGTGTCACTTATCACCTTTATCATCTGAGCTCTTTATATGTAAAACGCACAACAATAAATGTGCTTGAAAAACAGGTTTTGAAATATGTCTTCTTCTTTTTATCTTAATGTGAATTTTTTCATTTTAATTTTCTGTACATATCTGTTTCTTGCCCTATTTTATGGTACTTTCTCAATGCAAACGTTAGATCCAAAAGTCTCACTTTGAGAAAGTGGCGTAGACAGGATTTAGTTTCAGTCGGAGGTGTAGGGGGAGGGGTGTTAAGCGTAGATAATCTTATGTGGTCGCAGACCTGCCAACTGCTGCGAAAAAATCGTAGTTGCTACGATTTGGACTTATAAACTACGATGTTACGAAAATCGGTCTCAAACTACGATTTTTTGAGGGGGGGGGGGGGGGGACAAAAAAAACACAAACGCATTTTTTTCCAGTTGAGATTTTTAGTCCGCGTAGCATATGTTTTAGGGTTGATTCTGTTAAGAAATTCTTTCTTAAGAGATTCTGTTAATTTCTTAAATTTTAAAGTATTCGGTTCTGAAAGTTTGGTCATTAGTCCGAAAATTCGAACATTACAAAAGTCTGAAGGGGAAAAAAAAACAAAAAAAAAAAAAAAAAAAAACAATCTGGGCTTCAAAACAAACTTCTTAACATAAAACCCTCTTAATGGATATTAACAACTAGCGAATCGTGCATTTGTAAATATTTGTACAGGAATTCCTTTCCTAGAAACAGGGGCGCTATTTTAAGAGTTTCTTGAGGGGCAAGGTTTGAAATATTGTGCGATTGAATTTTTTTTCTTTTATGGAATTTCCCTAAACCACTTTGTGAATTGATCGAGAAAAAAAATTGAGAATTTCTTCAAACGATTCTGGAAAATATCGGGTATTTCGTCAAAGATTTCAGAAATAAATTCAGAAATAAATTTGCAAAATACATTTCTATCTGTCGTTAAACAAGCAACAAGAATCTGTAAAACCACTTTCCCAGCAACAAGGGCATCAATGCGAGAAAAACAATTACTGTCGTGTTCCAGTGCTACATTGATTTTTTATTCAGTTTTTTCCCCCTCGGAGAGCCTGAAGTGGTATTTTTAAGACAGTGTCTGTTTTTGTAGTCCTTTTATTTTAAGTAAGAACTTTGGCATTCCCATCCCATTTTCCAATGCTGTCTTTTTAATACATTTAATTGTAAGCAACACATTCCTGCTGAATTATCTTGGTTTATTCTAAAATAACACCTCCCTAACGGATATGCGACATTTATCTCTGGACTGTTCCTGAAAAGGCTTTGGCAGTTTTGCTTTGCATGAAAATTGCAAAATACACTGGTTATCAAAAATTAAGGAAAAGTCACAAAATGCTAATTTTCAAATACGCGAACACTCAAAAGGAAATAATATAATTCGAGTAATTACTATCTAACAAAAACATAGCTGTGAAAAAAGGGAGCCAAGTTCTGTAAAGACAATGGCAAGAAAAGAAGTGATATCTAAATGGGTGCCAAGTTCAAATAAAATTCACTCAAACTTACCTACTGAAGTATTATAGAATTTTTTAAATTGTTTAGAAATAAAAATTATTGATAGCATATTAATAATAAATCTAGAACTTGGCAAGTTTTTACTTACGAGTCATTTATTTTTAATAATGACATTATCATATCAAATCTTGTTATTTCATGATTGGAAGCCTTAATTTGAGTGAGCTCCTTCACCTTGAAGGGCGGTGGGATAAAATATATCCCACCTAATTTAACTGCAAAATTCCACATTGATACAAGAATTCATGACTAAAAAGTTTAATTTTATTAAATACGTGAAAAGAAGCTTTTACCCATTTTGAAATAAATTTATTTTGTAAATTCTGGTGTGATTCAATCATTTCAGCATTTCACGAATAAAAGTTATTTGCCCCTGAATTAAAGGGGTGCAGTCTCTAGAGTGATGACCAAGAACAAGCGTAAGTATATCTGTCTCTTTGTCAGGCATCTTCGTCTGTTTGCATTGAGGTTTCTGGAGGTGGGTGCTAGAGTGATAACCAAAGACGAGCGGGAGTGAATCTGTGTATTTATTGGTTTATCAAATCTTTAACATGAGTCATTTTATTATAATAATATCTATATTAATTTTTTTGTAATATTATTGAAATTCATATTAACATCACCATTTTATTAAGACATGAAATTGATAGGCATAACATTTATCAAAAACTTGCCAAGTTCTAGATTTATTATTAATATGCTATCAATAATTTTTATTTCTAAACAATTTAAAAAATGCTATAATACTTCAGTAGGTAAGTTTGAGTGAATTTTATTTGAACTTGGCACCCACTTAGATATCACTTCTTTTCTTGCCATTGTCTTTACAGAACTTGGCTCCCTTTTTTCACAGCTATGTTTTTGTTAGATATCATTACTTTTTGTAAAGTTACAATATATTTAGACACTTTACTTAATGCTTTTTAATGTGTTTACATGTGACTATTTTATTCACCAAGCAACATTCAATTATAAATTAAATTTCCTGCAACAAACTATTTAGCTGTCAGTTTCCGGCAGAAATCTATATTTTAATACTGCTACATTGAATGCATGTTTTGAGACGAAATGTATTGATTCGAAACTTTTATTGTTTCTGAAACAGCAATTCCTATTAAATTCCTATATTAAATTTTCCTATTAAATTTTCCAATTAAATATTCTATTGCTGGGCCTGCTTTTTTGTACTAAAAGTGAAAAATAAAGTTATGTGCTTATGCCACACTATGTATCATTCATCCATGGATGCCGGCAAAGAGGCAGTGCAGAGGAAGGATATTGCCCCTCCCTGGATTTTCAAATTTATTTAACTAAATATCCTTTTCTCTGATTTTGAAAATAACAAGTGGGTAAGTGTGATCGCAGATCGCACAGAGGGTTTCGTTTAATATTCCTTTCAAAACACTTTATCCTTTTGAAAAATCTTAGTTCCACATTTCGCAACCAGGGGCGCACTCTATTCTAAACAAACCTTTATCCGAACGAATCTCTGTTTTACATACTATCCGTAGATATATTAGTCGAGGGGATTGAGCCCATAGCACCGAGATAAGTAGGCGCACCTGGCGGTAAAAAGTGGAACTAAAATATGTAAGGCTATGGTGCATAATATGAAAGAATGGTCAAAGAGGTGTCGCCAAAAGTTAGAAAAGTGCTCTTCGGGTGAAAAGAGTGGAGGTTAGAAAAATTGCTTAAAATACACAAATTAGAGCCCGGAGGAGTAAATAATATAAGACTTTTTGAAAATTTTATGATTTGTCGTGTGCTCCGAGTTATTCAGCTATACGTATGCAAAAAGTCATGTCTCCAACTTAATTAGGGGCTCCCTTAAATAGAATTGCTTAAAATACATATGTGGTAGCTCAAAGGGTTAAGCGTAAGACTTTTTCAAGATTTTATGATTCGTCGCCTGGCCTCAAGTGTTCTGCTAAAGGTATGCAAAATTTCAAGTCTGCAATTAAATAAGGGGCTCAGTTAGAAAGAATTGCTTAAAATACGCATGTGGAAGCCCAAAGGGTTAAATGTACGACTTTTTCAAAATTTTATGATTTGTCGCGTGATGGTGTTCAGCTATAAGTATGCTAATTTTCACGCCTCCAACCTAATTAGGGGCTCACTTAGAAAATATTGTTTAAAATACACATGTGAGAGCCCGAAGGGCTAAATGTACGACTTTTTCAAAATTTTATGGTTTGTCATTTGATGTGAGGTGTTCAGCTATAAGTATGCAAAATTTCACGCCTCCAACCTTGTTTAAAATACACATGTGGGAGCCCAAATGGTTAAATGTACGACTTTTTGAAAATTTTATGATTTGTCGTTTGATGTGAGGTGTTCAGCTATAAGTATGCAAAATTTCACGCCTCCAACCTAATTAGAGGCTCACTTTGAAAGAATTGTTTAAAATGCACATGGGGGAGCCCAAAGGGTTAAATGTACGACTTTTTCAAAATTTTATGATTTCTCGTTTGTTGTGAGGTGTTCAGCTATAAGAATGCAAAATCTCACCCCTCCAGCCTAATTAGCGCTCACTTAGAAAGAATTGTTTAAAATACACATGTGGGATCGCAAAGGGTTAAATGTACGACTTTTTCAAAATTTTATAGACTGTCATTTGATGTGAGGTGTTCAGCTATAAGTATGCAAAATTTCACGCCTCCAACCTAGTTAGAGGCTCACATAGAAAGAATTGTTTAAAATACACACGTGGGAGTCCAAAGAGTTAAATGTACGACTTTTTCAAAATTTTATAATTTTTCGTATGATGTGTGGTGTTCAGCTATAAGTATGCAAAATTTCAATTCTCCAACGAGTATAGTTTCTGAGAACGGGCTCTGACAGACAGAATATCTCAATTTGTTGATTTTCTGTAAGCTAGTAAACCTAGATAAACCCCCAGTAAGTAGATAGGTTTACAATGGAAGTCTATGGGAATTTGGCGAAATATTAGAGATATCGCCAAGGTGGCGTCACTTTTGGTGACTAATTTTGGTCGCCAAATTTGGCGGTATATCGCCATGTTGGCGAGAAACTTGGCGGTATTTGGCGACAGAACAGCGTCCCCTCCTACGGCAAACTAACATTTTGCCTAATAGACGTAATGTTAAAGTAAAAATGGGCACCCCCAGGTGGGTAATTCATTGATTTTCACAATTTTTTTATTTTTTTCCTTAGTTTTATAGTGTAAACGAACTTCGCACCAAATTTGAAGTATGTCGCTGCAGTAGATATACGAGATCTTTTTGATGAGTGAGTCAGTCAGTCAGTCAGTCAGTGGTAAAATTATCGATTATCAGACATTTTCAAATGTCATTATCTCGGAAACTAATTATGCGTTATTTATAAAATTTTGGATTTTAGGTAATTAGGGTGGCCTTACTACACATTTCGTATAACAAGTATGTAGGTCTCATAGATTTTCAGTAGTAGAGCATTGAAATTTGACGAAAACAGCTTGAAATGGTTCGTGTAAATAACACACGGCTATGTCAGGCGAACTTGGCTGACACACTGCCGTGTGTCTAGATCTCTACAACACAGCTAGCCCATATAACATCTCATTCATGTAACACATGGTCACAAGTGTCACAGTCACTACGGTGAAGCAAAAAAAATAGGAAATTCCATACATTTCATTATGAGTCTCAAATGATCACTATATGTGACTCCACTGATTAAGTCAATGTGACTGCTGCTTTGTGACGAGTCACCAGGTGACTTTACAATGTAGTTAAATTGTGACTTTCATGTGACTGTTATTTTGAGACTCAATTTCATAGTCATCATGAACGTTGCATTATGATAAGTCACCAAATAATATCTTATTATAGTCACATGGAGACTTTTCCCAAAAGAGCACAATGGGGACTTCACAGTAGCCTCTCTGTCACCCGAAAGTCATCATGTGACTTTAATGTGACATTATTTGGTAACTTATCACAATGCAGCAATCACGATGACTTTGAAATTGAGTCTACAAATGACAGTCACATGAAAGTCACAATGTAACTACATTATAAAGTCACATGGTGAGTCGTCCCAAAGCAGCAGTCACAGTGACGTCTCAGTGGAGTCACATATAGTGATCATTTGAGACTCATAATGAGATGTATGGAATTTCCTATTTTTTTGCTTCACCGTAGTGACTGTGACATTTGTGACCATGTGTGACATGAATGATATGTTATATGGACTAACTGTGTTGTAGAGATGTTAATTACTTGAATTATATTATTTCCTTTTGAGTGTTCGCGTATTTGAAAATTAGCATTTTGTGACACTTCCTTAATTTTTGATAACCAGTGTACATTTCCATCTGTCATTAAACAAGCAACAAGAATCTGTAAAACCACTTTCCCAGCAACAAGGTCAACAATGCGAGAAAAACAATTACTGTCATTTTCCAGTGCTATACTGATTTTTTTAGTTTTTTTCCCCCTCGGGAAGCCTGAAATGGTATTTTTTAGACAGGACAGTGTCCATAGTTACCAACCTCAAACGGAAAAAACATGCTTTGCACTAGAAAATTTACGTAATTAAATGTCCTTGCATTAAATATGGTAATCAATTGGAAACTACATATTTCCATTCATTAAATAAATCTCCGGTTCGAAGTATAATTTTTTGATTTTAGAAAAGCCGGAGGTTGTTTGCGTGTATGAGTATCTTTTGATAATCCAGTTTGTTTTTGTAAATTATTTTGATAATCCAGGTGTGTACTAATGACATCTAAGCGAAATAACTTCTGTTAACATTTATAATATCTATTCATACTGTGTTTTGAGATTATAGTAGACCGCAAAACCAATTCGTGTAAATTGATTAAAATAAAAGCGCATTAAAAAATACATATATATTACTCTTTATATTTTATTTTGTACTTATTAATTTCATTGTTGCAGTTTCACAGACAGTTGGCATATTTAGCGAGCGTGGTTTGTCGCATCATTAACTCCGTTGTTGTTCTAATAAACTCTTATATAATTGTATCCATAATTTGGCGATTTCTAACTTGTGTCCGGCTAACAGAAAAATGATTAATTTATAATTATATTCTAAAAAAAAAAAAAATAATTGTCATCGGAAACACATCTGTATACATAATTTTACAATTCCTGCTATTAGTTCACACTCTCCCTATATTTATTTATTTATTTATTTATACATATATCTTGTTCAAATTTTCAATCGTTAATAAAATACTTATTATTCATCCTATCAAGTTGAAATAATTTTTTTAAAACTTGTACTGGATGACAATTGATGTTAATACAGATTTTTAAAATATTAATTCATTCATTAAATTTTAATTAATTAATTTTAGTTTTATATGGGAGACAAAATGGCGGCCATTGGTTATTGAAGCATTTAATGCATCTTCATATCTATAAGGGGGGTTACCATAGGGGGGACTCTGTTCTGTCGCCCAATACCGCCAAGTTTGTCGCCAACTTGGCGATATACTGCCAAATTTGGCGACCAAAATGAGTCGCCAAAAGTGACGCCAACTTGGCGATATCTGTAATATTTTGCCAAATTCCCATAGACTTCCATTGTAAACCTACTTGCTTATAGAAAATAAACAAATTGAGATATTTTAATGCAATAAAAACTACTAATATTAGCTTAAAGGATTATATTAAATTTTTCTTTGACCTAAGTAGGAATTGACTTTAAAAACAAAATTTTTATATTACTTGTTATAATTCATTTCAATTTAATATATGAGAAAGCGGGCAAAATATCGATTACAAAATTCCATCTTTACCTACATGAACTAAGTTAAATAAAGCAATGTAATATGTGTATACATTTTTAGGGTTTCGTACATCTGACGAAACCCTATTCGTCTCACTCCCCTGTCTGTCGGTCACAGAGCCCGTTCTCAGAAACTATATATGATGGAGACTTGAAATTTTGGATTCTTACAGCTGAACACCTCACATCAAACGACAAATCATAAAATTTTGAAAAAATCTTATATTTACCCCCCAGGGTTCTAACTTGTGTATTTTAAGCTTTCTTTTCTAACTGAGCCCCTAATTAAGTTGAAGACTTGAAATTTTGGATACTTATAACTGAACACCTCATATCAAAAGACATATCATAAAATTTTGAAAAGTCTTATATTATTTACCCCTTGGGGCCCAAACTTCTGTATTTTTAGCAATTTTTCTAACCTCCACACTTTTCACCCGGGGTCTCTTTTCTAACTTTTGCCGACACTCCTTTAACCACTCTTTCATATTATGCACCATAGCCGTACATATTTTAGTTCAAATTTCTACTGCCAGGGGGTGCATACCTATCTCGGTTGCTATGGGCCCGATCCCCTCGACTAATATACCTACGGATAGTTTGTAAAACGGAGTTTGGTCGGATTAGAGGTCTGCACGGGCCCGGGCTTGGCCCGAGGCCCGTACCCGGCCCGGCGGAATGGAGGAGAATTTTCAAACGGGCCGGGCCGGCAGAATTAGGGCAATTTTTTCAACGAGCCGGGCTGGGCCGGACCGGCAAAAAAATTGAACGGGCCTGCAGGGCCGGGCCGATAAAGAAAATTAATCGGGCCTATCGGCCCGATATAAGAATTTGAGAGAAGCAGATAAAATACGAGGCCATTTCCAATGAATATGACTTTTTCGAGAAGTATAAATGTGCGTTACGAGCCGATGCGAGTTTAACAACATCAATACAGAAATGTAACATGTCCATCGTAGAGATCGGCATCGTACAGTTACATGATGCCTGATCCCGGGTTTAATTTTATCGGCAGACTTGTGCCGGGACGGAACTGGTCTTAATCGTTCTCAGGATGTGTAGGACAGGCATTATGTTTTGTAAAAGTATTAATAGCAATAATGAACTTCTGTTAACAGTATCTTTGGAAATGTACCTTAAGGTGGTTCTCATATTTACTGCTCAACAATGCGAAACTTTCAGACACATTTTCTGACTCATTTTTAACTATAAATGCGTAAAATTGACAGGTCTAAGTATTGAAGGCATTTGGAATCGAATAGCGTTTCCATTTTTTATAAATTACGTACAGAGATAACATAGACTCTTGTCACGTGACTGTACGTTTTTCTCCTTTTCTGTGATATCGCTTCCGGAAATTCGATTCAAAACGCTAACTTTGGCAGTATTTTCTGAAAGATATATTACTTTTATCTAAGAAAATAACGGCATTTACATGGTTTCTGAATGAGAATACCTGCCAATCTCATGCGTTTCCGAAAAGAAATGAATTCATAAATGTATCAGAATGTAGCTCCTTTGGATTTGAGAAAAGGCTTAACCCCTTGGGGACGAGCGACACGTATACGTGCCGCATGATGCGCTCAGAATCCTTGTTTTTCCTCACCAGTAAAATTTTACTGTAAAATTTGCCTTGTGTAATCAGCGCATTTTCTCGATTCAGGAAGACACAAATTTTTGTTTTTAAAAAACGGTGACGAAAGATTAAAAATTTAGAAAAAGGCTCCCGTCCCGAAGGGGTTAAAAATGGCAGAAATATTTTCACAAATCTACTTTTTATTATAAGCTTCAAAAGTTATCATGTTTTTTAACCCTTTATTCTAAACTACAATAATCTTTTAATGAACCCTTATTTAAATTTTGAAACGTCTGTAGAGATGTTGACTAAAACACTGTAAGTAATCGTTAATGTTTACTATTGTGTGTTTTCTATTTTGCGAACACTTAGTAATTTAAAATATACTGTAAAATGTTCCCATAAATATGCATGCATTATTCATTAAAAGAATCTTAATTGTATATCGAGAAAAAACGGAATTTTTTGTTGAAATTGAGTCGGGCCGAGCCGGGCCGAGCCGGGCCTGTTTTCACTGATTTTTGTACGGGCCGGGCTCGGGCCGAACTTTCAATTTTTACACCGGGCCGGGCCCGGGCCTGGAAATTCCGGCCCGTGCAGACCTCTAGGTCGGATAGAGCGTTGTTTAAAATAGAGTGCGCCCCCTGGTTGCGAAATATGGAACTAACAGATTTTGCAAAAGAATAAAATGTTTTGAAAGAAATATTTGAAACCATCTGTGCGATCTGTGATCACACTTATCCACTTGTTTTTTATATAAGCATTTAATGTTAATCTCTTCATTTAAGAAGACCATACGTATTCAAATGCTATTACGAGGGTGTTTCAATAAGTTTTTGCCCTCACATAGAAATAATTGAGTGAAATTTATGAAATTGCTGTATTGTATTAGCCCTTTTCTATATAGTCACAGTGCCCCTCCCCCCAAATTTGCCCTCCCGGGGGCACTTTTCTAAATTTTGTGCACGGGGCATGAATGATGTCCGCAAAATTTAGAAAAGTGCAGCCCCCCCCCAGAGGACAAATTTGGGGGGGGGGGGGGCTCGGGAGCTGCATAGCATGAATAAGTGGTCACAGGCCTTTCCAACAATATGTCACATGTGGGGGGTCGGTAAAAGTTAGGAAAATGTCCCCCTTTGGGTCTACTATCGCGCCTCCTGGAATACATTAATTACTTTTCAATTAAAGGTTCCTGAATATATCAACTTACTGTAAAAATTCAGTAGGACCATTGCTCATGGGTTTAAATTATATTTTGAAGCAAAAAAGAATGAAGCCTGGGAGAATTGCGTACTCTTCATTAAAATATTAGAAATAACTTCAATCCAAAAGTGCTAAACGCACTGTATTCATAAAAATCCTTAAACAAAAGGAAATAATAGTGCAATAAAAAAAGGAGCATTTAAGGTAAATGCACCTATAGTTGACCACGTACCAGTAGCGGCCACTAATTCTGAAAGTTTAAAAAGAAGCCCAAAATGCATTTCTGTAAAACGACTGAAAGAAATCTGATTGTGATTGACTAACTTAACTTTCCGTAAACTGTTTGGAATAATTGTTTATTTTTCTGCTGAAACATTTGTTTATAAAAACAAGCCCGAAATGCATTTCTGAAAAACGACTGAAAGAAATCCGATTGACTAACATCCTTAAATGTTAACTTTCTGTAAACTGTTTGGAATATTTTTTTTCCTTGCTGGTACATTTGTTTATTTTCTAGAGTCTCCAATAACAGAATTTTTGGCAAATTCTTTGAGATTTCATTAAGAGAAGTTTTCATTTAAAACATCGTTTCTTTAATATTATGTTTTGTTTTAAATTAAACTACTGTTGAATGTTGATATACCCCATTACATTGTAAATAATTTGTTGGATAAGCCGAAAATTGAAAGATTCATGCATCAGAAATTTACTATGCCTACTACTGGAGCATATGGAAGAAGGTAAACATTTTGTAAGATATCTCTGCGTTTACGCAGAATTTCCTATCCTCATTGCCCGATCGAATGCTACAAATTATATCTAAATATTTTTAATTTGATTTTTTAAAGAAATAACCTGTTGCATTTTATACTTATGCTGCTTTTCCATTATACGAGTTTAACCCATTTTAGACCAAGCATAGACATTTTATAAAATGTGATATTGTTTTCATTAAAATATGCTTAAATTACATTCATTAAGACAAAAAAAAAAGTTTCGTGCATGAAAAATAATATTTTATTTGAGAAATAAAATGCATTCGGTCAATGGTGCGCTAACGCACCATTAAATTAAAAATTAATATTTTTTTTTAATTTTTTATGACAGTTGTTTTATTATTATTTTATTTACAGAACTTGCAACTTTAATCCATTATAAAAACATATGATTAAACTCAAGTGGAATAATTATACATTTTCAAAAAGACGAATTTGTCAATAACCGTTTCAATTTAAAAGAACTAGCGTATTTTGCAAATTTCTCAACAGAAAGTGTTTACTCCAATTGAATTACTGATATTTTATAGATGTCTCCAGAACCCTTAAAAATAGCAGAAAAATAAAATTAGTGAAAAATATTCGTCACAGTGTTAATAAAAAATATTTATTGAAATGATGCGTTTACGCACCTGTGGTCGAAAATGAGTTAAGGTAGGGGTGCACAACCTTTTTTAGTGAAGGGCCACTTACAAAAATGTCTGGGTTGTCGAGGGCCACATCAGTAACACAAAAAATTTAGTTTTAGAGGGGGGGAGGGGGGTGAAGTTTTACCCCTCTAGGTTCCCCTATACGGTCAATATATCCAATTCAGCTGGTAAGGATATATCAACAGTTTACGTTTGCATATATGACACGGATATAGCAAGGATTGTTTCCAAGGAGCGGTAATATTCCTTGACTTTATTTAGGAGAGTATTTTTTGTTTTATTAAAAGTGGTAAAAAACAAGCACAGGCATGAAAGTGTCTAGTGCCGAAAAAAATGGGAAATTTGTGGACGAAGGGCAGAGTAGGAGCCAATCAACGAAATTTTAGATTTTTTTTCATAGCTGATCAACGAATTTCACAAATTTTCAGCGCCCGATCATCGAAATTCCTGATTTTTACGCGCCTGGTCGTCAAAATGCGCAATTTTTCCGCGGCTGACCGATAAAATTCGCTATTTTTCCGCGCCCGACCAACGAAATTCGTGATTTTTTTTCGTGCACGACCAAGGTAATTCGCAATTTTTAGGAGCACGATCGACAAAATTTGCGATTTTTTTTCGACCCTGATTGACGAAATTAGCGATTTTTCTGTGCCTGATTAACGAAATTCGCGATTCTAAACTGACTCTGACGAAATTTGCAATTTTTTCCCTCGGCAAATTGACAGAATTCTGGATTTTCTTTCGGTAAACTGACGAAAGTCATGATTTCTCCGCAGCTGATCAATTCATTTTTCCGCGCATCATCGAAAAAATTGATTTTTCCGTGCCCGATTAATGAAATTTGCGATTTTTCCGCACCTGATCAACAAAATTTGCTATTTTTCCGCGTCCGATTCTTAATTTGCGACTCTCAACTGACTGACAAAATTTGCAATTTTTTTCTCTCGATAAACAGACGTTACACGCGATTTTTCCGCAGCCGATCAGTGAAATTTCAGATTTTTTCGCTCCTAATCGACAAAATTCGTGTTTTTTTCGCACTCGATCGAAGAAATTAGCGATTTATTCTCACGACTGACGAAATTCACATTTTTTTGGCAGCCGATCAACGAAATTTGCAATTTTTCCGAGCCTGATCAACAAAAATCTCGATTTTTCCGTGCTCGACCAACAAAATTCGCGATTTTTCCGACCTCGATCGACAAAACTCGCGATTTTTTCGTTCCCGATAATCGAAATTTGCGATTTTTGTGCGCATGATCGACAAAATTTGCGATTCTTAACTGACTGACGAAATTTTCAAATTTTTCTCGTGGCAAATTGACGAAATTTCACGATTTTTTCCTGCGATCTATGAACAAAAATTGCAGTTTTTTCCAGTTTTAAATTGACGAAATCCGCGGGCCACATGTTAACCCGCGGGCCACAGGTTGTGCATCCCTAAGTTAAGGTACTGCCTAACATTGTAGTCTTTATAACGGCATGCTTCTTTTAGTTTTTCATCGATTTCAACAAACGTTGCAATATATATCATTAGTTCATTAGAAGTTAATAGTTGCTCTGACTTCGAATTGGTTTGCAATAATAGATAATGTACATAGTTGCTCTGATTTCGAATTTGTTTGAAATAATAGATAATGTGCATGTGACGTCAGCCATCCAAGTAAAGATGTACTTCTCAAATGGGTGAAGGCAAAAAGTAAAATTTTCGCAGAGGTTGTAAATTATAATGTATTATTTCCTACACGTAATATGATATGTTATAACTACGTGGAAATTAAAAGCATTTTAACAAAAGTTCGAGCAATTTAGAAGCTCCAGGTTTTGCCTTCATTAAGTTGAGTAGACAAGCAACAAGTCAGTTTGTTGATCAAGATGCGCGTTATCTATCGTGCAGCTCTTCCTTTTTGTGGATGTGAATACCATTCTTATTATAGAATATTTTTGTCCGATTTCTTTTAAAAAGAGAAGGTTCAGAATTAAACTTGTTTATTTTGAAAATATATGTACGCTACGCATACTTTTACATAGCTCTTCTTTTTCCCTTTTACTATTACTAGGGGGCTCTGCCCCCTACGAGCTACGCTCGCCAACTCCCGTTCAGACACCGCAGACTTTAAAAGCACGCTAATTTAATCGACTTTAAAAATATTTCGGAAAAATTAATTATAATTTAAAAAACAGTGGCGATCTCCCTATAAACGGGTTTCTGTTCATTTCTCTTTGATTGGGGGAATTTTAAGGCCAAATCAGCTGCTGTTAAAAGATATAATGGCTGTTTTCGTCTTTGATGAAATAAAATCAGTTAAACATTTCAAAATAAGCTAATATAAAATGAATTAAGTAAACAGTCTTTGTCTCCTGGTACTTTTTAACAAAGCGAAAAGAAAGTTCTTTTAAGTAAGACATTTTAAATGAATCGTTTATTAATCTGGCGTAATTTTGACCAAACTATTCTTTCTCTTTTTAATATTCACGTGAAAATACTTTTGTTAGAAATGAAATATTATTTGCGCTGTCCTAACAAAAATAGTTGGAAAGATCATCTCAAAATATCAAGTAAATGTCTCGTGCAATTTCTAAATTTAAACTGTTTTGCAATATTATTTTTTGTTCATTTTATTTTATATAATAACTGTAATGTGACGTAATTTCTCCAATTTAAGATTTCTAACGCATGTTAATGAATTTATTATTTTACAATATCCTTTCTCTTTTAAAATTCACGTGTAAATATAGTTTTTATGATGTAATTTTTAATAAGTTCCTGCTTTTTATGCATAATTATTTAATTCTAACTTGAAATTTTTTTTCTGTTTGCAATAGTCACGTGTAAATAAATTTTTAATTTGAAGCAAACATTATTGTTTGCGCTGTTTATACAGTTGGCAACAGTTTAAATTAATACCATTTTCTAAAATATGTAAAAAATATCTCTCGAAATGCTGAAAATTTGAATTTAAAATAGAAATAAAACCTCAAAAAATTAGCCAAATTAAAAAAAGAAATACAGTCTGCACACCGGGAACTTCAAACGTATAAAATGATCTAAAAAAGATTAAATTCCCATGTATAGTTTTTGCTCCTATAAAACTTTTTTAGTGGAACGATCTTGTCCAACTTTAGCATTAAATATCTCTTACAATAATTCTTCGATTTGAAAACACTCTGCATCAGCGTGTTTATCAAACATTTCTCTATAATACTACCAATTTTCATATTTTTGTATGCAATATTTTTCTTAATATTAACGAAGAAAGACCTCTGGTGACAAAAAATTCAAAACCGGCGGCGGCGGTGACAGCAGTAGTTACTTTTTTTTTTTTTTTTTTTTTTTTAAATAGAGATATTATTACTGTTATTTGTTTATTTATTTTGAAAGAGTATATTTTCTCGGCAGTCTCATTTATGATTCATCTGTTTGAGTATCCGCTCCGTAATTCTGTAATATGCGGAAATTGACACAAAATTTCGGTATATGATTGAGATGTATCCCCCCCCTTTTTTTTTGGTAATTCTACTACACATACAAAACGGAATTTTAATTGTTTAATTATTATTTGTTTTTGTCTGTTATTAACTTCACTGGATTATAATCTTGAAATAATTGTTCTCGAATTATCTCTTTTTAATGAAAAGTATTTTTCCAGGCTGAGGGAACATGTATAAAAATATAAAGTTTACAAAACTATTTTATAGCACCATTTTTTAAATTTTTTTCGCCCCATTTAACCAGCTCTATAAGGATTTAATGCTTTGTCGCCTATTTCAACTGCGACGGTTTTATAACAGTAGTCTCTTTTAGATGAATAGCCTCAGTAAAAAGTAAAAAAAATAGATCTCAGCTTAATGAATTTATGGTTATTGCTGGAACGTTGACTTTAATAGTGCCGGTGCGTAAAGGGAAGAGGCGATGATAATCTTTAGTTGCACAATCCAAATAAAACACTTGTAATTTTTTTTGCAGCTAAAGTGGGGGTGGAACGGGTAATCCATAATACAAACTGACAACAGATGTCGACAGTGAAAGTGGCTTTAAAAAGTTAACATCCTGTTCGTATGCTTTCTCCTTGAATTCATTTTTAAGAACTTCAATCGCTGGGTTGATGAAAGCTGTTTGTTTTTGTCTTGATCTTTTGTGCTCAGGATAATTTAATTATAAATAACGTTACTTATAGGTGAAATTATTCCTTGAAAGTTCAACGAAAAGCGACTAAAAATGTTTTTTTAAAAGTGAAAGCTGGCTCTAATTAGCCTTAAAAAAAAAAAAAAAAAAAAAGCCAGGAAAAATTGGTTTTTTTGGAGCTCCTTCACAAATTCCATTTAACAAAAAGGACCACTTCACAAAATTCCGACTAACAAAAAGGTCATCTTCATAAAATTCTATCATAGAAAAGACTTTTGTACGCAAAATTCAATTCCGTTAAATTAAACTGCTCATAAACATTTTATCTTGTTGATATTTGACATGTGTAATTTGTAAACAGAACAAAACAAAACAAAAAAAGTCCTTCCGGCCAGTGCCGGGAGGAAGAGGTAGCTTTCATATTCCTTATTTTAAAAAAGCCAACTTATATTATTCAAACACACGAAGCTCAATTAAGTGGAAACCGAATGTATGAGATTCAATACTAATTTTTATCAATACTAAATCATTATGAATGAGAATTTCGCGAAATTAGTCAGCTTTATCCAAGCTGCTTTTATTTAAAGTAACTTATATTTGGCTGCCAAATTCGGCTATTTCTTAAAGTGCCTGCCATTTTAAGACAACATGATGGATGAGGCTAACCAGTGAACTTGGTCGAGACCTTAGTAATTGCTGTACACATTCTCACTCACATCGGAATCGGTTGATATATAAGAGTGCTGTCGCAGGCAAAAAATCAGATTTTTCAAAATGTCACCCACATTAGAAATTGAAACTGCTATATCTGAGCCATTTTTTAAGATAAAGACAAACAAAAAATGCTCCTGAATCCTTATATCAAGGTCAAATACTTAAGAAAGAAACCTTTTTCAATTTCTAATTTTTTTTGCACATCACTTTCAATAATTTTTTTTTTTTTTTTTTAATTTGATGGCCGCCATTTTGAAACAAGATGGCTGATGAAGCTGGCCAGCGAACTTGGTCGAGATATTGATGTATACTATCCACAAGCCTTCTTACATCGAAACAGGCGAATACGTGTGTTATCGCGTGACAAATACAAGATCGTTTCAAAGTGTTAGCCATGCTAGAAATTCAAAGTGCTATAATTCAACCATTTTTTAAGATATAAACAAAAGAAAAAATTTTCAGAAACAAAAACTGCTCCAGAATCTTTGTATCAAGGCCAAACACGTAAAAAAATCTTTTTCATTTTCCAATTTTTTAATACCTTAAATTATTTTTTTTTTTTAAATGGCAACAATTTTGAAACAAGATGGCGAATGAAGCTGGCCAACGAACTCAGTTGAGACATTGGTATGTACTATGTACAGAGACAGACCAAGTTACATCCAAATCGATTCATAAATACGCCTGTTATCGCGTGACAAAAATCAGATCGTTTTAAAATGTCAGCCACAATAGAAATTCAAAATGCTATAACTCAGCCATTTTTTCAGATATAGACGAAACAAAACCTGTTCCGGAATCTTTGTATTAAGGTAAAACACATACGAAAAAAATCTTTTTCATTTTCTAATTTTTTGGTATCTCATTTTATATTTTAAATTTTTAAAATTTTTTTAAATGGCCGCCATCTTGAAACTAGATGGCGGGTGAAGCTGGCCAACGAACTCGGTTGAGATATTTGTATGTACTATGTACACGCCAAGGTACATCCAAATCGGTTCATAAATACGCCTGTTATCACGTGACAAAAATCAGGACGTTTCAAAATGTCAGCCACGCTAGAAATTCAAAATGCTATAACTCAGCCATTTTTTAAGATATAGACGAAACAAAAACTGCTCCCGAATCTTTTTATCAAGGTCAAACACATAAGGAAAAAATATTTTTTCAATTTTCAGTTTTTTGCTACCACATTTCAAATTTAAATTTTTCTTAAAAATTTAAATGGCCGCCATTTTTAAACAAGATGGCGGATGAAGCTGGCCAACGAACTCGGTCGAGACATTGGTATGTACTATGTATAAACGAAGTTACATCCAAATCGGTTCATAAATACGCCTTTTATCGCGTGACAAAATTCAGGACGTTTCAAAATGTCAGCCATGCTAGAAATTCAAAATGCTATAAGTCAGCCATTTTTTAAGATATAGACGAAACAAAAACTGCTCCGAAGTCTTTGTACAAAGGTCAAATACATAAGAAAAAAATATTTTTCCATTTTCGATATTTTGGTACCACATTTCAAATTTAAATTTTTTTTTAAAATTTTAAATGGCCGCCATTTTTTGAAATAAAATGGCGGATGAAGCTGGCCAACGAACTCGGTCGAGACATTGGTATATACTATGTACACACCGAATTACATCCAAATCGGTTCATAAATACGAGAGTTACAGTATGACAAATGTCAGATATATATCAATTTTGAACGGAGGGTGGTTTCGGGGTCTGGGGGTCATGATCGATGAAAATATATCAAAATTTTTTTTTAATCGCTTTCCTCCGAACGGCTGCAATAGGTAGCTTTTTGTAAAGAAAGCTACCTAAAACTCGCAGAAAGAAAAACTGTAGCAAAAATGCCTTTAAAATAGCTAATGTTAATAAATTCTTAGTTTGGATTCGATTAATTGTATTCGATCTTCCATTACAGCGTTTTATTTTTCACAAAAATGTAATAAACTTCACACACACACAAATATATATATATATACATATATATATCTAGACACACGGCAGTGTGTCAGCCAAGTTCGCCTGACATAGCCGTGTGTTATTTACACGAACCATTTCGAGCTGTTTTCATCTAATTTCAATGCTCTACAACTGTAAATCTATGAGACCTACGTACTTGTTATAAGAAATGAGTAGTAAGGCCACCCTAATTACCTAAAATCCAAAATTTTATAAATAACGCATGATTAGTTTCCGAGATAATGATATTTGAAAATGTCTGATATCCGATAATTTTACCACTGACTGACTGACTGACTGACTCACTCATCAAAAAGATCTCGTATATCCACTGCAGCTACAGACTTCAAATTTGGTGCGAAGTTCGTTTACACTATAAAACTAAGGAAAAAAATAAAAAAATTGTGAAAATCGATTAATTACCCACCTGGGGGTGCCCATTTTTACTTTACCGTTGCGTCTATTAGGCGAAATTTTAATTTGCCGTAGGAGGGGACGCTGTTCTGTCGCCAAATACCGCCAAGTTTCTCGCCAACATGGCGATATGTCGCCAAATTTGGCGACCAAAATTAGTCGCCAAAAGTGACGCCACTTTGGCGATATCTCTTATATTTCGCCAAATTCCCATAGACTTCCATTGAAAACCTATCTACTTACTGGGGGTTTATCTGGGTTTACTTTCTTACAGAAAATCAACAAATTGAGGTATTCTGTCCGTCACAGAGCCCGTTCTCAGAAACTATACATGTTGGAGACGTGAAATTTGGCATATTTACAGCTGAACACCTCACATCAAACTACAAATCATAAAATTTTGAAAAAGTTGTACATTTAACCCTTTGCGCTCCCACATGTGTATTTTAAACAATTCTTTCTAAGTGAACCCTAATTAGGTTGGAGGCGTGAAATTTTGCATACTTATAGCTGAACACCTCACATCAAACGGGAAATCATAAAATTTTGAAAAAGTCGTACATTTAACCCTTTGGGCTTCCACATGCGTATTTTAAGCAATTCTCTCTAACTGAGCCCCTTATTAAATTGCAGATTTGAAATTTTGCATACTTATAGCAGAACACCTAAGGCTAGGCGACAAATCATAAAATCTTGAAAAAGTCTTACGCTTAACCCTTTGAGCTACCACATATGTATTTGAAGCAATTCTTTCTAAGAGAGCCCCTAATTGAGTTGGAGACATGAAATTTTGCATACGTATAGCTGAATACGTCAGAGCACACGACAAATCATAAAACTTTCAAAAAGTCTATTATTTACTCCTCCGGGCTCTAACTTGTGTATTTTAAGCAATTTTTCTAACATCCGCCCTTTTCACCCGGGGAGCACTTTTCCAACTTTTGCTGACACCCTTTTGACCATTCTTTCATATTATGCACCATAGTCTTACATATTTTAGTTCCACTTTTTATCGCCAGGTGCACCTACTTATCTCGGGTACTATGGGCTCAATCCACTCGACTAATATATCTACGGATAGTATGTAAAACGGAGTTTCGTTCGGATAGAGGTTTGTTTAGAATAGAGTGCGCCCCTGGTTGTGAAATGTGGAACTAACAGATTTTTCAAAAGGATAAAGTGTTTTGAAAGGAATATTAAACAAAACCCTCTGTGCGATCTGCGATCACACTTACCCACTTGTTATTTTGAAAATCATTAGAGAAAAGTTTATTTAGTTAATTAAATTTAAAAATCCAGGGAGGGGCAATGTCCTTCCTCTGCACTGCCTCTTTGCCCGCACCCATGAATGAATGATACATAGTGTGGCAAAAGCACATAACTTTATTTTTCACTTCCAGTACAAAAAAGCAGGCCCAGCTATAGGATATTTAATCGGAAAATTTAATAGGAGAATTTAATATAGGAATTTAATAGGAATTGTTGTTTCAGAAACAATAAAAATTTCGAATCAATACATTTCGTTTCAAAACATGCATTCAGTGTAGCAGTATTAAAATATAGATTTCTGCCGCAAATTGACAGCCAAATAGTTTGTTGTAGGAAATTTAAATTAAAATTGAATGTTGCTTGGTGAATAAAATAGTCTCATGTAAACACATTAAAAAACATTAAGTAAAGTGTCTAAATATATTGTAACTTTACAAAAAGTAATGATATCTAACAAAAACATAGCTGTGAAAAAAGGGAGCCAAGTTGTGTAAAGACAATGGCAAGAAAAGAAGTGATATCTAAGTGGGTGCTAAGTTCAAATAAAATTCACTCAAACTTACCTACTGAAGTATTATAGCATTTTTTAAATTGTTTAGAAATAAAAATTATTGATAGCATATTAATAATAAATCTAGAACTTGGCAAGTTTTTGATAAATGCTATGCCTATCAATTTCATGTCTTAATAAAATGATGATGATTAACAACAATGTCATTATAAAAAAAATTTATATGGTTATTATTATAAACAAATGACTCATGTTAAAGATTTGATAAACCAATAAATACACAAATACATTCCCGCTCGTCTTTGGTTATCATTCTGGCACCCACCCTTCGGAAACCTCAATGCAAACAGACTAGGTCTGAGAAAGAGGCCTGAGAAGGCAAAGCCTGAGGGCCTCAGGCAAGGCCTGAGAAAGAGACAGTTACCTTTACTCTTGTTCTTGGTCATTCCTCTAGAGACTGCACCCCTTTTTAACCCTTCAGGGGCAAAGAGCTTTTATTCGTGACTTGCTGAAATGATTCAATCACACCAGAATTTAAAAACAAATTTATTTCAAAATGGGTAAAAGCTTCTTTTCACGTATTTAATAAAATTAAACTTTTTAGTCCTGAATTCTAGTGTCAATGTGGCATTTTGCAGTTAAAATTAATTGGGATATATTTTATCACACCATCCTTCAAGGGGAAGGAGCAAGTTTAGATATAATAATGTCATTAATAAAAATAAATGACTTGTAGGTAAAAACTTGCCAAGTTCTAGATTTATTATTAATATGCTATCAATAATTTTTATTTCTAAACAATTTAAAAAATGCTATAATACTTCAGTAGGTAAGTTTGAGTGAATTTTATTTGAACTTGGCACCCACTTAGATATCACTTCTTTTCTTGCCATTGTCTTTACACAACTTGGCTCCCTTTTTTCACAGCTATGTTTTTGTTAGATATATATATATATATATATATATATATATATATATATATATATATATATATATTTTTTTTTTTTTTTTTCCTCACAAAATAGGAATCCAAATAAAAAGCTCTTTGCATAATTCCTTGCATACTGTACTCAGAATTTGAACTGGAATTTTGGATATATTTATCAGACTGCTTGAACAATTGTCGTTATTATAGACGACTTATGTTTTCAAGTATTTGTGCTCATTTATTGAAGCAGGGACTAGTCGTAGACCATGTATTCAAAGTATTTTATGCATTATATCCCCCCCCCCCCTTTTTTGTAGTACTCAATGGTGAGCGTCTTTCAAGGAGAAAGATAATGTATGTACTTCTGCTCTTCTCCATCCTTCAAACTTCGCTAAAATCTACGATTAAAAATCAATATAGGTGAGGGTTTTTTTTTTTTTTTAGGTTTTGGCTACACCCTTTTATTCACGTAGGGCAACTTCTAAAAGCCATTATACTGAGTTTTTTAATATTGGCGTAGTGTAGCTTTACTAATTTATTTTTTTCATAATTGGTTTTTTGGGGAAAAATTAAATCCCTTTTTTTTTAAAGAATGTGTTTCTCTTTTATTTTATTTTAACACGAAGCTTGAGATACTAAGATCAAAAGGCAGTGTTGTTTCAATTCTTCTTATTAATTTGCATTATTAATGCAAAAACTGTCAGCTGTTTTGCACCCTTGCAGCCCCAAGTGCGGAAATAATCGCGAGCCCGTTTTTAGGGTTTCGTTCATCTCACGAAACCCTTATAGTCTCGCTTCTCTGTTTGTCCGTCCGTCCGTCACAGGCTCGTACTCGGAAACTATTTAAGTTACAGACTTAATTCATTCGTAGCTCAGATGATAAGGCCATACATACATGGCCATAAGTACGTGAGTTGTGGGTTCAAATCCCGCCAATTTTAGTTGAAATGTTGAAAATTTTCAATTTTTTGCGGAGTTTCTTTTTAAAAGTAAATTTGCGAAGCATTATGTGTCTAGTCGCCATCTAGCCAATTTATTTTAAAAAATATATTTTCTGTTTTGTTTCTTTTATAAGCTACGGCAGTAGTAAAGAAAAAATAATTAAACAGCGGGGTACGTAATAATATATTTGAACTATCTATTCAGGAATTCTAAATTGTTTTCTCAATGTAAAATCATAAGTTAGTTAGTTATTAAACTGATGAATAATACAAAAGATTTAAAAAAAAAAATTACTACACCTTTAATTTTTTTCCCTATTGTTTAGTTTAAAATATTTCGTTGTTGCACTTTGTTCCACAGCCATTTGGGCTATTTTGGCGACTCGTAAACAGTTGTAACCTTAAAGATTATTTGGGAATTTATCATCTACAGCCGACTAACGTGAAAATGCATTGAAATTGATTTGTAATTAAGTTCTAAAAAATATTAGCATGTTGTACACCGCGTCCCAAAAGTTTAGGCAATCAGCAAAATTTGCATTATCATAAAAAGTAATAAGGTACAATTAAAATTAGGGAGATAGGTAATAAATAAAAATAGTTTTGCTGATATACACATATAAATTATGATCAAAGGTTTGAAATTATAAAATATGCATTAAATTATATAAAAATGTGCTGTCCCAAAAGCATAGACACTTGTAATTTTTTTTGGTTTTACATTTATAAAAGTAACTAAAAGCTTACTTTTAATATTTATGTATTGCCACGACATTTTAACACAAAAAATACACGTTTTTCCATAGAATTAACTAAGCATTGCATTACAGAAGGAAGTATTTCATACCATAATTTGTTAATTGCAATTTTTAAGCCATTTGCACATGTATATTGCTTTCCATTTTCATATATTTTACGAGATAAGATCCCACATATGTTCTCCATGGGAGTCAAATCTGGACTAAGTGCTGTCCATTCTAATAGTGTGATATTGTTTTGCCTAAACCATGTTTTCGATGATGTGGAGGTATGGATGGATGCCCCATCTTATTGCAAAACACAGTCCGGTCCGGCTAGCAAAACTATAATTGGCAGTAAATTGGTACGTAAAATATCTTGATAATCCTCTGATTTCATTTTTCTGTCCACAAATCCTAGAAAAGTTTGGCCGTTAAAAGAAAACCCTCCCCAGGTCATTAAGGAACCTCCGCTTTGTTGCCTGCAGAAACAGTTCGTGAGTTCTTTTCTTAGGTCGTGCCAGTAAAATTTATGACCATCAGGGCTGTCTAAATTCCATTGCTTTTCATCACTGAAGATGACAGAAATCCATTTTTCACTGTATGACATATTCTTTCTAGCCCACTAAGACGTGCATCTTTATGCGTCTGCTTTAAGTAAGGTTTGCTTTCATTCTCCTGTAAACAATATTTGTTGAAGATTTTATTCTTCTGTGTACAGTACTTTTTGAAATTCTGAAAATTGATGCAATTTCCCGCACAGATAAATTATCAACTGAAGCTATTTTTAATAACATTCTATCTGCACGTAATTTGGATTAGCTAGCAGGACCAAACTGTGTTTTCCAACAAGATCCCAACAATCCATCCATATCTCTACATCATGAAAACATGGTTTAGGCAAAACAATATCACACTATTAGACTGGCCAGCACTTAGTCCAGATTTGAATCCCATGGAGAACATATGGGGGTATCTTATCTCGTAAAATATATGAAAATGGAAAGCAATATACATGTGTAAATGACTTAAAAATTGCAATTTACAAAGCGTGGTATGAAATACCTCCTTATTACTTTTTATGTTAATGCAAATTTTGTTGATTGTCTAAACTTTTGGGACGCGGTGTATTGTCATCGACAGCACACCTTTGTACATAATTTTTTATAGTTATAGTATGTTAGGAAGTGAGTGAAAAGTTTATTGCTAAATTCTATCCTTACATACAAAAACAAAGTTGAGTTAAATGAAAGAGCATAAAAGTTATTTATCTGTATTTTTTTACATTGTGTTTCTATAAAGTTATAATATTGTTTACGTTAAATTTTTGTAGCCCCCCAACTCAGCAAAACTATCGTCTGCGACCCAGAGTTTGGAGACGGCTGGAATAGAATTTCATTGGCAGTAAATTTCACGAAACGAATATTAACATAATTAGAGAGCAGAACATCGAACTGCTTCCATGCTTAACGTAAGAGAAATTTATGATGTACACAAAAGGGAAGATGTTAACCAGTTGCAGCAATCCATCTTTCCGCTTACGTGCAGCATATAAATAGAATATTTTGCTTTAGAAATATTTACGTTACGCGATTTTATTTTTGTATTTTTTTCTTTTCGTTTCTCAAAAGGTATAAATTATGCGTCTTCATAAATTAGTTTTTTACATGAAGTTAAAAGTCCTTGATAAATCGTACACAAAGTACATAAGCTAATTAGCACTTGAAAAACCTGCACTGAACGAACACTTTTTCTACCTCATTAAAATTAGTCTTTTTTACGAGTTTCACTCTTCATGCGATAAGTTTTTTTTTTTTTTTCTTTTCTACACTTTCTAACGTAGTTGAAAATATTAGCGACGAATTAATATTAACTGTTTCTTTTTATCACGTTACTAGAGGTCTGTAATGGGCCGGGTTTGGCCCGGAACCCGTAGCCAGCCCGGCAATGGACGTGACTGGGAAGATAATAAGTATAAAATTCGCTGCACGAGCCGATGCTAGCTTTGCATCATCAATATAGAAATATAACATGTCCAACGTAGAAGATATATCGACACGGCATCGGACAGTTACATCGTGTATGCACGCTGGCTTAATTTTTTCAGTAGAATCGGGCCAGGCCTGTATGCATTAGGTTTGATTTCATATGGATCAGGCTTACATTTCATTCTACATGCTCGGGCCGAGCCGGAAGTGAACTTAATTATTCCCTGGACGTGTCGGGCAAGCATTTGTTTTGTGTAAATAGTAATAGCGATAATAAACTTGTGTGAATGGAATCTCTTTGGAAATTTATTTAATTTAATAAATAAATTTAATAAATTAGAGAAATATTTTGAAGAATCTACCTTTTTTTTTAATCACACAACTTCAAAAGTTACAACGTTTTTAACCATATTTTTCCTTTTATTCTAAACTACATCAATGTTTTCTATGTATTTTTTTTTATGTAATAGTCTTAAGAGTTTAAGGTATCATTAATGCTGCTATTCTGTATTCTATGGCTTGCAAACATATAGTAATATGAAATATGCTGTAAAATTGCCCCATAAATATGTATGCAGTATTCATTACAAAAAATATTAATTGTATTTTGAAAAAAATCGGAACTTTTAGTTTTTACACCGAGCCGGGCCAAGATATCTTTCATTTGGGCCGGTTCTGGAAATTTCGTCCAGTGCAGACCTCTGCATGTTACAAAAAAACTTATGCCATTATTTTAACTTTTCGATCTCTTACTAAAGCTTTGAATAAGGATTACTTTCTTTTGAAGAGCTCAGATGATAAAGGTGTTAAGTGACAAAAAAAAAAAAAAAAGTTAATCATATGATAGAAGATAATCAGTGATCCTCTGCCATCTGTTAAATTACTATTTGAAATGTACCAATACTCAAAAAGATTTTAATTGATAAATGAGGCATTTGACAATAAACGCAAATAGATATTTGGAACGTTATACCTCACTTTTCTCAAAGTGATGATTGTGCACTTACCCTTTATCATCTGAGCTCTTCAATTGTCAATGTCAACACATTTAAAATTTGCCTTATCTGTAGATTCTATTTACGCATCAGGATGGTAAACTATGTCTTAAAATAAAATTTAAAAATATTTATAAATCTTAACCCTTTATGTACTGAATTACGAATTCATGAAAATTATATCTTTTAAAGCATTTTTCGTGAATTGTTTAATCTGCGTTAGAAGATTTACATAATCATTTAATAAATTTTAGAAGGATTCATTAAATTTGAATTTATAGGGATTTTGTGCAATATTTATAATTAACCCCACTCAAATCTTTTATTTTAAATATTTTTTTTAGTATTTTCTAGAATTAAGAAATGTACAAATATAATGTTCTTACAATAGAAATATAGAAATATTTCCGAATTGAAAAATCCCCCCCCCCAACGGCAAGAAAGCTGAAAAGATACCATGTCAAAAGAAATCCTTTTAAAAATATTTTTGTTTTGTGTAACCAATAATGCTTCTGGAAAAAGATAAAGTAATGCATCTATAACTCATTTTAAATTGTATTACAACTAATTTATGTATTAAATGAATTTCATATGTTATTTTAATGGTACTTATAAGTACCGTCAGTAGATAAAGGGTTAAGTGACAAAATATGTTTTTTAGAATAAAATTTAAAATTCTTTGTAACTCTGACGCATAAATGAAATTAATAAATAAAGCTTCCCCCCGCCTCATTCTGTTTCTCTGTCTGCCTGCGCTTTGATTTTCCTAATATACTCGTGCAGCTCATATTATTACAGGGAGACTTCGTACCTGTTGACCTTTTTTTGTTCTTGTTTATAAGCTTTATTTGATAGGTAGGATTTAAAAATTTCGCATGAGCTTGTTGTACTGTTAAGCTAAACTAGTTAATTTTCTTAAATTTGATGGAAAAGGTAATGACGAAACTTTATTGTTATGAATTAAACTGTATGCTGTATAAAAGATAACATAAACGTTTGGACACCACAGAATAAATTTACCTGTTTTCCCCTAAAACCGTCAAAAGGTGTCAGAGTGTCATCGTTACACCATTTTTAAAACTGTTTATCGTCTTTTTTTTTTTTTTTTTTCCCCCAAATGATTCTTTGGCTCTTTTCGTTTTGTAGGCAAACGTATATTCAAATATGATGGAATATTTTCATTAACAGTAAGATAGGCATGCATCGTAAAGGTTATTATTTATTATTATTATTATTATTATTTGGCACAACAAGTTCGGTACTTGTTTAATTCCGTCTTGTTTAATTCTATCTTCACGAGTTATAAAACGTTCATCGAAATATTTAACGCAGACCACAGCTTTTGCACTAGGAGTAAAATTATCACGATGTAAGTTCCACAACTTCTTTTCATTTTCAGTCGGAAATTTGAACGTAGTAAGTAGTATACTCTTTTCAGTATCATAGCTAGATTTTCAACCAGAAGAACAGCATTTCCTCTCCATTATTTCATAGATTTAATCTACACTTACATTAATAGTTACAGTATAATCTATAGTTGTTTATAGAGTTAGAATCTAAATACACTAAAAAATATTCTTAATTGCAAAATAAAACGATAAATAATATCTCAACGTCATCATAAACAATCCGTACAAACGAACAAAGTACATGGATAATTTTCAGTAGCTGGTATGTGGCTTGTGACGTCATGCATGTGAATCGCTCTTAGAAGAAGGGCCTGAAAAAAAAAAAAAAAAAAAAAAGGCACACAGGCCCCGATACTGCTCGCTTTTTTTTCTCATTTATTTCTAAAATTTATGTGCGTATTTTTCCTGCGTGAAAACATGAGCTAAATTTATTTGCTATTCATACGACGCATAGCGATCTCTTGTAATTCTGTGAGAAATATCAGCTTTCCTATTTTTAGTTACTGTTATGTTAGGGCGTCACTAGATGTCAGCACCACGCAATCCTGTGCATCCTATTACAGCGAACCTTCAAGGAACAAAATAGAGATTGGTGGAAAAAGCCGCCTGATAGACTGACGCAAGAATGCATTGTAATGTTGGTATCATGGCTAGTTAACATGTGAATGCATGGAATAAGGAATATAAACCAAAAGGAATATATCTTTCCTATATCTATGTGTGAATGTAACACTCTTATTCTGGTCATCTTCGTGAAAGATAGAAGATATGTATACATTAATTTTTTGCCGATTAGGCGAAATAACAAATCTTTTTTTCAAGTTGTTACGGAAGCTTTATTTTTTTGTCCGTAGTATGTATGTCTTCTATAAATAGTCTGTAATATGTAAAGTTAAAAGTAATATAATGCTCTCTTTATTTTCGCTAAGTACACAGTCTTTAAAAATGGCGCATCCAAAAGGTTTTAAAAGTAACTTGTAAAGTCTGCAAAAATTGAATTCGCAACTAATTTGTTAAAAATATGTACCTGCGTTATCGAAACGTGACTAACGAAACAAGGTCAAACAAAAAAGAAGAAAAAGCTAAGTTACAACGTTAGCGGAAAAAAAGAGTAAATATAAACATTCCTAACTGGTGTAGTTCTTTTTTATCTCAAAAGTTATTCACGATTATGGATCAGATAAAGTGACTATAAATAAGCAAATGATAGAAGGATTAATACATTTTCATTCTATCAGCGGATATGAAGTCATTTGCTTTTCCCTGTTTTCATTTCTATTAGTTGATAAGTTATTTCTGATTTATATAGGACAAGTTTGTCTTCGATAAGCATTTACTCACGATTAAACGTAAATTTTCGCGGAGTAATTGCGGATCTGGCAGAAGGGCGATGAAAAATTATCGCCCTACCTTCAGTTAACAGGTGGTCACAAAGGTAATATTTTGGGGAGATTCTTCCCAAAATTTAGGGGAAAGCATTCATTTTTTTATCTATTAAACGGCCTATACGTAGAAAGATGAAAAATTATATATTAAGATGCGTTAACACTTAACTGCTGTTAGCGGTCTCGCAGACTGTAGCGTTTTTCAGTTTTCGCAGTTTAACTATAGATATTGGCTATATTTTGCCTCGTTTGGAGCCCTATTACTAGAACTAGAGACTCTTGAATAACTGAATTTTAATTATAATAGTCTAGTACATAAAGTTTAATACAGAAATAGTACTTTGAGAGTTAATATGTCATTTTATTCATCTTTAGACCGCTTAATTGACAGACCGCTCACAATAGCTATGCGACAATTTTTGTCACAGCAGTTAAGGGTTAAGGTTCAAACAAGCAGATCCTACGAACTGCGGTGACTTTGTTCTGGTCACGGGGCACATGTTTGATTATTTTCGAAGGATGTCGTAGGATACGGAAATCTGCCCGACGAATCCATCTCCGCCTCTTTCCATTGTTGAGACTCACCTTTCTTTTGTTGATGACCGCAGAACGGTTGGAAAAGAAAGGTCATTTGACATATGTATGGTTTTCGTAGGGAAGGTTTGAAATAAAGCAGATAAATGTAGCCTCAAAGTGTGAAAGAATCATTTCATTATTAAATGCCTTTTTAATTTGCTGTATTTATGAGGTTTATCTTAAACGATGTTAAAGATTGAAAAGATCATTTCCTAAATGTTTTCACTAGTAAGTTACCTAATCGTATTTACTCTTGTATTTTATTCTAATATAGACGTATTCTACCCCTTTCAGTGCTCTTTGTTACAATCCTTTTGAAAATGAGTCTAAGAGCTAAAGTTATGTTCACATTTTGGTGAATAATTTTTGCTTCAATATTTCGTACTGTTTTCTGCAATGAGAATATTTAAAGCAGGCCGTAGCTAATATGATGCGAGCCATGCGCCGTCAGTTAGAATAGGCACTGACAGGCTTAAGGCTCCTGTCCGTGCTTGCAAAGACACTCGTGAGCTAATGCTAAACCTATGGGAAGGTTATTTTCTAATATCGTGTGCATTTCGACATTTTTAAATATATATATATATATATATATATATATATATATATTTTTTTTTTGCATTGGATAGCTGAGGTCTCTACATTGCTCCTTTTTTACTTTTTCGATTTTGGCTGCAGATATCTTTTTAAGGCCAATGTCAGACGGGCGTCTTTTCACAATGCATTGTGAATGGATGATACGTAAGCAAAAAAGCAGGCAAAAAGATGTCCGTCTGACATTGGCCTAAAAGTTACTTTCACTTTCAAAACCGGTTCCGTAAATGAAAGTGTCATTCTAAAAAACATCTGAAATCAAAATCAAAAAAGTAAAAAAGGAGCGATGTAGAGATGGACCTCAGCTATCCAATGCAAAAAAAAAAAAAATAAAATAAAAATAAAAATAAAAATAAAATAAAAAATAAATAAATAAATAAAAATAAAAATATCGAAATGCAGACGAGATATTAGAAAATAACCTCCCCATAGGTTTAGCATTAGTTCACGATTGTCGTCGCCAGCAGGGACAGGAGCCTTAATCGGCGCCGACACTAATCGCTACTGATGTATTTACTTACGATCGCTAGAAAAATTAACAAGGTGTTCGCACCAGGCGGCAAAGAGGCTGCGGTGCTAGTTTAAAAATACCAAGTCTGTAACGTAGTTAGTAAAGAAGTCAAGTATTTCTGAATTCCAGTTTGCAACAGAACTTTCAAAATTGCTTTTTTATTTCTGTAAGTCGATGGGTTTGTCTACATTTTACTAGAAAAAATATATTGTTCACGCTTTCGAAGTGTTTTACATTACAGTAGATAGTAGAACCTCTTTTATCCGAAACTCTCAGTTAACCGAAATCCATTTTTAAAGCTCTTTTTTTCTCCTATCACATTCCTTGTGTGCAAATCCATTTTGAAAGGTTTTTTAAACTATCATATTCCCAAATTTGAATTAGCCTTTGAATGTTTTGAAAAGGTTTGGCATGGCTGGAGCAGCAGAAAAGCTGTGATAATGGTGAACTAATAATATTAAAAAGCTAGGTGATAGAATTTCAAAGCTAAGGCAATCGAAACTGCAACAAACAAAGCATTTTTTCAAACTCTTGTGATATATGAAAAAGGTACTTAATTTCAAAATTAAAATTCAGGTAATTTATTCTTGCTTCTATTTTGCTATTGTTTTATTTTTATTATGCACTTGTTACCGTAATAAGTATTAGCGCAAATATTTCTCCTTAATCTTAAAATTGAAGCATTCTCGATTATTCGAAATTTTCGATTTTCCGAAAGAGGATCGGTCCCAATTACTTCGGATAATCGAGATTCTACTTATTTATCTTGCATAAAAGTTCAATATTCCACACGACACACCATTTTTTCTTTCTTTTTTACCCGCTGTCTTGTTAGGATATTTTTTTTTGCTTAGTCGGGAACTGACGAGTTCTAGGTTCAATCGACCAATTTTTCGTGAAAGAATTCCATTATAAGGAAACAATAAGTTATTTTAGTTACTCTGTCGGAATAACTTCTGTTCACTTTGTATAGCTGATTAGCGTTAGGATCAATGTGATCAATTAAAATTTCATGGGGATTGAACCATTTCATTTGTCACTCGTTCAAATCTGAACGCCCTCACTTATTGTTCTGCTAGATCTTTCTAAAATCACGGCCAAAATTACTTTTGGGGTTTTATTCCTCCGAACTCCTCCAATAACTAAATATATCACATAAGTGGTTCAGGAGAAAGATTTTGAATGGAATAGCGAAGGCACTTGATTCAACCATCTGGAAGTTGACTTTCAATTTTTACTTGGGGGCGAGCTCAGTATGAAAGGTCGAGTGGGTACGGCCAGATGGTTAATTTTTTTTTATTTCGTGCGTCAGCACGTGCGAGGTGGAGTGGAGTGGAGAGTTAATGATGGAAAGCCAGCAGGCAGAGTGGAGTGATTTTTAGCCTGCTGTCGACGGATATAGAGTATATTGATACTGAGTAACTTACGAACCTTTTCACAGAATTCAGAACAAAAGATGGAAATTATGCGTTAAGAATTAATTTTTCCAAAGATATCGTAGTACGATAAAGAAAGATCAAGCTTTGCGCGTAGATTATAGCACGTTTTCCATTTTTTAGCGCTTACCGATTCAGTTTTACTGTTGTTATTGGTTTTGATAAAAAATAATTCGTCTTAACACTGTATTGCCGTCGTTAATCGCCTAACTTAGATAAAGTATACATTTTTAATATGCAGTATGCACCCGTGTATATATCTGATTCTAGACCACTAAATTAGGCTGCACACCGATGCCACAAGCGATGCAACGTACGACTTAAGAGTCAAGTTCTAAAATTCGAACCTGCTTTTTTGTTTCTTCTCCTATTAATGTGCGTAAGGCATATCACACACTGAACAGATAAGCAACGAAAAAGCGTAAGTCGAGACATTTCACGTTCATAACAAAGAAGAAACCGGCTTGAATGCTACAAGCTGTTGCCTGTGTAACGTTTTTATCTGCTTGTCTGTTCAGTTTGTGATCTGCCTAGTCACGCGTTGTGTCGCTTATCCCTTCAGTGTCAGGCATGCCTAATAGTTAGCCCGATTTTGACAAATGTAATATCGATGGATTTCTTTCATTTTGTGCATTAGCATGTATAAAGTTGCGTGAAGTGGGGTTAATGATGGAAAGCTAACGTGAATAGTAATTTATTTTTAACCTGCTATCGACGAATGTAGAGTATATTGATATTCAGTAATTTATGGTTTTTGTACAGGGATTGTTTGACAGAAAATAAAATAGCTTACATAAATAAATAAAACATTAGAGGGAGAACGTTTCATGCAGAGTATTCTACGATTTTCACCCTTTTCCACATATATTCATTTTCTTTGTAAGTCGTTTTTACAAGAAAGAATATGAGTAGCATACGGACAGTATTCCCGTGACGTCACAATTTGTAAAATGGCGATTTTTATTGCCTCGAACCAAAAGGAAGAATAGGGTTCATTTCTTTATGGATTATTAGCTGTAAATAAATGCTAAACTACTGATTTTCAGGGGTGCAGAAAATGTTTCTACTCGCAACATTTCCCCCAATCCACGTGAAAATTCCCCCAAAATCTTACGGTATGTTATAGGTAAATGCTGTATTAACGTAGGTATAGAAAATTTATTTTTCCAATATATCTCAACTTATGCACGAGTATATAATGGAAGGGGTGATTCTGAGGGGGAAAGAAATCTGAAATTAACAGCAAATTTTCTGAAAGGTTACATCAGAAGAGTGGGGGAGGGGGGGGGGAATCCACTCCCAGCACTATGTTTTATTTACGACCCTTTGCCGAAATTCACGTTTTTTTTCGCGATCTTTTGACGAAATTTGCGGTTATTTCGCCTTCCTTTTCACGAGTTTTGTAGTTATTTCGCCTTCCTTTTGACAAAATTCGCGGGTATTTCGCCCTCTTTTGACGGAATTTGTGTTCATTTCGCGATCTTTTGACGAAATTTGCGTTGATTTCGCGATTTTTTCATGAAATTTGAGAGTATTCGCGGTTGTTTTGCTGTCTTTCGACGAAATTCGCGGTTGTTTTGCTGTCTTTCGACGAAATTCGCGGTTGTTTTGCTGTCTTTCGACAAAATTTGAGGTTGTTTCGCGACCTTTTGACGAAATTTGTGTTGATTTCGCCATCTTTTCATGAAATTTGAGAGTATTCGCGGTTGTTTCGCGATCTTTTGACGAAATTCGCGGTTTTGCTGTCTTTCGACGAAATTTGAGGTTGTTTCGCCATCTTTTGACGAAATTCGCCGTGGTTTTGCGATCTTTCGACGAAATTTGCGGTTGTTTCGTGACCTTTTGGCGAAATTTGTGGTTGTTTCGCGATATTTTGACAAAATTTACGATTTTTTCTCGACCTTTTGGCGAAATGTGCGTTTATTTCGCGATCTTTTGACAAAATTTGCGTTCATTTTGCACTCTTTAAATGAAACTTGCTGTTCTTTCGCCGAAATTTGCGGTTTTTCGCAATCTTTAGACGAAACATGCGGTTCTTTCGCGTTTTTTTAACGAAATTTGTTGTTATTTTGCGATCTTGTGACGAAAAACGCGTTTTTTCCGCAATTCTTTGACAAAATTCGCGATATTTTTACGTCCGAATTTTCTGATTGATAAACTTTTTTTTAATTTTCGGCAAATTCGGAACAGAATCACCCCTGATATACGTTACATAGAGGAAAAGGTCCAAATACCGGCTACCACTTTGCACTTTTGTTTTCAATCTAGATCATACAATTTTCAAAATTAATAAAATAAAAAGTGACAGCAGGGTACCTTGTCACGTCTTACACTGTTTAGAGAAAAAAATCAGTTCAAAAGGCTTTTTCTGTTTATAAGAAACAAAATTCCGAAAGTCTTCAAATTTTGAGTTTTTAAAATGGGGTCTAAATACATGCTACCTAAGTTTTTTTCCAAAAGATCACACAAATAGAGCTAATGACAATTATTAAGCAATAAGAATATTATTTTAATAAATTGTATTGATTAATAACATTTCTTATGCACAGAAAAAATACGCAATTTTTAATAAATATGTATTTTTGTCAAATTTCTAAAATTCTTTTCGACTATCTCTCACAGTCTTCTTCCCATTATGTTTTTAATTTTGTTTTTTAACGTGTAAAAAAAAAAAAAACTTACTGATTGAAATGAAAATTATTTTATCTGAAAAAATCAAAAGCATAACATCACTCTCGGCGTCGGTATAGTCCCTATCAACCCACATTTCGCATTCTTAACGTTGAACACAGAATCCCCTCCCCCATTCTTGTCCACAGAGAAAGCATCCATGCAGAAGACACAAATTTATCATCTTCCTCTGTTGGATATTTTCTTTTTTCACCTTTTTAGCCCTCTCGCTGCATAATTGTTTTATCAAAATGGCTTCAAAAATTGCGTATTTAACCCCTTCGCGACGAGCGTCTTTTAAGAACTTTTATTGTTTTGTGATTGGTTTTTCAAAACAAAAATGTTTGTCTAATTTAACAGGGAAAATGCTCCGATTAAATAAGGTATAATTTACAATAAAAATATAACTGGTGGGAATAATCAAAGAGGGTTAATTAGACGGAAAAAATGCATCCGCGAAGAAATCTCGGGTTGCGCAAATTTTGCTACTTTTACGATGCCCAAAGAAATCTCGGGTTGCGCAGCGAGAGGGTTAAAATCAAGTTTCTACCTCTTTCGCCTGGTCATTTTTTTCTTTCTCTTCGCATTTATTACAGGCAATTTTGTAATGTCCAACAGCTCTTTTTCGGAAAGTGGTCCGGTAACCTGTGTCGGTCCTGAAGAATTCGGCCATGGTTGCTTTTTTCATATTGCGAAATGGGACGGGGACTATTTCTCAACCATTTAAATTAATTTATTAATTATGGAACTATTTAAATTAATTTATTTTCCTCCCCTTCAAGCAGAACAACCGAGAGAGGTCCAAATACCGGCTAGCCGGTATTTAGGCCATTCTAGGTAGCCGGTATTCAGACCACTGCTATGTTTAAGTTAAAACTGGTATTACTCATTCATATAATAAAATACCAATACTGTGCGCGTGGCAATTGAGAGCTAAATATATCTAGAAAATAACTTAATCAACAATTCAAGCCAATATACGATCAGTATATTGTAAAAACGGGAGAAACACGTATCTGAAAAACTTTTGATGTACCAGATTACGTAGATTCGAGACTTTTGCATTTACTATTTGTAAATGACACAGACTTCAGTGACGTACTTTTCGTAACTTTCTTCTCTCAATTAAAGTTACAAACTTTGCCTATCACCGTTAGGCTGCGCTGCGCTCAGTTCTCAGAACACCTAGTAGCCGGTATTTGGACCCTAACCGGTATTGCGGTATTTGGACCTTCTCCTCTATTATTCAGAGATCGATTTTGTAAAGATCGCCATACGGATCTTTTTATTTGTAGTGAAGTTTTTCTATTTCAGGGAAGTATGGAATTTGTTGTTAAAATCGAAATCAATTGTATATGTTTCTGCAAAATTTCCCCCGATCATAGATCGCCGGATCGGACTATTCTGCACCCCTGCTGATTTTCTTTTAATTGTAAACGGAATTTTCTGTAATCGTCTGCATGCGGTAAGTACAATAAGCAGTATTCGTGTGACATTACAATTGGTTAAATGGCGATTTTTATAGCCTCGAACCGAATGGAAGAATACGGCCCATTAAAACTTTCATTACCATAATTACTTGCAGACATTTCATCCTTTTTCTGTCGTCTCTCACGCAATGAAACTAGGGGTGCTAAAATTTTTTGAAATTATTTTGAAGAGTTTTTTATTAATGTTCATAAGGATAAGTTAATTATCTAGCAACAACAAAAATAAGAACGAGAAATCATGCATCACGTCATATATTATGAAACACTTTCCAACACTATCGAAATATTGTTAAGAAATTTCATTTTTGTTCATACAATGAAATGAGATATTTAAATGTCAAAAACTGTTGTAAGTTTTCGTAAAAAACTCAAACAAATTTTACTTCACCCTTTCATATCATATAAATAAAAACATACATTTATTTTACTTAAATAGGTGTCACAGATAAAAATCAAAATATGTTGACATGTTTCGGTTTAATAGTAAAAACCATATTCATAACATACACATAATCAATAGAAAATGAATGACACTGGGTACCAAAAAATACTCGATCATCCGTGAATCTATTGAGATATATTCTAGGAGGGATACTGTGTGTAATGATTCTTTTTCCTTTGATATTCCAATTTTATGGTTGGAATTCCTTAATAAATACTTAAAAAGTGAGTCTGGTAGAGGGAGCCGCGGTAGCGGAGGCTATTTGAGATCATAGAGGGCGCAGTGTTTGCATTTTTATGTGTTTGGTTTTTAGAGTATTTTTTGGTACCCAGTTTCATTCATTTTCTATTGATTATGTGTATGTTATGAATACGGTTTTTACTATTAAACCGAAACATGCCAACATATTTTGATTTTTATCTGTGACACCTATTTAAGTAAAATAAATGTATGTTTTTATTTATGAGATATTTAAAGAAATATAAAAAAAACCCTCCACGCAACGCAATAAAAATTCATTTTCAGCACGTGTCCGTATATGTGCGAATTCTTTCTTGCAGATTTATATATGATCTATCCACCTTGTAATACACTAAAAATTAGTTAAGGTTTAAAATTCTTATGACAGCTGAAAATGCACATCCAGCAGTTACGGCTCATATCCAGTCCTGTTAACGAATTTTTTTGTGTTTCTTTGTAAATAAACTATAAATTCTACGTACTTAATAATCTATAGAAAACATGCCGTAGTCACATCAGTAATGTATATCAATTTCATTTGAAATAGTGTAACATCATTAAAATACATTGCAAACGCTTTTTACCCATGGTTTCATAATGTAACGGAACTTTTTCTGCTTTCTGTAAGCGAACTATAATTGCTACTTACTCTGTATTCTATGGAAAGTATATTGCCATCCACCTCAGTGATGCATATCAATTTCATTGTTTGAAACTGTGTAACATCATTAAAATGCACTGAAAAGGATTTTCTCTCATTCACTGCAATGTAACAGAACAGTTTTGGAGTGTCTCTGTACATGAACTATAATCGCTACTTATTCTATACTCTATAGAATCCATCTCAGTGACGTATATAAATTCCATTATGTTTGAAACATTAACAGTGTAACACCATTAAAATTCGCGGAAAGCTAATTTTCCCTATTGACTGTAATGTAATAGGATGTTTTTAACCATAAATGATACTCTTCAATACTGAACATGTCTTGCTAAACCTCAATAACTTATATCAATTAGATGACAATCCGAGTATGTTTACGTGAGTTAGCGCACAGCAGACAGACAG
Organism: Maratus speciosus; assembly: GCA_963932465.1. Classification (NCBI taxonomy): domain Eukaryota; kingdom Metazoa; phylum Arthropoda; class Arachnida; order Araneae; family Salticidae; genus Maratus; species Maratus speciosus. The sequence continues at coordinate 61,879 of CAWVRF010001338.1, forward strand.
ACAAACCGGATCTATAAGGGTCAATATCACAAAATACGAAAATTGCAGTCCGCACAATAAAATTTCTATTTAATGTTATATAATGCAATTTTCTTTTTTACATTCTAATAAAAAATATTCTTAGAAGTATTTTCAAGAGATAATATATTCAAAATAACACCAAAAATAAAACAATTAAGACTTAAAATTTCAGATTGTCAATTTCTTGGCATGTCACACTGTCATATGTGCAAAGTAAAAGACTTTCTGCTATCATGTACAAATATCTTTTTCTAGTATTTTTAATTTCTAATTAATAATTATACCTTATATAACACATATATGTGGAAGGTAACAAGTTCTGCATTTTACAAATAATTTTCCATAATTAAAATATAATTGTCACTGAAAATGAATGTCATTGTCCTGGCCTGCTCATTTTAGTTCTTTATAAGGTATAAGGGTGGCGCTGCAGAGTAATTTTTCTTGTTCTTGACATAGTTCAAGTCAGAAGTAGTAAAATCATTGCTCCCAGCAAGATCTTTTAGATATTTCTTTGAAAATAATGTGTTTAAAGGCTTTGTAAACATTGAGTAGACTTTTATTATGTCATTTTCCTGGCTTCTATAAATTACAAATACAACTGGAAATCACATTGAATTTGATGTACTATAGAGGAAACATGTTCCTTTAAACAAAATTAAAATGTTAGATCTAAAAAAAAAAAAAAAAAAAAAACAATGTGAAAAATGTTTTAGAATGAAATTGTCATTATCCTGGCATACATATGCCAAGAAAATGACACATAATTATAATTACATAAAAATGAACTTAAGCTCTTAAAAATTTAACTATTTTACATATAAATTCCTTTATTCAGCTGTTCAACCAAAATTAAAAAAAAAAAAAAAAATCTGAAGCTTTGAAACGATTTAAAATTTAAAAAATTTTTGTTTTCAAAATCTCACATTTTGTGATATTCACCCATAAACACTTTTCAAATGTGTTGGAAAGTGTTAAAAAGCTTTTAAATAAATAAAAATAATGCTTTAAATGAAGGTTAAACGATATGCATGAAGTACATTGTTAATTTAACAATTTTTAGCTTTCTTTTTAAAGTGCTTGAATTATTCTTTTAAATTATTCTGGAGTATTCTGAAACGAACATAAAATAAAATAAACAGTATTTTTGTTTCCTTTGAACAATTTACTAGAACTAATCCTGCTTTTCAATTTTTGCAACGGACGTTGCTTTTAAAATCTTTGGACAGAATGCTTCTGAGAAACTCACGAATCGTAAATCTTTTGAAACGAAACCCGTAAATTTTAATGCATGGAAAAATTGCACCTAAGAAGCTGAGTAAGTCGTCGTGCTCATTTTAATAACAAGCGGCTGCCTCTGACTGGCTAGCAAGACAATATGATGGCATTGGTCAAAGTTTCATTTAGTTGGAGTACAATAGTCCTATGGGAATAGATCCTACACATCACACAGTCTTATCTAAAAAATTTATATCCGTAACACTTCTACTTTTGTTAAAATCAGAGATGAAAAATTTTCGAGTAGTCACGATTTTCCAAGTTTCAGCATATTCTTTTCTCATCTCGGCTTTATGCAGTAGGTATTTGATGCAAAATACTCGTCGTTGTTTTTTCATGAGTATTTGATACGATGAATTCAAACGAGAATGCAACAGTTAAAAAGCTGTCAAATCTACCACCATGTTTAACCCTCTGCGACTTAACAACTCCTATATGAAAAATATTTACTGATAAGTTAGAATACATCATTTTAAGCATGTAAAAGAAAATAAGTAAAAAATTAAACGTAAAAAAAAATTGAAAAAATTGAGCATAAAAAAAAAAAAAAATGAAAAAATTGAGCATTTAAAAAAAAAAAAAAAAAAAAAAAAAAAAAAAAAAAATGGCTAGAAGGTATTTTCTAATACGAAATCGTAAAGTGCGCAAACTTACCTTTGTAAAAAAAAAAAAAAAAAAAAAAAAATATTTGGACGTCAACAGATTTTATAATTTAAATTTTTTTTCGAAGTTTATTTTAGTAATAACGGTGCGATTAAGCTCAAATGATAAATAAAACTTTAGTATGAAAAATTAACTCAGTATCGTCGTCTGGACAATTTATATTAACTGCTGTGTTGTGAGAGATAGCAGCAATAAATAAAATCGTATTTTAAAGCCCGCTGTATATAAGTAACATTGGTTTTGGGTATGTTGCAGATATGCAATGCAGTTATACAAAGGGTTAAACTTTTGCAAAAGTAATCTAAATAGTAATTGACTCGACTGTATTAATCATAATTCACAATCTGCGATCATTTCGTGTGATATCTAATATTTATATGATATATAATTAATGTATATACCGGGTGTCCTAAAAAGGACCGACTGATTTTAAAATTCAATACCTTGCAAACGGTGACAGATATAAAAAAAAATTCTTGCAGGAGGGTTATGCATAAAGTCAAAAGTTTTATTACAGTGATTTTCGATTTTAGTTCGAATTGCAAACAATAGATGGCGCTGTAAGCAATAGTCGCTAAATACAGGCTCGATTTTTGGTCCTTTCTGTTGTTCCATGCAGAAAAAGGAGATGGAAATGTATTAAGCGGGCCACGAAGTACCAAAAATCGAGCCTGAATTTAGCGTCTATTGATCGCAGCGCCATCTATTGTTTGTAATTCGAACTAAAATCGAAAATCACTGTAAAAAAACTTTTGACCTTATGCATAACCCTCCTGCAAGAATTTTTTAAATATCTGTCACCGTTTACAAATTATTGAATTTTAAAATCAGTCAGTCCTTTTTAGGACACCCGGTATATGATATCTAATGTATGTATATGATCAAAACTCGCCTTATCTAGAACGTCAAATTTTGGGAAATCGCGAAAAACGTTTAACTACGTCCATTGGTTTTCATTGTAAACCAGAATTTTACAATGCCAGAAAAAAACACGACAAAACTACATTTTTTGCAGATTGTAGTGTTTTTTCGGTGCAGGTTTCCCATTAGAGTAGATTGATAAAGAAAACACGATTTTTTTAAATTTGGGATAAGGCGAGTTTTGAAATTCACGTCCTCATATAAATATGATATGTGTGTGATATATAAATAAAACCTTTAAAAAACGGAAACTTTCTGTAAAGCAATCCTGCTTTGGACATAAAAGAAATATATTGCTGGCAAAAAGATTGCAATAGACTGTGTGCCTGGTGCCTGCTAATGTGGAAACCTGCTTTTAGACATAATTTTTTCCTTTCTTGCAATTCTGTCTTATCAGGTTTTACTGTGCTTATTTATGAACAATTACTGAACTTGTGTTTTTTTAACTCATGCTTGAGTGCAGAAATATAATATCTGCATAAAAATTCGAAAATTGAATCTTTTTGTGGATGATAATGTCTTCCATTCTGCATAATAGAACTAAAATTATCCATCTCGAATCTGAGGGCATCACCCATCTAAGTTTATTCAACTCTTCGTGATTTGGCATATTGCTTCCGAGGTAGACAAAATCTATCATTATGGGTTCTTGAACACTCGTGTTGATGGTCGTGGTGATCGTGTCGCACAGGTTCCGTCAAAGCGATTTCTATTGTTATTCGAAGCTTAAGAGCAGCTGTTCCTGTCCTCTGAAGAGAAAGTTTATATGCATATTCCTTCAATATTTAGATAGCTATTGTAATGCGTCGAGGTTTCAAACGGCTCTTCTATTTGTATTTCATTCATTTTTATGTCTTTGAGTTTGGTGTTAGTTTCGTGGCTTCGAATTTATTTTATTTATTTATTTTTTGATAAATGTAGTAAGGGGTTGTGCATATATAACGTTATCAACTTTTAGGTAAATTTGAACCCCCTCCCCCCCCCTTACGATACCATGCGTTATCATACCTCGACCCCCCACCCCCCGGTAATGATATCGTTATCAATGTCTAATTTTTTTTAAAAACAATTTGTTTTGTTTGGAGTTGTGTATAAATATGATTACATTTATTTTTTTACATACTTTATTGTATCAAGAGAAGTCAATAAAATATCACTTTATGTATGAAATATTTTTATATCAAATAACACTTAAAAGAAATAGTTGCTATTTAAAAGTATTTAATAATATATATATATATATTTTACATAATGCATTCAACAGTAATAATATCTTTTTGCACTTGCCCCCGCACGGAGGGGAGGGGAGGGAGCGCAAACAGAACTTCTTATTAATAAAACAGACGGAAAGCATTTTTTCTCTTTTATTTACTAGTAAACACAAGTATCATTTCAAACATACTTCGCATATGGTTTTCCGAACAGCGTATTATATATGCATATGAATATGACAGAAGAATAGAAATGCCTATCGTTAAGGTATTTCATATTTTGGAATTAAACAGTTTTATAATCATTTAAGGATTTTAATAATATGTATTTTAATGAAAAAAGATAATAGACTAAAAAAAGATAACATACTATATTGATGTAAAGACAAAGTTACAAATAAAATGAGAAAATTTGGGTTGTATCAAAAATGATAACGATATCAAAATACAAATCCCCCCTCCCCCTAGCGATATCTTACGATATCATGTACCAGAGCCCCCCTCCCCCCTAAAATGATAACGTTATAGATGCATAGCCCCTAAACATTCATATTTGAGGGGTTCACTACCATAGTAGATCAAGTCCATTTTTTTTGGAGGGGGGGGGGGGGGGAGGAAATGAGATAGTCCATTTAGAAGGTGCATAAAATCAGTTTTATTTACTCCCATAGTGAACCAAGTCTGTTTTCACAATACTTACTCCTATATGGCATATGTTTACAGACTTGGTTCACCGTGTGAATGAATAAAACAGATTTTATGCACCTTCTAAGTCAGCCATACTCAACCTACTCAAGATACATAATCATTAATCCATATTTAAAAAACTAATTGATGTGCATAAAAAGTATTTAAGGCCTTAAATGTTGATTTATTTATTTTCATTGGAAGACAAAATCTGCCCTGTTTTTCATAATTTAAAATTATTTTAAAGCTTCTGAAATGCCGTTTGCTTTGTCAAAAATTTTTTGAACCCCTTAAGGGGCGGTGGAATGTCTTTTACCCCCACTCAATTTTTATGAAGAATAACACGAGAATTTTTAATTAAAATTTTATTTTTATAACTTTGAAGGAAAAAGGCTGTAAAATTTCATTCTCTTATTTTGAAATGCAGTAAATTCTGTCTTAAGGCGGACTCTGTGTAAGCCGGAAATCCGTCTACTGCGGAAAATTTTTAGATCCCGGCGAACCCATAGAAAATAACATCTTGCTGCATAAGCCGGAATCTGCCTAACGCGGAAACGGAAAGGGTTTTAAGGTGCCACCGAAACCAAAATTTTGCATAAGGCGGAAAACAAGATATTTTAAAAATGAAAGACATTTCATTTATGAAACTTTAAAACTAATATATATACGTCACATACCCAATGTCGAGCATAAAAATTAAATTCCGTAATACTTTTAAAAAGTTAATTCGTAAGAACAGAAACTGTTTAAATTTTAAGGAATTCTTGCTTATGCCATTTTTTCCTATATAAATAGGCATTTAAAAGTTATTATTACTAGTAGAATGTACATTTATGAAAATATGTATTGTCTAAGGCACAATATATTATGCTTTAAGGTTGCACTCAAATTCAAAGTGATAGCTTTCTATCTCATTCCCAAAGTTATTATTATTTTTTGTGTGTGTGTAAACTTCAAATTTTTAGGTATTACAGCAGTATAGAAATCGAATAGCGTTTCTCATTTATTTATAAAGACAAAGATCGTCCAGAATTTCAATTTTCAACAGATTTGCGAGTCAGGACATTCAATGAAAGATCGTCATCTGCGAGCAATTCATTATAATTCAAGATCCAATCTTTTTATCGAAAGCATAAAACGCTATTCGATTGACGTATGCTTCATTCCAATAAATCACACGCTCTTTCGCATAAGCCGGAATATTGTCTACCACGAAAAATTTTCTCAGTCCCGAACGATTCCGCCTTAGACAGAGTTTACTGTAATTTTTTCTTTAATCTGGCGTGAATTCTACATTAGATAAACACAATTACTTGTCCCTAAAACGTTTAAATGTAATTCTAGTTGTGCTACAGTGGAGTACATAATTCTTAATCTTCAGCACTAATAAAGCATTATTGCAAAATAATTTAATTCGCACTATGCATTTCTACATTAAAAAAAATAATAGATTTTGCATTGAGCAAAAGATTGATTTGTTAGAGAAAATCTACTGATTTTTTTTTTTTTTTCTTCTGCCTTGTTTTATTATGGTTTGCACTTATTCGTATAGCTAATGCTGCTTTCTAGGGTTGGACGTTTGTTGCAGACAAAATTGGAAACAAAAAAAAAAAAAATTACACAACTTTTTCCAAACAAGAAACTTCGCGGCATATTTCTTCTACATTTTCAATAGAAATCTATCCCAAATTTTATTACTTGGAAATAGTGGTGTTAAATTTTTATGGTAAAATTTCTTCCGCGACAAACGTTCAAACATGCTAGTTAAAATAACTTTGCTACTATGCTACTTATGTTATCTTATTATTTTAATTACTCTTTTTTTTTTTTCTTTCTTTTTTTACCCTTTTATAAGTGTGTTGCGGCACACCTAGCGCCGCAAACATGATTTTGTGGCCCGCGAGAAAAAAAGATTGAGTATGGTTGCTCTAAATGGACTACGTATATCCTTTTTTTTTCCTTCCCAAAATGGACTTGGTCTAGTATGGTTGTGAGCTCCTCATTTATTTATACTTTTGCGGAACCTGTAGTTCGTATACAGGGATGGATCTAATCAAGGATACTACATTTGAGTTTTGAATACTAGTATGTTCGTATACAGAGTTCCTACGGGTCAGGGAATTCGAAAATTTAGGCAAAAGGTCAGGGAAATTTTTAAATATTTGAAGTGGTCAGGTAATTTTTGATGTATCACTACTTTCTATCAAAATTTCTATCTTTTTGTAAATGAAGAAATTTTGAATTGATTATTCATCCAATCTAAAACTACTATATGAAATTTATTCAAATTCAAACTCTATAACAAAAGCATAGTATGAAAAATAAAATAGGTGTACTAATTAAAGGTCAAAATTAGCACTAGCCACCGGCCACAGGGCCAGTAAATGAGAAAAAGCGGCTAGTGCAAAATTGTCTATCAGCGGCCACCTTCCGGCCACTTTTTTACAAGGGGATAGACCGGGAGGCGGCGACACGATTGACTACGTCATCGAGTTACGGGATGAAATCATGATGCAAGACAAGATTTTTAAGAGTAGATTAAGGAATGACTGGTCTGCCTCGACATTTCTTGGTACGATAGGCGCAGCAGCGGGCGCCAACTCGTCATTTTGGCGTCACTATCACGTCATCTTGTTACGGGATGAAACCGGTGTCAAATTAAAGGTAAAAAAAAGTCTTTTAAGAATATTTTGGTCTGCCTGCGCATATCCTGGTAGAAACCTCCGTCAGACTAAAATCTATAACAAAAGAATACGTTATAATGTACAATTAAAACCCTATAAACGTAATATTTTACATTACATTGCCATATATATTACTTCGAATCAACTTTCAAGATGAATTAAGGGTTTAGGAAAAGATTATTAACAGTACGTGAGAAAATGACTGATTCGGCATAACTTGGTACAAAGCGCGAAGAACGGGGCGCCAATTCGTTATTTTGACAATGTTATTACGTCATCGAGTTACGGCTTGAAATTTTGGCACATTAAACATACGGATTAGTACAATACGAATATTTCGGTCTGCCTTGTTATATCTTGGTAGGAGATGAGCAGAGCGGGGCGCCAATTTTTAATTTCGGCGGTATAATCACGTCATCGAGTTACGGCTTGAAAATTTGGCACATTAAAGACACATATCAGTACAATAAGAATATTTCAGTCTGCCTAGTCATATCTTGGTACGAGACGAGCAAAGCGGGGCGCCAATTTTTAATTTTGGCGGTATAATCAGGTCTTCGAGTTACGGGATGAAATCATGATGCAGGACAAGATTTTTAAGAGTAGATTAAGGAATGACTGGTCTGTCTCGACATTTCTTGGTACGATAGGCGCAGCAGCGGGCGCCAACTCGTCATTTTGGCGTCACTATCACGTCATCGAGTTACGGGGTGAAACTGGTGCCAAATTAAAGGTAAAATAAAGTCTTTTAAGAATATTTTGGTCTGCCTACGCACATCCTGGTAGAAACCCCCGGCAGACTAAAATCTATAACAAAAAAAAAATACGTTATAATGTACAATTAAAACCCTGTAAACGTAATATTTTACATTGCATTGCCATATATATTACTTCGTATCGACTTTCAAGATGAATTAAGGGTTTAGGAAAAGTTTATTAACAGTACGTGAGAAAATGACTGATTCGGCATAACTTGGCACAATGCGAGAAAAACGCGCCATTTCCCTATTTTGACAGTACTATTACGTCATCGAGTTACGGCTTGAAATTTCGGCACATTAAACACACCGATTAGTGCAATACGAATATTTGTTTGCCTCGTCATATCTTGGTAGGAGATGAGCAGAGCAAGCCGCCAATTCTTAATTTTGGCGGTGTAATCACGTCATGGAGTTACGGCTTGAAAATTTGGCACATTAAAGGTATATATAAGAACAATAAGAATATTTCAGTCTGCCTCGTCATATCTTGGTACGAGACGAGCAGAGACGAAATTCTTAACTTTGGCGGTTTTAACACGTCATCGAGTTTCAACATGAAATCTTCATGTAGGACAAGATTATTAGGAGCAGATTAAGGAATGACTGGTCTGCTTCGACATTTCTCGGTACGGTATGCACAGCAGCGGGCGCCAAGTCGTCATTTTGGCGTCACTAACACGTCATCGAGTTACGGGATAAAACCGGTGCCAAATTAAAGGTAAAATAAAGTCTTTTAAGAATATTTTGGTCTGCCTGCGCTTATCCTGGTAGAAACCTCCGGCAGACTAGAATCTATAACAAAAAAACAAGTTATGCCGAATCAGTCATTTTCTCACGTAGTGTTAATAAGCTTTTCCATAACCTTTAATTCATTTTCAAAGTCTATTCGAAGTAATATATAAGGCAATGTAATGTAAAATATTATGTTTATAGGGTTTTAATTGCACATTATAACGTATTTTTTTGTTATAGATTTTAGTTTGCCGGTGGTTTCTACCAGGATATGCGCAGGCAGACCAAAATATTCTTAAAAGACTTTATTTTACGATTAATTTGGCACCGGTTTCATCCCGTAACTTGATGACGTGATAGTGACGCCAAAATGACGAATTGGCGCCCGCTGCTGCGCCTATTGTACCAAGAAATGTCGAGGCAGACCAGTCATTCCTTAATGTACTCCAAAAAATCTTGTCTTGCATCATGATTTCATCCCGTAACTCGATGACCTGATTATACCACCAAATTTAAAAATTGGCGCCCCGCTCTTCTCGTCTCGTACCAAGATATGACGAGACAGACTGAAATATTCTTATTGTACTGATATGTGCCTTTAATGTGCCAAATTTTCAAGCCGTAACTCGATGACGTGATTATACCGCCAAAATTAAAAATTGGCGCCCCGCTCTGCTCATTTCCTACCAAGATATGACAAGGCAGACTGAAACATTCGTGTTGTACTAATCCGTATGTTTAATGTGCCAAAATTTCAAGCCGTAACTCGATGACGTAATAACACTGTCAAAATAGCGAATTGGCGCCCGTTCTTCGCGCTTTGTACCAAGTTATGCCGAATCAGTCATTTTATCACGTACTGTTAATAATCTTTTCCTAAACCCTTAATTCATCTTGAAAGTTGATTCGAAGTAATATATATGGCAATGTAATGTAAAATATTACGTTTATAGGGTTTTAATTGCACATTATAACGTATTTTTTTGTTATAGATTTTAGTCTGCCGGGGGTTTCTACCAGGATATACGCAGGCAGACCAAAATATTCTTAAGACTTTTTTACCTTTAATTTGGCGGCGGTTTCATCCCGTAACTCGATGACGTGATAGTGACGCCAAAATGACGAGTTGGCGCCCGCTGCTGCGCCTATCGTACCAAGAAATGTCGAGGCAGACCAGTCATTCCTTAATCTACGCTTAAAAATCTTGTGCTGAATCATGATTTCATCCCGTAACTCGATGACGTAGTCATTCGTGTCGCCGCCGCCCGTTCTAGGAGAGTAAAATTTTCTTGAATTTCATCAAGGATTCTACTTTTTTTGTTCTAATATATTTATATTAACATATTTATTTGGAGATTAATACTTATATAAACTTTACTGTTTAGTATTTTTAAATAAAAAAGTGGCCACTTAAAAAACTAGTCCTACAAGCCAGTGGCCGCTAATGAAATCTCCTAGTTTTGACCTATAGTACTAATTCATACTGGTGTACATTTTTAGCATTTATCTAGATTAAAGTTGCCCATTGTGTAGGATTTTACAACAATATATATAAGCCGAATTTTTATTGAGAAACGTCAGGGAAAGCCTGAAAAAGTCAGTTTTTTTGTCAGAATTGTGTAGGAACACTGGTATAGAAATATTTAGCGTATTAATTAAAGAAAATATGCAGTTAACATAAAAACATTAATGGTATTCAAAATTCAATTGCGGTCTTTTCCTGTAAATCCTAGATCCAACCCGTGATTTGGAAAGAAGTATGTCATTGTGTTTGTGGGAGGTGGTGGGGAGTATCACTCAATGGGGAAAAAAAAAAAAAAAAAAAAATTAAATATCAATGTGTATTTTTATCTGAAAAAAAAAAAAAAATGCCGATTTGTTGAAAATTTCTCACCACAAAGAGAGGGAAAAAAATTATTAAGAAACGTTTTCTCTCTCACCCCTCTAGAAGTATACTGTTTTATGAAAAGCCCTCTCATAGATTTCGTCCTTATTCTTATACTCGTTTAAATGTATGCAAGTTGCCTTTTGGGACTTTAAAAACTTCGTAATAAAGCAGAGCATTATTGCAGTTTTATGTTATGTATAATGGGTGCAAGTTTAATTTTTACTTTTGACTTCTGTGGAAGAAATATAATTTTAGTAATATATCCATGTGCTTTATTTCATTTTCTTCGTGGCAATTGTTGTTTTGCGTTATCCCCCATATTCCTATGATGTTTAAGATTTTTCTGTATATAAGTATTGGAATATTTCTGTATATATTTCTTATTCTTTTTGAACGGGAACAAACAATCCAAGTGAATTGTTTGGAATCTCAGACAGACTATTGTAAATGTTTATATGCATGTTTGCATCTATGAAAATTATTTCGTGATTGCAACTTGCATTGTGTTATTTATAATTTCAGAACAGCTTCAAAAGCATTTTTCCTAATTGAGACCGAGAACGTTAATTTGGAGAATGAAGCTTCATTAGGTCTGTCTGAATCGTTTTTAAAAATTGTTATTGTGGTCATGGCATTTCCTTTAGCTTATTCTACGCCTTAATTATTACCGTTGCCGGTAACATATCTCCCCCCCCCCCCCCCCCCCGAGCTTGCACAGCGCATTTTCGGCTATTGTATATCAGTCTGACTGATAAAAATTTTGAGATTTATATCGGCACAACTAGTTCTGAAGTCCTTGGCGAATCTTTCATGCACAAATTAAAAGGGATTTAATCGCATCATTGAACGTCGCTATCACGAAACTGTTATGAATTTGATAATGAGCAACCTTTTGGTTGTAATACTGTTCTCAGTAGATTTCATGTAGATATATATTTTTTTATATATACTCTGTATCTTTCGTTTCATCTCGTCATTTATTACAGTGTTGTCACAGAGAGATATTCGTGCTTTGGCAGGTCATTTGTATGCCACCGAAGAAGTTAAGTTTCGTGTGCTCTGTCCATGTTCAAGAATAGAAAATTATAATTTTCACAATGATAATGACTTTCTTTTGCGTTTTTTTAAAGTAAGAAAAAATAAATCAAGGCCATATTTTAGATACTAACGCAGTATGGTTGAAGTATGTAGACGTGAGGGAATTTTACGATATCTTCGTAATGTTCTAACTACAGTTCGACCGAAACAAGTTTTTGTTTTAAGACCGAAACCGAATTTCGGTTATCATCTCAATTCCGTCCAAAAACGAAAAGGAAGACGGAAATGTTTTAAAAATAAATGTAAAGTAATTAATACATACATATATAATTATTAATTAATCATATGTATCAAGAAACAGATTTCTAACAAACACATATACATGTATATCTGCACACGTGCACCTGTTTGGCAGTTTTATCTCAAAGTTGGCTTTTTATGCCTCTGACCAAAACTTCTAATTTTCGTATGAAATAAGATGCAATTCATCAATAATACAGAACGCTTTGTTAATTATACGAATTTCATCTAGTTAAAAAATGTTTCAGGTATACATACCTCGTTTTACCTTTTGTAATGACTTTTGTAATTGATCATCAGCTGTGTTATTCTGTACTTTTATTTTACACCTCCTTTCAAAGCGCGTTAAAAACACTACTACGGTATACAAACTAAAAACTTTCTATCATTATTTAGTTTGCAAATATTAATGAGCACGTGGGAAGCGTTTTCAACATTTAGGCATAAATGCTTTGAGTCATTCTGAACGGTGAAGTTCCTAGCAATAAATAAACAGGATCTCATTTAAGCTACTACAGCTCAAATCGATGTCTGATGTGGAAACTACTCAACCATGGAGCCTTCCTTTACCAGAACCCCACGTATAATTATATTCGAAATTAGGTTTAACAATATTAAATTTTCAGAAGAAATGTTTTAATTTCATTTAAGGGGACAGTTTTCCTTTTCAACAATTTTGTTTATTTAAAAAATGTATGGTTCAAACGGTGAACTCATTGCATTTCAATGAACAACTAAAAGAACATTCAATGTAGAACTAAAAAATGAATTTGAAAAAAAAAAAAAAAAAAAAAAAAAAAATTAACATTTTAAAAAGTTAAAAGAAAATTCCAATTTTTAAAAATCCCTACTACTTTTTTAAATATTGATATTTTTGCCCAATTTTTTAAAAAAGATTTTCAAATGTGTATTACACAAGACTGTGCATGTATTTTTAAGATAAATCTAATATAACATTTAATATCATTTTTTTTTTAACTGATATATATAGTGTAAAACGATGAAATCTAACACATCTCCATATACTTTTTTTTTTTTTTTTAAATAACAAAAATCCTGAAGACTTATTTATTCCATTCGCAGATTTATCACATATATAATAAGGAACATGTACAAAAAAGTTTAAATCTCTATCTCAAATACCAAAAAAAAAAAAAAAAAAAAAAAAAAAAAAAAAAAATTTTAACAAATTACAACGACCATTTGGAAAATGATTTTTTCAAAGACTAAAATTTAAGACATAAAAAAATCGCACGGAGTTGATCATACATTACGTACGCCATGAATTAAACATTAATAGTGTTATTACACGTAAAAATTGCAAGCGACAGAAATCGCCTGCGACTCGTACGTATTATCCACCTGAAACTTACGTATTATCCAAGCATTTCATTGGCTGCTCCGGAAAAGGCTTTTCCATCGTCAGATTTCCAAGAAATCTGACGACCCATTTTAAATGAAATTTCATTCTTAAACTTCTAAACATCCCACAATATTACTTTTTACACCGTCGTATGGAGAAAAAAAATGTCCTTTTAAATGCAATTTGTTTGAAAGCTGTATCTCAATTTGTTTCTGAGTTATTAAATTTTTTTTTTTTTTTGGTAGTTTTTATTACTTTTTTGTCATAGTGGCAACAGAAGTACCCATCTCCGTTGAAAGTAAAGGGAAATACAGATTACTGTATAGACCAATCAGAAAACGAATAAAATGCGGATTAAACCAATAAAAAGCTTCAGATACTTTTGATTTCTTAACCTGACGAGGACAATAACCATTTTTCCAAATAATTAAAAAAAAAAAAAAAAACTTAGCATTTCTAAAACATGAAAGCGAAGAATTTATGAACATATAGAAAAGGCCATTTAAAGTTTTAATTTGTGTGGGTAATTGCGCGTGGTGTTTTAGCAAAATTTACATTATCTTGCGATATATTTGCCGTATGGGTGTCAAAATAGACACAGTTAAACAGGCTTTCATTTAGGCCTAATATTTAAAAACAAAAATCGATTTTTTGACCAATTTTTAGGGAAACTCTCCCCTTAAGAAGAAAACACCTTTTATTCATTTTATGTTTTTTTTTTTTTTTTTTTTTTTTTTTTTTTTTTTTTTTTTTTTTAAATTATTATTGTATTTCACATGTCCATTATCACAAGTTGCTTGATTGCTTTCGTGCCTGAAACTGCCCCCCCCCCCCCCCATACTTTTAAGGATGTTGGTCAGTGACATTTCAAATTCCCCTCGCTAATGTTAAACCTATAGGTGTGTGATGCATTCGTATTTTTAAAATATATCCTTAGGAAATTGATATTTTAACTCCCTTTTCTGTGTACTGTTTTTAAATATAGTCTTTTTTTCTTTTTAGTTGTCAAAATATTTCTGAAATATATATTATTACTTAATTTATAATTTTATATGTTAAAATCGTAGCAGAACTGAGTAGATGTTTAACAGTTCAAATAAAATTAAGTATATATTTTATAACTATTTTGACTACTTAAACAAAAAAAAAAAAAAAAAAAAAAAGACGTCCTTCAAGAAGAGTGCACAGAAAAAAGAAGAAAAAAGTTACAAATATTAATTTCCCGAGAAAATATTAAAAAAAATATGAATGCATCACATGGCCATTGGTTTAACATTAAGCGAGGGGAATTTGAGATCTCACTGATATTTTAATATTTTTAAATGATGTTTTGCATAGGATACCTGTTCTTTTGTACTTTTTCGATTTGTTATATATTTTTTAAATATAAGTATAGTTTCACTTTTAGAACGTGTTCCAACTGATTCCGAAATTGAAAGAGTTCGCATATACATATATAAAACTGCAACCGAAATCGAAAAAGTACAAACGCATAACATTAAATAACCACCTCAGGTATCCTATGAGGAAAAAAAGAACAACAACAACAAAAAAAACATTTTAAATATATTAAAATGCCAGCCAGAGATATGACGTTTCCATAGACTTACCACTAGCTTGCGATTGTTTTCGCGTAACTAGTGTAGGCTCTTAAATGTAAACCTAATGTTAAGCGTTCTTTTTGAATTTCTCATTTGAATTTGAATAATATTGTAAACGATTTTTTCGCATAGCTGAGGTCAATCGCTGAACGGGCTATTTTTACTTTTTCGATTTGGGTTGTGGATTTTTAATAAAGGAAATTTCACTTTCAAAACCGATTTGCAAAATGAAAATTTTCACAAAATTATAAATATAAAAATCGCAAAAATTTTTACTTTTCGCAAAAATGGGCCTCAAGATGGGATGTGGGGAGAACCCTGCATCAACCCCTGATATTACAACTTTAAGACGCACATTGAGACGCAGCTATCACGCGCAGGTGTAGTGACACTGATCAGAAAAAAACTGCCCGAGGCAGAGTGAACGCATATTGCAACTTAGTTTTCCGTCATGTTTATTGACATTGTTGAAGAAATTCGGCATGAATATTTATAAACATTTTAACACGATTTAGTAGATCGATTTAAGTACAACATCAGATTTTGATACTAAAATTAATAGAGTCTGATCATTGGGGTTAAAAATTTGCGTATAATATTAATAGTGGTGTAAAAGTTCTATTATTAGCTTAAGTAATTTTGTACAGCATTTATTTTTGTTTTAAATAAATAAAAATATTTCTATGATATTTAGGAATAATCGGATTTTCAAGCTCATTTTTAAATGTGAGCAAAAGGTTTTGTAAATTAAAAAAAAAAAAAAAAAAATCATTAAAAAAAAAGAGAGAATTCATGTTTATTATTGAGAAAGTACATATGTACATGATATAAACTAGGTTTTGGAGTCCTGGCTGGTGGCATTCTTACTTAAAAACACACACAGTTCGTTCATACATTGCTTTACTGTGCGTTGAGGACATATTACCTGGAGATCACAGTCATCCATGGCGGGACCCGCCGGGATCAATCCAAGCAGTCCCAATACCGTGTCTGTTCACAGGGGCTGCTCGTAGGAATTTGCGTGAGTTTTAAGAGAAGATCACCATCTGAAGAACTACTTTATTACAATTTACAGCCTTACACTGTTTTATATTAGATGCTCCTGAGTAATCTTGGATAATTGGCTTTCACTTTAGTATAGGATACGAATTCATGCTCTCCTAGACTTAAAAGTTATATAAATACTTGATAATTGGGCCATGTGTTGCGAGTTACTTCTGAATTTAATTGGGATTTGAAGTTGCCAAGAAATTATAATGTTTGAGAAATCTCGACATCGAACATATGTCTGCACTGATGATTATCGAAAATAGGCTATACTTGATAATATCTCTTGTGGGATTCTAACGATTTGAAGTGCTGTTTGGGGCAGATATAGAAATTGAGTTAGCAATTAAGGGGAAGGTATACTAATTGAAAAAGATTATAGAACATCTTGTCAATTTTATAATATACATGTTGTCCAAACTTCAATAATTTATGACGAAAAAGAACATCTCTACGAAAGGAAAATTAAAACACCTAACTACAATAAATCTTACATCGTTCATGTTTTAAGTATTTACATATCAAAACAATGTAAAAAAAAAAATAAAATAAAATAAATAAAAATGTGGAAGTTTCGAATAAAGATACATAATAACGAGAAATTAGAAAAGTACAAATAATTCGGATTTACTAATTATGAATTATATAATTAAAAAAAATTCGTCACACTTATTTGATATTTTTAAATATTTTATTTCAAAGATCTTGCTTTATATCAAGGGGGGGGGGGGGTCAATTTGCACTATAACAGCAGAACGTGACAGACGATAAGACTCGCACTCGAAACTAAGTTCCAAGTACAAGTGACAAGCAGAACCTGCGTTATAGAAAAACTGCGCGTGAGTCAATATGCGCTCTTCCCTTATTTCGATGATCCACAAAATCGCGAGACGTGAAAGTTTTCCCTGCGCGTGTCGGCTGCATCTAAATGTGCGCCGCGCCTAAAGAGAGTTTTCGTTCTCGTTTATGCGCAATGAAATTATCAATTAATGGCAATTCAAGCATATTTATGCAAGTTAGAAAGAGTTCGGACAGACAGATGACCAGAATACCGAATTCATAAACACTTTTCAACTACGTTGGAAAGTATTAAAAAGAGGAAACACTCAATTTTGTCTAATGTATTGTTTAACTCTAATGTTTAATCACTTTATGTAAAACAATCCACTGGCTAGTAACCAATTTAGTATTCATTTATTGAATAAAGCACCGCCGCCGTTGCGCAACGCAGCCGTTGTTAAAAGAAGTCCCACCAAACCCAGAACCTGTCATTAATCAGGAAACAGAAAAAGTTGGCACGCCTTTGATCGCGTTTAAAAGGTGCTGTAATCTTTTGAATGAATAGAGAGGAAACAATCATGACGCATTGATGGAACACTTATTAACGGTGGCTTTAATGTTTTCAGCCCATCCACTAGCAGTTTTATTGCGGGTTGTTTCTACCGAAGCGATTAGTGTTCATTCGTTTGAAAATCGGTCATGTTTGATGCTTAATCTCGAATGGGTAAGCGACGAAGAAAATTGTGAAATTCCATACTAACCCGCGAGATAAACCGAAAATTTTGTCTGTCAGTTGTGTGACATACTGGCCCAAGATCAAAATTTTATTTTCGTTATTTACAGGCATTTTTTAATGATTTTTCCCCCTGAAATGTGTGTCGCTATAAATATTACTTTTAACACTAGAACGTCCGGAATTTTTACTGAACCTTAATAAAAACAAATTACATCAGAATTTTTATTTAACTTAGTTCTCCGTGGTTGGTAATTAACTTTTTTTATAAAGAAATTTCTGGTTCGAATCGACATTTAATCATTTGGCCTGTGTCGAATCGACACCAACGGATGTTCATGTGTTTAGACAAAAAAAAAATTTTAAAACTTTGAAATTCAATTTAAAATTTTAAACTTATAATTATTTGTTATACAACTCATTAACTCAAAATAAGTAAAACCCGTAGGTTTTATTTTGGTTAATACCTGTACTATATTATACTTTTACTTATTACCAATTTTTCTCAGGTATTATTTCAAACCATGGGATCCTTTATACATGTCTGTGTTATATGCTTTTCTCTAAATATAGTCATAAAAAGTTTTTTTATTTATCATTTGTTAATACATTTACTCTTGTTTTTTAACAAAATTTCTTCTACAATTTAGCTATAAAAACAGTATTCCGTATTGGTATAATAAAAAGCAAAGTTTTATTTTTATTTCTAAAAATTCATTCTTCTTAAAATCGTTCACGTTCTAAAAGTTTACTAATTGGTTAGTTCTGTAGAAAACTAAAGGTTCATTTAAGAAACCCAAGTCTTTATAAGTACATAAAAAAATCCTATAAAACTCATATTTACTCTGGTTCATCAGACTCCATCAGACACTATCGAAAGCAAGCAGAAAGAAAGGGGGAAAGAATACTGTCTGATGGAGTCTGATGAACCAGAGTAAATATGAGTTTTATAGGATTTTTTTTTATGGACTTGGGTTTCTTAAATGAACCTTTAGTTTTCTACAGAACAAACCAATTAGTAAACTTTTACAACGTGAACGATTTTAAGAAGAATGAATTTTTAGAAATAAAAATAAAACTTTGCTGTTTTATTATACCAATACGGAATACTGTTTTTATAGATAAATTGTAGAAGAAATGTTGTTGAAAGACAACAGTAAATGTATTAACAAATGATAAATAAAAAAACTTTTTATGACTATATTTAGAGATAAGCATATAACACAGACATGTATAAAGGACCCCATGGTTTGAAATATAAGGCCTGAGAAAAATTGGTAATATAACTCATTAACTACTTGTCCGCTTTCATTACTTTTTTCACTATTAGAAAAGGTTTCTTATTAGTCTTCAGGATTTATAAAAATATTTCTTACAAAATTTATAATAAACTTAAAAGTAACAAAAGTGGATTTTTGAGAGTGATTTTTACTTCGAGAAATATATTTAATTTTTTTTTTTTTTTTTTTTTTTTTTACATGAAATTAAAAGCGTACTATAAATAAAACACACACATACAATATCTCTCTCTCTCTCACTCACTCATTCACTCTCTCTCACTCACACACACACACATTTTAAAAACAATTACAAATTACCACAAAGAAACATAACATTAAAAAAGAAATAAAGGAATAAAATGGAAATTTGTAGAACCAAGGTAGATTCCCCAGGCTTTAAATGCCTAGGTACTACAAATAAAGTGTGTGGTTTCACCTTCGTATTAGCCATGAAAAAGCTAAATAATACAAATTTAAGGCTACCAACACACAATAAAACCAGAAAAAAAAAAATTGGAAAAAACGATTATATGAAAAAATAAATCCGGATGTAAATGGATTGAAGAAAAAAAAAATTACCAAATTGAGACTCTGTAACCAGCAATAAGGTGTAGAAAAAAACAAGGGTAAGATTATATGCAACTGTTGCCAAATATATATTTATAATAACGTTAAGTAGCGTTAATGTAATTTATGAGTGAAACGATTTCTTATAAAATAAAAAACTAGCAGTAAATTTATTTCTTATATTTCTACAAATTATTAAAACTTAATATTTAATATAGCTGATGTTGTTTTTATCCAAATATTAATAATTTTAAATAATCCAACCATACTGGCTGCCGAAAAATGACTTCATATATATATATATATATATATATATATATAATTTGAAATCACAAATATATATATATATATATATATATCTAACTGTACATCGGAAATAACATTATCAGTGCAGCCAAACCATGCAATTTTTACTCTTCTTGATGAGGCATTCTGTAGTGAATAAATTATCAATTTTTTTTCTTTTTTATTATTGACAGTAATTATAAAGTCTAAGCTTCCGCATATGTGGTCAAGGGTGTGAAGAGATTAAACATGACAAATTATGGGGGGGGGGGGGGGGAATCCATTCTGAAATAAATGGGCCTAAAGTTTCATTTACGGGCATGGAGAGACAGATAGTTACAACACAAAAATTGTTATATGTGCTGATGTAATTATCGTAGAAACATGCAGTTTGCTTTATTTATTTTATTTAACTTTAGCATTATATTAGAAAAAAAAATGCATATATACATATATAGGTTTCCAATTGCTCTGCCACTGCAAATTTGCGGGTGCTGAAAGGACTTCTGGTGTGCTGCAAAAAGTTTTAAAGACTAAATTATTAACTTCTTTTTTAATTTCTCAAAAAGAAATTTCCGAAAGTTCCAAATAAGAAAATAAATTTTTCAACGTTATGTTTTTGTGATGTGAATGGAACTTCTCCAACAAAACTGCAGGGGTCGTACTTGTCCTGATATTCCTTAAATTCCTGAAAAATGAAAAAACGTCCTGAAATGTCCTGAAATATGGTAACATGTCTTGAAATTCCTGACATTTCGCGAGTTTTGTACTATAGCACAAACAGTCAGGATTTTTCTGCGAATATATGTATTTTTGTTTTTTCGCGGAATTGCACAAAATCGGTACTTTGAAATTAATAGGTGTTTCAGGGTCAGAAAATAATAAAACGTTTTATCAAAAAAAAAAAAAAAAAAAAAAAAATCTGGAATTTGTCAGTCGGACTGGAAGAAAAATTGCAAATTTTGTTAATTGGTCGTTGAAAAAAATTGGGGTAGTCTTCGACTAATTTCTAAAAAAATCAGGAATGTCTTTAACCATTCGCTGAAATTCGCGAATTTCAGCAAACGATCGCGGAAAAAAACATAAATTTCGGCAAAGGATCGTGGAAAAAAATCGCAAATTTTGGCAAATATTCGTGGGAAAAAAAAATCTTGAATTTCGGCAAACGATCATGGAAAAAAACCTCTTGAGTTTCGGCAAACGATCGCGGAAAAAAATCTCGAACTTTGGCTAGTGATGGCAGAAAAAAACTCTCGAACTTCGACAAACGATCGTGGAAAAAATGTAGTATGCCGGGTAAATGTGTCCTGAAATTGTCCTGAAATATTGGAAAAAGTATGTCCTGTATCACCTAGGACCAGTACTACCCCTAAAACTGTCAAAAATAATAATTTTCAATATTTAAGAACATCTTAGTGTAAAATTCAACTTTATAAAATAGATTTTATTGGATTATCATTAATTTTAGAAAATATTAAATCGTAATAAAATAATGAATGTTGACAAGCTTTGAAATTTTCAGTGGTATTTTTTTTATAACAAATTATAATATTTTAAAGATTTTTTTAAAAATCGTGATGTTTATTTTGATAAATGTAAATTCATAAGAGCATTTTCTTTACTCTTATAATGTAAGTGTGACGCGGAAGTTTAATTGTATGTTCAAATGTGCGGGGCATTTTTGTTCAATTTTGTATTTGTTACTTGAAAATATAGTTTTTTTTTTTTTTTAATCCCCCTGAAATTCTCATTTTTCTTTCTTCTTTTGTCCAACTTGTGTGTATCATAAAGCACTTAACCGATCTTCTCAAAAAATTCATAACCAGATAGACTAGGTAAAAAAAAAAAAAAAGCTATTCTGTTGTAAATAAGATCTATTGAATTCTGAATCAAATATGAGATCTACAAATCTCTGTCAATAAGTACTGGTAGTATCTTTCAATTTTATTTATTTATGGTGCCCCAATAAGGATGCTTTGTAGGGGATTGCTCCCACACCTTCACCTGACGTCATGTAACAAACCACCAACCGCTTTTATGACCTTGCCAACTGTCTGACTCAGACTTCACCTCTCTGAACTCTTATAAACTACCATTTCTTACAAAGACCTAATCTGTAATACCAACCATTATTCAGCAGGTAATATTCGCATACCATTCATCTGGCCCTTATCCAAGATGTGGGGATTCGGAGAAAGAAGAATAAAAAAAATCTAATGGAATTTTTGTTAATCAGAAAACTTATTTCAGTTTTGAATGTGGCAGCTATTTTTATCTAGGGAAACGAGAAAAAAAAATGTTCATTTGTAATTCTTACGGACGATATTTTAAGCTCTTTTCGACTGATTCCGTTTTTTGCAGATAAAAAAAAAAAATTAAAGTATTTCTCTAATGTGTCATTCTAATTATTTTAGACAAATTTGGTGGCGTCCACGCTAAATTAATTCTTATGTGAGAAACACATGTTTCAGAAATCTTTTTGAGCATTTACAACTGATTAACTGGAAACCTAGTATTTGTTTCAGCAATTATCTTCTTTTGTGGTTTATTAAAATTTTGGAAGAATAGGAAAACTAGAGAGAATCGGGGGAAAAATATGACTAAGAAATAGGGGAAGGGAAGTAAGTGTATCGAACTAACACTCGTAATACATATAGTATTCAGGGGTCTGTCCAGACTTTTCTCATAGGGTCCCGTTTTTGTGAAATTGTGAAAAGCTTTTTACATTTGTAAAAAATCTAGTCATAATTTTGTGAATTTGAAACTATTGTTAAATTCAGGTTTTTGTTTATACATTTTTAAAAAGATATATATGTAAGATACATGTTTTCTTCATATGTGTAAAAGTTAGATTAGATTTTACTATTAAATGATTAAATTTGCGAAAGGATCAGTTTCAGGATACAAAAGTTTTGTGAAGGACCTATTTTTAAGACAAAGAATGTGTTGAGGGGTCCTGTTTTAAGGTGAAAAGCTTTGAGAGGGGTCCTGTTTTGAGATGAAATATTTTGTGAAGGGTCCTGTTGTAAAATGATAAATTTTGTGAAGGGTCCTTTAAAGGACTCATTTTCTTCTTAAGGGTCCTGTCCCTGCCGGCGAAGACACTCACGAGCTAATGCTAATCCTATGGGGAGGGATTTTTCTAATATCTCGTTTGCATTTGGACATTTTAAAATTTTTTTTTTGGGCATTGGATAGCCGAAGTCCGTTTCTACGGCGCACCTTTTTTACTTTTTCGACTTTGGTCGCAGATATTATTAATAAAGTTACTTTCATTTTCAAAACCGGTTCTGAAAATGAAAGTATCATTCTAAAAAATATCTGCAACCAAAATCGAAAAAGTAAAAAAGGTGCGCTGTACAGACGGACCTCGGCTATCCAATGCAAAAAAAAAAAAAAAAAAAAAAAAAAAAAAAAAAAAAAAATTGTCGAAATGCAAACGAGATATTAGAAAAATCCCCCCCCCCCCCCCCCCCCATAGGATAAGCATTAGCTCGTGAGTGTCTTCGCCGGCAGGGACAGGACCTTTAAACAGATTGTTAAAACAGGTATTTGAGCTATGTTCGCGTTCACAGCTTTGTTTGCGAAATGTTTGCACACTATTCTTTGCAAACATATTTGTTTACTTTATTATTGGTGACTACAGTTCGATTTATTTGTATACGAAACACTGTAATTGCACAATTTTGTGTAATCAAAAAGGAATTATGTTTAAAAATATCTTATTTATATTTTCTTTTGAGTTAATAATGCGGGTTGATTCGAGTTTTTTCATTCTTTTTTTAGCTGTTCATGGCAAGTGAACCATAACACTGCCTGTGTGGGCGCGAAAGCTGTGGCTTTCTTCCATCTGCTCCTCCATACACCTGGAGGGGCCTGTGTACCGCCAGCTTGTGGCAGGATGCTATCATCTGTCTCGTTACTGCAACCGTGTCCGATGACATACATTTTTTCTAGGCTTTATGTTGAACCGTTAGATATCAAATTTACACCTGAGAATATAAGTACCTTGCCAGGTTATTAGGTCCATTGATAAAGAAACTAGTTAGTTAAATATTAAATTCTTTACCTTTTTGATACAATTTTACTTTAAAAAAAAAAAAAAAAAAAAAAAAAAAAAAAAAAACCCTAGGCAGCATTATTTAGCAAATAGCAACTGAAATATGAATTTCCGTAGTAATTTCGAAGAAGCAATTGCAAAATGCATAATTCAATGTAAAAAGTCTGTCTGAATGGAGAAAAAATCAAAATAACAATCAACACCGAAAGAGACTCAATTGAAAAAATAATATATAAATGGGAAAAATCCTCACATCCGTGACACAATTCAATCATGTATTGAAATGTTTCGTGCATATGCACATTATTAACCCTTTATGTACTGAATTATGAATTCATGATAATTTTATCTTCTAAAGCATTTTTCGGGAATTGTTTAAACTATATTAGAAGATTTACATAATCATTTAATACATTTTAGAAGGATTGGAGGATTTAGGATTAACTAAATTTGAATTTATGGGGATTTTGTGCAATGTTTATAACCCCACTCAAATCTTTTATTTTAAACATTTTTCTTAGTATTTTGTAGAATTAGGAAATGTACAAATGTAATGTTCTTACAATAGAAATCTAGAAATATTTCCGAATGGAAAAATCCTCCCCCCCCACCCCAACGCCACGAAAGCTGAAAAGATGCAAAGGTAAAAGAAATCCTTTTAAAAATATTTTTGTTTTTTGTAACCCATAATGCTTTTAGAACAAGATAAAGTAATGCATCTATAACTCCTTCTAAACTGTATCACTACTAATCGATGTATTAAATGAATTTTATAACAAGTTATTTTAATGGTACTTATAAGTATCGTCAGTAGATAAAGGGTTAAAGACATGATTGCATTTAAAGGAGGCTTCATAAAAATTTAAAATATTTTCTTTATTTTCAGTAATAACATTTTTATCTTTATATTTGTGTGTATATTAATAATAAAAAAAAAATGCCGACATATTTTTTTCATGTGATAATAAAACAATAATTTTCACCACATTTTCACAAGTTACTGAGAATATATTAAAATATATTATGGATGGGGCTCAATTAGTGATTTTGGAAAAAAAAAATGCCAATAATTATTAATCACTGGAGTTATTATAACTAACATTATCCCAAAATCTATTTTAAAACTGCTTTAGACACAATATTTATAATGAATATGAATGAGTTACAATTATGAAATTAATGAAACATTGGGGTTTCCGCGGGATAGAGCATCATGATAAGTGATGCACAGATATATGATATAATAAAGTTTTCACAGAAAGAAAACTTGTTGAGTTGAGTAGCAATATGATTTTCCATATAGGGAAAGGGAATTAAGTAAATCTGCATACACACCAAATCAAATCGAGGAGTAAATGATTATTGCATAGCTGCCAACTCTTCCGATTTTTTCAGAATTCTTCCGAAAAATCGGCATGTTTTCCGATTTTACGCGCGTAATGCGTTTTCTTCCGCTTTTCGTCATTTTCTTCCGATTTTCGCCCTTTACATACGCTTTTTACACGAGTTTCGTCAAAGGATCGTGGGAAAGCCCGAAATTTCGCCGAAGGTCCGCGGGAAAGACGCAAATTTTGTCGGAAGACCGCGTAAAAAACGAGAATTCCCCCAAAAGAGCGCGTAAAAATACGAATTCCGTGAAAAGATCGCGAAAAAAAGCGAATTTCGTCAAAAGATCGGGGTTAAAAAAGCTCCGTCAAAAGATCGCGTAACAACACTATTTCCGTGAAAAGATCGCGTAAAAACGCGAATTCCGTTAAAAGATCGCGGAAAAAACACGCGTTTCGTGAAAAGATTGCGTAAACAACGCGTAGGGGTGATTTTGGTCCGAATTTTCCGAAAATTAAAAAAAAAATCGGCCACCAATTCGAAAATTCGGACGTAAAAAATATCGTGAATTTCGACATCTTCGCCGAAGAAAAAATAATTTTGTCAGAAAAATCGCTACTTTTGTCAAAAGATCGCGAAAAACGGCAAATTTCGTCAAAAGATCCCGAAAAAACGCAAATTTCGTCAAAAGATCCCGAAAAAAAGCAAATTTCGTCAAAAGATCGCGAAAAAACGGCAAATTTCTTCAAAAGATCGCGAAAAAACGGCAAATTTCGTCAAAAATACGCGAAAAAACCCCAGAAATTTCGTCAAAAAATTGCGAAAAAAACACACATTTCGTCAAAAGATTGCGAATTTCGTCAAAGGGCCGCGGAAAAAACGCATAGGGGTCATTCCATGTCAAATAAACGTGGGGTCTGGACCTCAACATCTCAGATTTCCATAATTTTTTGTTTATAGTTTGTATCCATGAAGTATATGAAAAATCTAATTTTTTTAATTTTTTTTCCCTAGTGGATTTTTTTTTACGGAATTTTAAAAATTGCTAAAAGTACCAAATTTAACCAAACTCTCAATCACAAAATCCTTCACAATTCTTTAAAAAATTGGGCTAGAGAGTTAAGTTATATCTTATTTAAAAGCTCTTTTTATGGACTTTAATATGATATGCAACACTAACAATTTTGTGTAAAATAAAGTTTTTGACAAATTTTCAAAATTTTTGAATTTAAATTTTTCAAAAACACTATCTTTAATTTTTTTCAAAAAAATATATGTTAATCTTTGACTTTTTGGCTACAAGTATGCCAAATTTCAAGATGGAGAAATGATGGGGTTTTGAATTATTAATTTTTAAATATGAGTTATACATGAAAAATTTCAAGTATCAGGGGAAAATTAACAATTGTACAATTTCTTTTCATATATAATTCACACTTCTTTTTTCTTAAAAATTTCAGAGTTTGATGCTAAGCAAATTTAGTTCTAAGGCATGAAAATTTTCTAAAGCATATTTCTCAAAATATAATTATATAATTTGCCCTTAAGGGGACTCTTCATTCACTTGAAAGCACCTGATCGGTAAAGTTAAACCTATGGGCAGGTTGTTTTCGAATTTTTCGTTTAAATTTGAATATTTTTAAATGATTTTTTTTTTTACATAGGATAGTTGATGTCGATCTCTCATGTCTATTTTTTAATTTTTCGATTTCGGTTGCAGATTTTTTAATAAAGGTACTTTCACTTTCGGACCGGTTTCGAAAGTTACAGTACCTTTATTAAAAAAATCTGCAACCGAAATAAAAAAATTAAAAAAATTCCCTATTAAAGATTGACCTCAGCTATCCTATGAAAAAAAATCGTTTAAAAATATTCAAATTTAAATGAGAAATTCGAAAACAGCCTGCCCATAGGTTTAGCATTACCAAGCACATGTTTTCAAGTAAGTGAAGAGTGTTTTCACCTGGCACTTCTATCTTTTGATAGTTTAATTCTACAGCCATCACATATTTTCATGCCCTTATTAATATTAAATCTTAAACTGCACTACCAAGTTGTTACATTCCTAAGTTTGCCTGATTTTGAATGAATTGTTTCTTTATAGGGATTGATCTGAATGGGTTACCTCATCTATATAGCTTTTCTATTTCCATTTTAACTCATTTAATTATGTCTTTTTCTTAAAATCACTTTTCTTTTGTTTTATTCTTTGTTTGGCACAGCATGTCCCTAAAGGGATTTTGTGCAATAAAACACAATACAACCACCTTTATAGGGATTGCAGCATTTAACAGAAAATAATGCCCAGTCTTTCTTATCTTCTGACATCATTAATAGTAGTAATTCAAGACTTCTTTGTTAAAGCATTTGATTAAAGTAAAATGAAGCTTGTTTATTAAATAGTTATCCTTCTATATGTAAAAAATAATAATAATAACGATTTGGGAATGTGTCAAACAATTTTGAAAGGAACCAATGAAAATCTGCATAGATACCTCAAAACGCATCTGATTAGTCAGAGCTTTCTGACTTTTCTTAGCAGGAATTGCGCTTGGCGGAAACCATGAAAGTAGAGAGAATGGGTGGGGAAAGGGAAGAATCTTCTGCATTTCGATAGACTTATTTAAGGGGTCGATGGCAAAAGTGATTTTTACAGAAAGAAGATAATTTACATTAACTAATGAGAAGGGGGGGGGGGGGGTCATTTGCATTTCGATTGTCTTCTGCTATTTTTTATGAGGGAGGGTATGTAGATTATTTAATTATTATTACTATAAAAAAAGATAGAAGGAAATATTTATATACACTGCTCAAAACAATTAAAGGATATTGCAGTTTTAGGTAGATTTTGTATCTGGTAAACTGTTTAGCTGATTGGTACATGGTCGACAGACATAGTATGTTATGTGAGAATAAATTACACATGTTTGGCAGAAAAATATGCATTTTATTGCGCATTTGTGTACTAAAGGAAAAAAACACAATTTGTGCATATGTGAAAAAAAGAATAAG
This sequence comes from Maratus speciosus, assembly GCA_963932465.1. Taxonomy (NCBI): domain Eukaryota; kingdom Metazoa; phylum Arthropoda; class Arachnida; order Araneae; family Salticidae; genus Maratus; species Maratus speciosus. Next base: position 90,117 of record CAWVRF010001338.1, read on the forward strand.
AAAATGTGTTTTCTTCAAAGAAAATCATTTTCAGTAGGGGGTATGGTTTCCACGGGCGGCCAGCAACTTTGAACACCTTTGAGGCATGGACTCAATGAGGCTATTAATGACGAGTTGGGGTATTCTGCCCCACTCTTCCAGAAGAGCTCTTTCCAGTTCTTGGAGAGTTTGTGGGGGTTGTTGGCGGCCAGAAACTCGTCTTCCTAGAGCGTCCCGAACGTGCTCGATTGCATTCATGTCTGGAGAACACGCTGGCCATTCCATTCGAACGATTCCTTCCTCGAAAAGGAAATCCTCCACCAGGTTTGCACGATGTGGCCTGCAGTTATCGTCCATTAAAATGAAGTTATCTCCGATTGCTGCAGCGTAAGGGACTACAATAGGTCTGAGGATCTAATCCCTATATCGGCGACCAGTCAGAGCTCCATCTCGAATGATGTAGAGGTCAGTGCGCCCGTCAATGGAGATGCCACCATACACCAACACTCTTCCACCACCAAATCTGACACTTTCGTGCACGAACGCAGGATTATTCCTACTGCCACGGTCCCTCCAGATGAAAATACGCCTATTATCCGGATGCACAGAAAAACGGGACTCGTCAGAAAACAGAATATCGCTCCATTCATTTCTCCTCCAGTTGACATGCTCGGTTGCCCACTCCCTGCGGTCGCGACGATGCCTTGATGTTAATCTAACACATACCATCGGTCGGCGAGCATACAGACCTACAGCATGGAGCCGGTTTCGGACAGTCTGAGTTGAAATCGTGGTGCCTGTAGCCGAGCGAAGGTGTTGTTGGAGAAGAGTAGCGTTCATGGTTCGGTGTCTCCGAGCTGTTAACGCTAAATACCGATCTTCATTGGGCGTTGTTGCCCGTCTAAGACCTTGGCCTGGTCTTCGGCCTGCACATCCACTCTCCAATTAACGGTTCCAGATCCTGGAAATGACACTTTGTAACACTCCAATGGCTTGCGCTACTTCGGCTTGAGTTTGGCCCCCTTCTAACCTACCAACAATTCTCAAAGCTTCTGAATCTGTCAAATGACTTCGCTGAGACATCGTACTCATCGAAACAAAGCAATCACTGAATGCCGATCATCCTTGTCTTCATTCTCTTTTATCCAGTTGAAAGTCAAATTTCATTCGCTGCCGCTGAAGCGACGTTTTTGACGTCGAACTCAAAATTTGCATACTCCACAGTTTGAAAACCAGAAAAATTTGCATTTGTGATTCTCTTCTTCTATTTTCAGCAAAAAAAATTTCGTTTATATCTTTATTTTATATAAAACTTCAAATATCCTTTAATTGTTTTGAGCAGTGTATATATAATTTTATACATATATGTTGGTAGCGAAGTGAAAATTTCAGAGGAGAGGAGATTTATATGATAAGATTATTTACTGTAACTACAAATTATTGACTTCATTAGAAAAAAAATTCCAATAATTTTAATAAAGTTGTTGCTTTTTAAATTTAACATTTTTAAAATTTACAATATTTTAAATTTTCTATTAATTTATAATTTTATTTAATTGTAAATTTATTTAATTTGTAATCATTCAAATAAATTAGAAATTTTACCTTTTTTTAATGATTTTATATTTAATAATTCTTATAATTATGAAACTCAGTATGCTCTAATGATTATGTGCTTGGAGATAGGAAAAAAAATTGTCAGGAGTTGGGGAGGAGCGTATTTTTACCAAGTGGAATCTAAAAATTGAATGCATAGGAAATAAGGGATCGCAAAGCGATCCAGAATGGAAACGCGAAACAATTACATATGGTGTTGGCTAGAAGATAGGGATGGCTTCGCGATACTGAACAGAATAGCGAATTGATTACAAAAGGGGTTGATGAGCGTAGCGAACAGGGGGGCTGAGCCCCTCCCCCCTAGTTAAAAGATAATTAATGTAGGACATACTTTTACAAAAACTGTTTAAATGCAGAATTTATATCACTGCACAAGTAAAAAAATTGCAGTGCAGTTGTAATGCAAACCTAAACTAAAAAAGAAAACAGCTCTCTGATTGGCTGGTCTGATTAAACTAAACTAAAATAAAAAGTGTCTCCACCTGAATGGCTACAGTCAACTGAAACCAAAACTAAAAACAAGAAAGTAAAATTGTAATTAAGTAAGACATCCAAATATATTAGAATTTCAAGTAAATAAGAACTGAAAAATCTTATTAAAACATCATTATTATTATTATTTTTAATTGTTTAATGGTGTTTTAAGATGATATTTTAGTTTTTATTGTTTCTCACCAGTTTCAACTTATATTCTTTCAATTACTTATAAAAAGAGTAGAAATATAGAACTCCTTATTTCCAGGTATAAGGTACCAGTACCAGTAGTTTCAATAAACCATTCTTATTCAAAAATTAATAGCTCGAAATCCCATCATTTCTCCATCTTGAAATTTTGCATACTTGTAGCCAAAAAGTCAAAGATTAACATATATTTTTTTGAAAAAAATCAAAAATGGTGTTTTTGAAAAATTTAAATTCAAAAATTTTGAAAATTTGTCAAAAAATTTTGTTTATTCAAAATAGTTAGTGTTGCATATCATATTAAAGCCCATAAAAAGAGCTTTCAAATAAGATATAACTTAACTTTCTAGCCCAATTTGTTAAAGAATTATAGAGGATTTTGTGGTTGAGAATTTGGTTAAATTTGGTACTTTTGACCATTTTTTAAATTCCGTAAAAAAAAAACCGCTGAGAAAAAAAAAATTAAAAAATTAGATTTTTCATATACTCCATGGATACAAACTATAAACCAAAAATTATAGAAATCTGAGATGTCGAGGTCCAAAAATTGCATTTTTCTCGTTGATTTGACATGGAATGACCCATAGCTGGTATCGAAAGTGGATCCCCCCCCCTCCCCCCCCCCCTCCTTCCTGCTGTAACTTTTCAGAAAATTTGCTGTGAATTTCAGAATTTTTTTTTTATACTCAGAATCACCCTCAAAAAAAAAAAAAAAAAAAAAAAAAAAAAAAAAATTAAGTGTCTTTTAATGTAAAAGGTAGGATATCTATGAATATTTAAAAAAAAGAATTAATAATTTTTAATATATTCAAGTTATTCTTTTTTGTCATAATATATATTGCGTAATTGCAAATTAGTGAATATTTCATTCGAATTTCTCTTTGAAATTTGTTTATTTATAATAATTCAGCTGTTTTTTAATCCTTACTGAAAGTGTTATAAAACTTTAAAAATCTTCTGATTTCTTCTGATTTTTCGCCAAAATCTTCTGATTTCTTCTGATTTTTTGTCCAAAATCTTCTGAGTTTTACCGAAATTTAGTTGGCAAGTATGTTATTGTGAAAGGACCTACTTGAAATAAATCTATAAAAACAAGTAACATCTGTGCTCATTTGAAAAGATGTTAGGAGATTTCGTAAGTTGTTTCCCCTGCATTGCTACTCTTATCGCTGTAAAAGGAGTTTTACAGGCTTTGTACAACCAAAAGATAAAAATCTAAAAGTGGATATTTAATACTGAACGAAAAAAAGGTTATAAACTAAGTTAAATGACTAAGCATTATGCAAATAATTATCGGTGATGAAATATTGATGTTTTAGTAGAATGTTTAGCGAGAAATGATTCTAAAAAAAGGGTAATGAAATGTCATTGCTCTTTCTAAATGCCGGCTTTCATTCGAATACTTTTTAAAACCCTCCATTATGAGTTATTACCAAACAACTATAATTAAGACAAACTTTGCGCTAACCTAGAAAAATTGAAAAGAGGAGTGAAATAAAGAAATATATATATATATATATATATATAAATCTGATTGGAAAGTTTGATTCACTAAAAGACAATATCAAATCCTGTCTTTGACTGTTTGTCAAACATTTTTTAAGTTTGAGCCATATGTGCTGACCTACTGTCATAGTCATCAGATATTGTATACTGCGATTTTGTCTATCGTGTACATAAATATTATTATATTTTCCACACAATCCGTCACGTTGTGCAGCCTATTTACATATTTTCTAATGATTTTAAAGCTCAATTTCTTTAATCGTTTTTCTAATAGTTCATGCTGTACGCGTCTCGTGTGTTAAAAAAAATATTTTGAAGGTGCTTTATTCGTTTTTTTTTTTTTTTTCTTTGAGATGAGAGCATTTAATACTTAATCCGGTATTAAAGCCTGTCTGGAGCAAATCCGAAGTGCTAAAAATAAATGACACGTATACAGATTCCAAAAGACTTCGACCGTCTTCAGATAAAAGCTTAAGAGGAATGTTGTTAGGAAATTTTAGAAATTGTTTTCCTGCATTATTATTACTATTCTGAAAAAAATAGTTTTACACGCATAGCAAATGGGGAAGGATGATAAAAATGGATTACTTTTAATCTAAAATAATGAATGAAAGATAAAATATTCTAATATAAGATATATAAATTACCATTAAGCACAAATAGATTCATTCCATGATGGATAATGTTTTTTATTAAAAAAATGTTTAGTAAAACAGATATTGGAAGGTAAACAAAATAAATCCCCACTTTAAATTTCGGTATTCGTTGAAGGAATACCTTTAAGAAATCTTCCATTTCCAGCTGTTACCAAACAACTGATAGATTAACTCAAACATTGTTCTTACCTAGAGAAAATTAAGAGAGTACGATTAAATAAACAAATAAAAAACTACAAATTTATAGATAAGTGATAGGTGTCCTGTTTATCCCGACAATTAATAAATTTTGACTGTTTCCAGAAAATCGTTAAAGTTTTGCTGGAATGTGATTCCACCTACCATACTTACATTCACTGTGTGATTTTTAACTTATGCCTTTACGAAATTATCTTAATATTTAACATTTTTTTATGGACATAAATATGCTGAAATTCTAAAAAAAAAAAAGTAACTACCGCTGTCACCGCCGCCGGTTTTGAATTTTTTGTGACCGGAGGTCTTTCTTCGTTAATATTAAGAAAAATATTGCTTTCAAAAATAAGAAAATCGGTGGTATTATACAGAAATGTTTGATAAACACGCTGATGCAGACAGTTTTCAAATCGAAGAATTATTTTAAGAGATATTTAATGCTAAAGTTGGACAAAATCGTTCCACTAAAACAGTTTTATAGCAGCAAAAACTATACATGGGAATGTAATCATATTTGGATCATTTTATACGTTTGAAGTTCCCGGTGTGCTGACTGTATTTCTTTTTTTAATTTGACTCATTTTTTGAGGTTTTATTTCTATTTTAAATTCAAATTTTGAGCATTTCGAGAGATATTTTTTACATATTTTAGAAAATGGTATTAATTTAAACTGTTGCCAACTGTATAAACAGCGCAAACTATAATGTTTGCTTCAAATTAAAAATTTACTTACACGTGACTATTATAAACAGAAAATATACTTTCAAATTAGAATTAAATAATTGCGTATAAAAAGCCGGACCTTATTGAAAATTACTTCATAAGAACTATATTTACGCTTGAATTTTAACAGAGAAAGGATACTGTAAAATAATAAATTCATTAACATGCATTAGAAGTCTTAAATAGGAGAAATTACGTCACATTTACGTCACGTTACACTTATTATGTAAAATGAACAAAAAATAATATTGCAAAACAGTTTAAATTTAGAAATTGCGCTAGACATTTAGTTGCTATTTTGAGAGGATCTTTTCAACCATTTTTCAACTAAATAATATTTCATTTCTAACAAAAGTATTTTCACGTGAATATTAAAAAGAGAAAGAATAGTTTGGTCAAAATTACGTCAGATTAAAAACGATTGATTTAAAATGTCTTACTTAAAAGAATTTTCTTTTCGCTTTGTTAAAAAATACCGGGAGACAAAGACTGTTTACTTAATTCCTTTTATATTAGCGTATTTTGAAATGTTTCACTGATTTTACTTAATCAAAGACGAAAACAGCGATTGTATCTTTGGTACTACTTAGTTATCCCGTCGACCAAAAATCTATCGTCAAACTATAAGATTAAATGCCAATAATGGTTGATCGTAAATTTCTCATTAACTTGACTTTAAGCAAGTTACACGTGTCTACGTCATCAAATTATTTTTATTTCGACGTTTTATTTGTATTTTTATGATTGTTGCACTAATTTATTTGTTCTTTCGTTATTTAAAATAAAAATATGTCGATTTGTATAATTTGGCGAGTGGTTTGGCGATTTATATAATTTGGCGAAATTGGTCGACAGGATAATCAAGTAGTACCGCAGCTGATTTGGCCTTAAAATTCCCCAATCAAATAGAAATGAATAGAAATCCGTTCATAGGGAGATCGCCACTGTTTTTTAAATTATAATTCAAATCAGCGTGCTTTTAGGGGCATCCCACACTGAGACGACAAGCGACATGAAGGCGAAACATGTAGCGCATAAACCGGTCGAAACAAAGGACGAAGTTGTTTCAAACCTGTTTTAAACCAGTTTTTCCAGTGAATTCAAGCGACATGTCTTATGTGTCGCCTTAGTGTGGGATGCCCCTTAGAGTCTGTGGTGTCTGAACGCTGGTTGACGAGCGTAGCTCGTAGGGGGCAGAGCCCCCTAGTGCTGAAACTTAATTGGAAACTAATTGGAAACTAACCCTAATTGGAAACTTAAACGGTTCTCTTGGAATTTATTTTAGAAAATGGCAGTAATTTTCTGAGCAATATAAAAATTATTTTAATTATTAGTCAGGTTCTTTTTGTTCAATTAAAAACGATACGATTGTTTACCCCTTTAGCTAAGGTGCTCTGCCTCTGCGAGCTATGCTCGCCCCCACTCAGATGCCGCAGACTCTATAAACACACTAATTTGATAGGCTTTAAAAATATTACGGAAGAATGAATTATAATTAAAAAACCAGTGTCGATCTTCCTGTAAACGGGTTTTCATTCATTTCCCTTTTACTGAGGGATTTTAAGACCGAATACAAACATGACTTACAGCTTTATCAAAATTTGATCATCTTGTTATTTTATTAATTGCTGTGAATAATCTGCAATTTTTTAAATGGAAATACTTTATGCTAAATACTAAATATTTTAAATCTATTTTATCTTTGCTAAATTCACGTTTTAAGTTTTCTCTTTAGAGCCTCAGATGTATTCATCAACACATACTGTTCTTCATCCGACACGCATACATACGTGACCATCATGTTATGTTGAATACTGAATTAAAGAGTTAAAAGTAGAAATTATTTATATCTAATAATTTGAAACATTTAAATTTTTTTTAAAAAAGATAAAATATTAGATATGTCGCCCCCCCCCCCAAAAAAAAATAAATAAATAAATAAATAAAAAAAAATCACTCGATTTAACCTTTTCTGGCGCGGTGTCCTTAAAAAAGGACACCTAATTTTAATTCCAAAACTGACAAACGGCACCAAGAATATTTAACTAAAATTTTCCTATTATAATGTACATGAAAATAAGCAAGTTCGTATTTTCTAATAAATTCGTTTATAAATTGCGGTGTCAGTCCATTATTTCATCAGTTTATAAACAGAATTACTCCGCGCCGGTAAGGGTTAAACCATTGTTAAAACCGTGCCAATCCTGATGTAAAGAGATTAAAGCAAATTTTTCTTCTTTTTTTCTTAATTACTGAATCTGGGTAAGATGAAGTCATAATATATTGGCATATACTATCCATAATTACACGCAGAAAGTAGCAAAATTAGTTGTTAATATATAGAAACAACATAAAAAGGCAAAATAATTTTCTGTGTAAAGATGTCCTATTAATCGGTCGCCAGACCCGAACTGGTTAATACTCCAGTGTATTAATAGGATGTCTTAATTTATATTCAGTCAATCACATTGTACTGCCTATTTCATATTTTTCTACTGCGTTGAATGCTTTATTTAAATAAGCTTCTTTATACTGCAGCTTTTTAATATTTATTCTTTTAATCTTTCCGATTAGCTGCAGAGGTAGATATTAAAGATGCGCATGGTTTAAATGTGATTGAAATCTTTCTGAAGAGGAATTATTCGCATATCTTTTTCATCAAAGAGATGATAATGCTTAATACTTAATCCAATATCTATTTGATGTTCTGGTTCATTTACCGCACTCGTGGTTTCACTGGCGAGAGCGTTGTCTCGCACGCCACTGATCTTCCCTTTGCCATCTTCATGGCCGCGCGCACGTGTTCTGCCACCAGAAGCGTCTTCGTTTCCGATCGATCCTCGGAATCGGCGTCCCGTGTCCAACATAGGAGAGTTGAGTGAACGAAGGCATGCTGCTCTTGTAAAAAAGTTACATTTTATATATTTAGTGTGCAGATGCCCTCTTTTTATGCGGGATACTAAACTTCTCTGATGGGCAGCTATGGCAGAGATTGGATGCAGGTATGTGTTATTGCATTATTTATGCTTGCTAAGGTGGGATCGTTCTTTCAGTTGCACATGGTTATCCCCCTTTTGTGCACTTTTCAGTGGCGCCGCGCGATGGAGATTAACTTCTCATTGAATTTTAGAAAACTGATTAAATCTATACCAGCGGACCCGTCCGAGGCATTAGTACTACAATTTTTGAAATTATTTGCAGACACATTTTTTCCGTAATTTTTAAATTAACTACAATTTTTAACTAAACAATGTGTTTTCACGAAATGCGGGTGTACTATGACAAAACCCCGTTCAAAAACATTTCTCACGATATCTCATTTATTGTTGTGTGTTTTGTATGTGCATAGAAAAAGGGATCTTGACATAAAAAATAATATACATGATAATTGACGTTAGAAGTAATATGTATGATTATTGATAGTATTAAACAGCTCTGCTTAGTAAATAGTGATTGGAATTGTAAATTTATTCTGACATTGATTAAATTTTCTCCGCCGGCTTTTAAATACATCAAATCACTATTATCTTGCTTCTCCCTTTCTATTAAATCAAGTTGAAATAATTTCTGTTGTACTTCTGTAAAGCTGCAATGGTAATTAATGAAATGAAATGGGGGCTTGGTAGTTTAGAATTGTTTTACACCTTAAAGAATTGCCATTATCAATCGTAATAACATCGTTGAAACGATATAAAACAAGCTGTCATGTTGAAAACAAGCTTTTTTAACAGCTAATACCCAGTCCAATATAACCTATCAAATAGTTGCTATTCATTGCTTTATCGTGTGTTAGAGAAGAAAGAGAAAGGAGTTATTCATTCGCTATTTAATACATTACCACATTTTAAATTTTTATCGCAATTTTAATATTAACAAATTTTCTTAAAAAAAAAAAAAAAAGCATGCGCGCAGTTACATGCATGTATTATGTATGATTTATTTTTGCTGGTGTCTCATTAAAGATATCTTTTGATATATACTATAAGAAAGTAGATGTTTATATTGATTTTTTGTTGACAATTTAAATTTGAAGTACTAAATTGTGTATTTACTTTTGTATATGAAAAACTGAAAACCGGAAAAAAATTATAACGAATGCATAAAGTAGGAAAGATGCCAGACTCTTTTTCTGTTTAGTAAATAGCTACTAACCTTCGACACAAAAAAAAAAAAAAAGAAAAGAAAATAGGCTTGACGAAAATAATGGAAATGTTGCATTGGTTATTGAAACATTCAAGTAATATGTTATAAATGTTTGGTATAATAATATTAATAATAATATCAATAAAAACAATAACGAAAACAATTCGTTATTGAAAAATCACTTATAAAAGTTTCACTACTTTCAAACTGTGAAGATGTCGAAATTGTAATAATTTATTTTAACTTAATACTATTAAAACAAGTTTGAAGGCAATATTTGATAAGAGAGATGCTTCCTTTTTAAAACTTTAAGTTTTTTTCATATACTAATTTTTAAAATCATTAAATTAAAAATAAAATACTCAGTGGATAAAACATTTGAAAATGCTTCACGTATTTAAATTTTAGAATTATGTTAAAACTAACTTCTGAATGACTACAGAAACACGAGTAATTCCTATTTAAAAAATGACTTAGTTTTTTAAGGGGGGGGGGGTTACTTTATGCCAAGAAAAATAATTCAAAGCATTTATAACAAATTTAACGAAGGTATTAAAAATGTAATAGTAGTTGTTAATTTAAAGCAGGTTTAAAATGATTTTGTTTTTTAACCATTAGGAAAAATGGTTATTGTCCTCGTCAGGGTAGGATATCAAAAGCATATCTGAAGCTTTTTATTGGTCGAATCCGCATTTTATTCGTTTTCTGATTGGTCTATACAGTAATCTGTATTTCCCTTTACTATCAACAGAGATGGATTCTTCTGTTGCCACTATGACAAAAAAGTAATAACTACAAAAAAAAAAAAAAAAAAAAAACTAAATAAATAAATAAATTAAAAAAAAAAAAATAATACATAACTCAGAAACACATTGAGATACAGCTTTCAAACAAATTGCATTTAAAAGTACGTTTTTTTCTCTATACGACGGTGTAAAAAGTAATATTGTGGGATGTTTAGAAGTTTAAGAATGAAATTTCATTTAAAATGGGTCGTCAGATTTCTTGGAAATCTGCCGATGGAAAAACCTTTTCCCGAACAGCCAATGAAATGCTTGGATAATACGTAAGTTTCAGGAAATCTGAGGAGTCGCAGGCGATTTTTGTCGCTTGCAATTTTTACGTGTAATAACACTATTAATGTTTAATCCATGGCGTACGTAATGTGTGATCAACTCCGTGTGATTTCTTATGTCTTAAATTTTAGTCTTTGAAAAAATCATTTTCCAAATGGTCGTTGTAATTTGTTAAATTGCTTTTTTGAAAAAAAAAAAAAAAAAAAAAAAAAAAAAAAAAAAAAAAAATGTAAATATTTATTTACTTTATTTCTTTTTAAAAAATGGCAACACGATTTATTTCTTACCTAAAATCGTTAAATGGAAACGCCTGAAGTGCATTTAAAGCAGTTCAAAGGTCTCTTATTAGAGTTTACACGATCCAGAGCTCTTGTTTGCTATTTGCCCCCTGCCTCACGTGGTAGGATATCCGGACTTCGCTCACGTTTATATACACCCCCTCTCCTCTTCCCTGAATGAATAAAACCCCGCCGTAATTTCCGTTCGATTTGCCCTCGCAGACTCGATCCCCGCCAATTACAGAACGCCCTTCTCTTCCCATTTAATGTCGATTTTATACGGACAAGAATTGGAATTTGTATATGGTGCAGTGCGTATTGCGATTTAGCACGGAATATAAACCTTTCATTTGGCAAAAATACGGAAAGCTTTGTCACTGTTTATATAGGGCTTTATGAACCATAAAATGTATAATTTGTGGATTCTGGAGTATAATTTCCATTCTTTATTTATTTTTCTTTACTGAAACGAACTTCCAAATTAAATTTATGGATCACCAATCACAAACAGTTAATGTGAAAACAGTTATAAAACAGTAATGTTAAAAACAGTTATGAAAGTAGTATAAAAAATCGAAAAATAGTTAAAATAAGCGCTAAAAATAAATGGTAGAAAAAATAGCAGAAACTTGGCTGTAGTTAAGAAGGCATTTTTTTCCCCCTTTCTTTCATTAGATGAAGCAGACCATGGTAACGTGCACATAACGTATGACTAAAAGCTTAAAATGGAAAAAGTTTAAAACTAGTGTTTTAAAAATATTTCATTGTTGCAGTTTCACAGCAGTTGGCCTATTTTAGCGGACGTGATGTGGCGCTTCATTAACTCATTATTATTAGCGTTCGTAAGCAGTTTAACAATAAAGACTATTTAGCGATTTATCAATCACATGCGCCCGCCTAACGAAAAAAATGCCTAAAAATTAATTTGAGTTCTAAAAAAACATTAAAATGTATTGCCATCTAAACCGTACACTGTAAAAAAAAGGGGGGGGGGGATTCCAAATAATGGGGCAACAATGTGGCACAATTTTTCAGTTATGTTTCCGCATATTTCAATAGAATATTCGGAAACGTTTCTGCATATTTCGGATATGTTTGTGCGTATTTCGTAAATGTTTCTGTGCATTTCGGAAGCCTTCCTGAAACACTCATGATTTTAAGAAAGTAATTAGCTTTTTAAAAAGATTTAATATTATCCGATTGAATTTTATTGCATAATAATATTAGAGTTACTGTTTATCGTTTGTTGCACATACAGGGGTAAATAACTTGCTCGAAATATATACTCTTATTCACGAATCTATGATAGATATTAGATATTTGATTGATTAATGATTAATAATGTAGTACTAGTATCAGTGAAGCACAGATAGCACTGCTTATACGTTTTTATAATCTTTTCCTTTTGAACCTATTGTTCCGATTCACAACTTTTGTAATGATGAAATGTATCGTTTATTTATATGACCGAAGGAATTCATAATTTCACTTGCATTATGTGTTTTATCCTCGTTGTTCATGAATCGTATATTTGTAAAAATACATTGAAAATTTTATTTATAGATCTATAAATAATTAATTTTTAAAATGCTATCTCATGAGCTCCATCGTGTTGTTTAATACGTTATGAAACTGTTTAATTTTAATAATAAATGCTAAATCATAAATAAATAAATCCAGCATATAGTAATTTAGAACGTTATCCGCTCATGCCACGCTCTTAAATATCGAATTTTTTAGAAACCGTTTTTAGCGAGCACTTAGACTTACAACTTATAAGTAATCTCCATGTCAAATTTTAAGTTTCTAACCGCAATCGTTTCAAAGAAATTGCAATTTTAGAACATTTTTTCCCCCTTTTAAATTTTGAATTTTGTAAAATCTTGTTTCTGTACGAGTATTTACGTCTTAAGTAACAACTATGTCAAATTTCAAGTTTCTATCTCTAACAATTTCATATAAACCGTAATTTAGAGCATTTTTAGAATGTTTTCCGCCCGTTTCACCTTTTCAGATTTCGATTTTTTTAGAAACCGTTCCTATCGAGAATTTACATCTTAAAAATAACCACCATGCCCAGTTCCAAGTTTCTAGCCTCTTTAGTATCACAAAAATTTTAATTTTAGAACATTTCTTTCTTCCTCCTTTCTTCCATGATGGAGTAGTAGTATCGAAATAAAGTATAGCCTATTTAAATTGAAGAAAGATATTACATCTGTTAATTAATATAGCCTATTTTGGAACGGAGACTATGATTGTCATTTGGCACCATTACTTTTAAAATCTGTTATGTCGTTCAAGAGATCCTTTATAAACAAACGCACAAAGTTTCTTCTTTATAATAATATTAGTTATGGTTGAAGGTTAGTGCAAAAAAACCTATCTTTGATTTCAATCATAATTTGCAAAAGGCTTTATATATATATATTCTAACAACCAAGGTTAGAATATATACCCATTAGTAATTCTTGTTTTCTGCAGTTTTTACATTTCACTGGTCAATTACTCTGATTAATTTTCCTGTTTAATTTTGATTTTCTTAAGGCTTTCCTTTCGTATTGCCGGTATGTTTGTTTACTTTAGTTTGCTTTATTTGGGATGTATTGCCAAAAACTTATTCCCCCTTTTAAAAATAGACCTGCCGATTGAAATTTCAAGATCACCGTTTACCGGTAAATTCCAATTCTTCCCGGCTTCAGGTTCATCAGCCCCTTCTGGGTCACCATAGCAACGGAGGCCCAAGATCATTGGGATGCTTGCGCGCGCACTGTTTAACGTAAACTACGGAAAATCAGTGGGAGTGTCCTTGTAGTAACATTTTATTTTTACATGGTTTTAGTAGTGTTGAATGGCAGCGGTATTTATACTGTTTGAAGTCTGCACTATGTCTGCATACCCCTCCCTTCGCTTGAAATAGGTAAATGCATGACTTGTTCTCTTCGAATTTATGTTTCCTGTCAAACTGTGACACGTTTTTTCTAAGCCTTGACTTGGTACATTGTGCTCTACCCTTAACTTTTATGTATTAGACATTAATCATTGGTTTTGGTGGAGCTTTTTGTGTTTTGAAAACACGAAGATGATCAAAAAGTCTATTTTTCTTAAATCGTGTTTTGAAAAATAGTTAGATTTATGTCTCTTGTCGAACATGACATCATTTCATTTAGATATCAGCTCGTTACCTTTTATTTGAGTTATTTTTGCCCTTAAACTGACTGATTATAACAAATAAAATATCTTATTGCTGAAAAACGATGGATTTTTTTTTTAGTCGCATTGTTTTAAGTTATCAAGTCTGTTTTTAATGACCATCGGATGAAATGTTATTTTTTATGAGCTTTCTTTTAAATTAATGACGAATTGTTCAGTTTTTGATAAACATAGAAGAGGAACGTAGCCTCTGAATTAGATCTGTATGTGGGTAGCTTAGGGGTACAATTAATGCAAAAATTACGCCACCTCGTCACACAAATTTTGTGGGTTTTTTACGCCTCCCTTCCCCTTTGGTGTTTGTCGCACATGAGTAATAGCCTCCCTCTTCTTATGACTACCTAATTTATGCAACTATTAATTTAGGGTTAAACTTTACGGGGATAAAAAAAAAAAAAAGGTATATGTATGCGATCTACCTAATGATAATAAATATTATAAAACTTTTACCATCTTGTGCGGTTTTACTTCAAGCTGTTGCAATTGGAAGAAAAATGAAAAGTAAACCTAATTTTATATGAATAAAAATACATATATTTTTTAAAGGAATTTTATTATTGCTGCTTACATTTATTATTGCTGCTTACATATTGCTGCTTACAGCTGCCCGGGTACCCGCCCAGCTGCCCGCCCGGGCTGGGTTTTTTTAATAAAAAACTCAGGTATAAAACCCGGGTTTTTTAAAATATATTTCTGGAACAGAACAGATGATGCATTTTTTAATAGTTTATGGTTTTTTTGTTTTATTTATTCACTTCTTTGAATCTTATAAAATATATTTGTACTAATTTACTTGCATTTTTAGATTGGAAACAATTGAAAAACATACAATTGATAGCTTTGCAATTTAAAATTTGTTTGTTATTTAAATTAAAGGGATCATATCTATATATACAGGTATAAGCACAGAGAAAAATAGTGAGATCATTATTAAGACTATGAAGTCATTTCCATCTATTAGACTATGAAGTGTTCACAAAGATTGTATTTGAGATCAGGATTGCCACTTATTTTGGCAATCAAATTCCTTGCGCTTTCCTAAGCAAAAAATTAAATTTTCCCAGAGTAATTCCTCTGAGAATTTTCAAAATTTCAACGGATAAATTTTGCAAAGTACCAAAGTTTAGTAAAATTCCATGTTTTTAATATTCATTTTTAAATTCCCTCAGATTTTCTTGTTTTCTCTATATAGTGGCAACTGTGAAGATTATTAGGTACTTTTCGGTTAGCCGGGCGACAGTATTATGTATACTATACTATACATATACATATATATATATATATATATATATATATGAATATATGTGTACATATACAATATATATATACATATATAATATAAATATATATATGTATATGTATATATATTTACATATGTGTATGTATATAAATATGTATATAAACACTGGCGCCCGGCTAACCGAAAAGTACTGATTATTATTTGTGAAGAAGGTGGAATCATCGTCCACATTCTGGCAGTTTAATTTACCCGGGGAAAATTGCCCATTTAACCCGGGTTTTTTAATAAAACCCACCCGGACTAAGTTTTTTACAACCCTGCCCTTATTGCTAAAGTTCTATAACGTTTGTTGAAGCATGTTTTGAGCTTATAACCGTATTTTCAAAATTAGCTTCCATTTTAAATTCAATACTTTGTGTCATTTTCAGGAGTTTTATGTAGAATTAAAAACTTTTAGACATTTTAAAATAAGAGAATTATTCTAAATGTTATACCTATAAAGGTAAAAATAGATTTTTTTTTTTTCATTCTTTTTAAACAATCTTTTATAGGCATTCAATATTTATGTGAACACGTTGACCGCTGTAATATTTGCAGGTATAGTTAATCGTATTTTATTCATACGGCCGTCAACGTATTAAAAATCACGCCTAATTTCCTGACTGCAATTCATCTCTCTATTCTAAAAAAAAGTAACTACCTCTGTCACCGCCGCCGCCGGTTTTGAATTTTTTGTGACCGGGGGTCTTTCTTCGATAATATTAAGAAAAATAATGCATACAAAAATATGAAAATCGGTAGTATTATACAGAAATGTTTGATAAACACGCTGATGCAGACAGTTTTCAAATCGAAGAATTATTTTAAGAGATATTTAATGCTAAAGTTGGACAAAATCGTTCCACTAAAAAAGTTTTATAGGAGCAAAAACTATACATCAGAATTTAATAATTTTTACATCATTTTATATGTTATAATTTCCCGGTGTGCAGAATTTATTTAATTTTTTAATTTGACTCATTTTTCGAGGTTTCATTTCTATTTTAAATTCAAATTTTCAGCATTTCGAGAGATATTTTTTACTTATTTTAGAAAATTGTACTAATTTAACCTGTTGCCACCTGTATAAACAACGGAAACAATAATGTTTGCTTCAAATTAAAAAAAATATTTACACGTGACTATTATAAACAGAAAAAGTCATTTGGAATTAGAATTAAATAATTATGTTCCAAAAGCAGGAACTTATTAAAAATTACGTCATAAAAAGTATACACGTGAAATTTAAAAGAGAAAGGATATTGTAAAATAATAAATTCATTAACATGCGTTAGAAGTCTTAAATAGGAGAAATTACGTCATATTTACGTCACTTTACAGTTATTACATAAAATGGACACAAAATAATATTACAAAGCAGTTTAAATTTAGAAATTGCGCTAGACATTTATCTGATATTTTGAGAGGATCTTTTCAACTATTTTTGTTAGCAAAGCGCAAATAATATTTCCTTTCTAACAAAATTATTTTTACATAAATATTTAAAAGAAAAATAATAGCTTGGTCAAAATTACGTCAGATTAAAAACGATTAATTTAAAATGTCTCATTTAAAAGAACTTTCTTTTCGCTTTGTTAAAAAATACCAGGAGACAAAGACTCTGTTTACTTAATTCCTTTTATATTAGCTAATTTTGAAATATTGTTACACGTGTCTACGTCATCAAGTTATTTTTATTTCGAAGTTTTATTTGTATTTTTATTAATGTTGTACTAATTTATTTGTTCTTTCGTTATTTAAAATAAAAATTATGTCAATTTGTATAATTTGGCGATTTATATAATTTGGCGAAATTGGTCGACTGGATAATCAAGTAGTACCGCAGCGGATTTGGCGTTAAAATTCCCCAATCAAAGAGAAATGAATAGAAATCCGTTTATAGGGAGATCGCCACTGTTTTTTAAATTATAATTCAATCTTTCGAAATCTTTTTAAAGCCGATCAAATTAGCGTGCATTTAGAGTCTGCGGTGTCTGGACGGGGGTTGGCGAGCGTAGCTCGTAGGGGGCCGAGCCCCCTAGTATTATTAAATAATAATAAATAAAAGAGCTTTACAATACGTTAATTTTGCGTGGATCCCGATTATGGAAAATGCACGGCTTTGATTTAGGTTTGGTAGAAAGCGCAAAGTTGTAAATTTATTATTATTTTTTTTTAATATTTTTTTTTTTAAGGCATGACAACATGAAAGGAAAGAAAGAAAACGCATTATTTAAACTATTTAGGATTTCTAAATTGAAATAGTTTTCTAAACGTATAATCACAATTTAATTAATATTAAAATATTAATAGATAAGAGAGAATATATTTTTTAAATATAACCCTTCTTCATTTACATTTTACTTTCTACATTCTAGTGTTTAAAATATTTCATTTTCAAGTTTCATAGCCAGTTGACATATTTTAGCGAGCATGGTTTGGGCGCACAATTAACTCCATTCTTGTT
The DNA here is from genome assembly GCA_963932465.1 of Maratus speciosus. Classification (NCBI taxonomy): domain Eukaryota; kingdom Metazoa; phylum Arthropoda; class Arachnida; order Araneae; family Salticidae; genus Maratus; species Maratus speciosus. The sequence goes on from CAWVRF010001338.1 coordinate 107,928, forward strand.
GTAACTTATGTATGGCTGTAAATATTATTTGGCGATTTATCACTTGCGTCCGGCTAACGAGAAAATACACCTTAATTTATTACTTTCTTCTATCTTTACAAGAAGAAAGTATTGGATTCGTGAAAAATTTCGACTTCCGGTTTTCGATGGATTTATATGTTTTAGAAGGTCCTGAACACGATTTGATGGTTTTTAGAAAATGTCTGTCTGTCACTCTGTGAGTCTGTATGTGACAAATATTTTGTGGGCGCTCTATCTCAAGAACTAATGCACGGAATTTCACAAAACTTTACATTCAGTTAGACCTTGATATAAACTGCTTCTTATTACTTTTTGGTGTAAATCGCCCAACAGGTGGCGCTGCTGTGCTGCATTTTTCACGATTTCCGCTATAGCATCTCAAGAACTAACTCACGGATTTTCATAAAACTTCAGATTTAGTTAGTCCTTGATATTTGGTGCTAATTACTTTTTGGTGAAAATCGCCCTACAGGTAGCGCTGCTAGGCTGCCTTTTGTGATAATAACTTTAGCAAATGTGAAAGTAAATCATATTAATATTCTTTACGTTACATTTTTTGCAAAAGAGGATTCAAACTAAAAATCATTAAATCGATGCATTCAAACCAACAAAAAGATATTTGTTCATAATTTGTTGTAGCAGATGAGTTAGTTACCATCCCCCCCCCCCCCCCCCCCCCACACACACACACAAAAATTGAGTAATATAGTTGCCATCTTTAGAGAAACTTCCTTAAAAGTTACAAAAAGATTAATATCTCCGAAATTAATTTAAAAGAAGGTATGTGACATCCTCGGATCCCTGTGAATAACTTATGTTAATTTAATTACGCGGTGTTCCATTATTTATTTTAGGATAAGTACTTGTGAAATGCAAACAGTGAGATTTTAAAATGCAGTAAACAAAATAGTCTAATTTTTATGACATTTACGATTGAACAAGATTATCTGAAATTAACTGTTATTTAATGTTATAATTTTGAGAATGCGTATGTTCGTACTAATTTCTACATTTATTTATTTACTAGAATTAAATAAGATGTTCGAATGCTATTAGTTCTGCTCTAAGTTCAACAAGATTTTGCTTTCTTTCTTTCTTTCTTCTTTTTTTTTTTTTTTTTTTTTTTTTTTTTTAATCTTTCTATCAAAAATAAAGTGTAATGCTATATAAAGTATAATATATATATTTTTGATTTTGCAATTACAGCATTCGAATTTTGTTTTTTAAAAGAATATGCTAGGATGAAATGTTATCCATTCGTAGTGCACGGTTATTCTTTTTTTTTTTTTTTATGCGATTGTTTTTATTCTAATATGCTGAAATATGAATTAAAAACCCATATATTTTCGTTATCTTATTTCTGCCGCTTTTTAAGAGGTATTTTATATAAATTTTCTCGCTGTTTAAATGCATTAAGTTCGTGCAACGATGTAAGATATTTTATTTTCTTTGTAATTCAGTTGTTCATGCGATCATTTTTGCAAACGCCGGAAAAGTGGTGTTCATCATGTCATTGTTTCCCCCGTGAAATCTGCCTGACCGATGGGATTTATATGTTCCCATGCCAACAGCCTGAAAAACGATCTTCGTGTTGTTACAGTGTGCACAGCTGTGAATTTCAAGTATGCGCCGTTAGCATGCAACGGGAAAAGAATAGATCATTCTGGATAACATGGAATAAATATTCGATACAAAAAAATGGTTGCAATATATTACGTATTTTTTACCATCTTTAAATGTTCTCACGTGATGCTTTTTCACATTCCTTACGAAACGCTGTGGTCATTCATTGAAGACCGTCCTTTAGTGTGAAGTTAGATTAAGATTTAAATATTTTATTCTTGTATTTAACAGGATGTAAACCAAATTAATAATTTACTGCCCCCCTTCCCCCCTTTACAAATCATTCATATTAGTATTACTTCGATTTATATTGAGGTGCAAAGCCTACCCCAGGCTTTTAATATAAGTATAATACAAGATGTTTCTGCATCCGTATATGGAAAAGCCTTTGTATTGTATATTATAATATACAAGGGCTTTGGCATATGATGCCATATTCTGCAGACAACGTACACTTTTATTTATTAACTAATGGGATCTGTAATCTGTTGTAACGAAATTGCTTCTGGACCTCAAGGCTTTGCGCCTGCTTATAAACTTTCGGATTAGGCGTCCAAGTAGATTATCTGTTCTCTAGAATTTCACTTTGAACGGGGCAGATTGGAGTAAATTTCAGGTACCTCCAATTCCGTTCACAGAGCTAGCTGTCTGACCGTATGCTGGAACTATACTTGGCACATGTTAGAGGCGTTTTTATATAAGGGCGTCATGCTTGAGTTTAGGGCGTTAATGAAAGAAATTGCCTTAGGCGACCAATATTGTTTGTAACAAACATTGTAAAGTTTTTATTTTCCATGTACTTATTTTTTATAAGCATAAAGTAAGATCTGGAAAAAAATAATTTCATAATTCATAGAGATGTTTAGGTATTTCAATTAACTGATTGAAAACTTTCTTTAAAATCTGATGCAAGAAATAGATACATAGAATTCGAGAAATTATTTATATTAAGTTTGCACCAAGTTCCAGGCTCGGAAATCGATTGCATACGCCGTGATATATAGGTTATATTTAGGAATGAAAAAAGTAGCTTTATGAAAAATTAATAATTGACTTAACTATTTTTTAAACCTCGACTTATTTGAGCTATTTTTTACCAGATTCGTAACTTCTCAACTCCAATTTAACTTGACTTGATGTCTATCAGAGTAATTTTTGATTTTTTGAAAAGCCTCCAAGAATGCACAAAATCTAATGTTTATGTCCCTGCTTATCGAGACTCTGTCTCGTCATCGTCATTAAAACGAGTGTCGACTTACCGTCTATGTTTTTGCTATCTTTATGTCGAACGGGTCATCTCGTGGCATATCCCAGCTGAACGGTGGGTTTGTTGATGAGATTTTTCTTTATATATAGCCCGGATGATGTGATACGCGATCTGCTTTCGTTTTCCTGAAAGTCTAAAGAAATTTTAATGAGTGAATGTCGTATTATGACGGAAATAGAAATAATTCTGGCTTAGATGCGACAGGCTTGCATTTTATTAATGCTTTCCAACATAGTGAAAGTGTTTATGAACTTCGACCCCTCTGTATGTCCGCGTTCTAACTGTCGTAAATATCATTAAATTGTCATGTAGTTAGTATATGTTTTTGAAGCTTGCCGTAGCATGTTCCATATAAAAATTTTAGTGTGCATTATTTATAGTAGGTCACGGGGAGCTGTTTAGGTAAGAATTGGGTTCTTTAAACGACCTTTTAAAAAAATTTTATTTCAAAATAGAATCCTTCATAAAAACTTTTTATCTCAAAAAGAGGACCTTTGCAAAACTTTTCACCTTAAAACTGGACCCTTCACAAAATTATTTGTCTTAAAAATAGATCTTTCACAAATTTAATCATTTAAAAGTAAAATCTGACCTGTCACTTTTACACACATATATGTATTGTATGTATATGTTGTTACATATAGGGTGTCAACGATTTAAATCAGTTGATTTAAATCAGCGATTTAAATCATGATTTTAATCAAGTGCTTTTTTTTTAAAAAATCATTGATTAAAATAAAAAAATTTTTAATGTTTAAAATGACATAAAAAAGTATTCAAATCTAAGATTAACATAATTTGGAAAGTTTCTACAGGTATTGTGACTTATGAATACACAAAACAAAACTTTAAATAATTGTTTCGAAGCGTAATTCCTGAGTATTGTGAAAAATTTAAGTACAGTTTGTAAAAAGCATGGTTTTTTATCTAACAAACATAAAAAGCATTTAATTTTAAAATGATATTTAAATCTAATATAACTTACAATGTCATTTCCTTTTAATAATCAAGTTATTCATTCTTTTATATACAATAAACATAGCAATAGAGTGACATTGATTTTAATCAGATGATAAAATCACATATTTTCAGATTTTTTAAAATAGTGTGAAAAAGCATTATAATAAGTAATGGAAATTATAACTAAATCACTTGTAAAAAATCTAATATTTGTTATTGTTAATTATAACAATATTAAACTGTGTAAAAAGAAGTATTACACATTTAAAAACATCTGACTAAATGTTAAATAACTTCAAAACATTATAATATTTAATAGCTATTCAAATATTTTAATGTTGTGGGGGGGGGGGGGAGGAATCTGATTTAAGTTTCAAAAATACAATTTTTTTAATCTATTTATAAATTATGTGCGAGTTTGCTGTATACGTTGCTACAATTTTTGATCAATTTGATATACATACGCTTTAGAACCTGTGTAAAATTACTGGCTGTTTTATGAATTTATCAAACTATTATTTATCACCTTTTTTCAACCACTTTTTCAAAAATGTAGGTTGTGTTCTTAATTAAACAGTTAATTGTTTAATAATTACAAAATTTAATCTATCATCAATTTGAAAATAAATGCAATTTATCAATAACTTTAAAATATAAGCAGTATTTAATATTGGTTACATAATTATTACAAAATATTAATGCATATAATTTTGTATGTTACTAAAGAAATTTTTAATTTGCAGTTTTCTGTAATTTCTATAATTACACAATTAAAATTTTATTAATTAAAGCAAAATAACATAGATTATGTTAGTAATTGGAGGGTTATTCATTTTTGAAATGCTTAATTCTTGATAGATGTTTAATATTTTAACACAGGGAAAAAAATAAAAAAAAATCAGATTGAAAAAAAAAAAAAACCTGATTTAAATAAAAAAAATCCAATTTTTTGATTTTTTAAAAAAAAAAACATGATTTTTTTTACACCCTAGTTACATATTTGTCGTTTCAGAGCAACAGTAGGACATCTGTAATAATAAAAAATGAGATGTCTGACTTACTGCTATGAGTAACTGTGTTTGCATCGAGTGGAACAACTTTCTGAAACACAAAGATATGTTTAATACTATTTCTCGGATGTGTTTTATAAAGATTCCTACAGTTCCACTAGATGCAGGCACCGTTTTTCATAGCAGTAAGTCAGACATCTCATTTTCGATTTTTACTAGATGTCCTACTGTTGCTCCGAGGCGACGAATCTTCTTTAAAATGTGTAAACAAGAACCGCCCTCTATGAATATAATAATTATTTCAAATTCACAAAATTATGACTAGACTTTTCTCAAATTCAAAAAGCTGTTCACGATTTCACAAAATCAGGATCCTGGGGGAAAAAAAGACTGGACAGATTCTGGTTCGTTTACAGGGTCAAACAAAGTTATTGGGATACATGCATGAACGATAGTTCATTGAAACATATTTTAATGATGTTCCACGACGCGAGTATTTGTGATTCACTTATGGCAACACGCAAAGGAATTCGATTATTTTACTCCGTCCCAAAATGATTGAAACCTACTGTGTTTATCTATTGGCGATACGTAGGCAATGTAATTTGCAAAAGTGTTCAAATTTAGGCAGGAATTAAGATAATGTTGATGAAATTGTCCTGCCATATTTAATATTCAAAAAGTTACTTTTTAAATTTTTATACCGTCCCTGGATCCTATAATTTATGCTTGGAAAATTTTCTCTATGCTCTGACAAGTAGAACATCAAAAATTCCATACACCTGCAATCAAAATTCAAAGAGATATGATACTTTTACGTTTTAACTTTATGAAAATTCGAAGCTTTTCATAAGTAAAAAAAAACATTTGCATCTGCAATAAACAGGAAATTTCATTCTTCTCATAAATATTGTCATTTTTTAATATAAAATTGTAAAGAATACGAAATTACCTTTGTACAAAATCTGTTTCTGGACGTCCCAGCCAGAGGCGTCGCGATGGGGGGTTATGGGGAGGGGGGAACCTCCCATGTGAACTTGGAAAATTTGAGCTTACAGTTGGGAAATTGTAGATTTTTGAAAGACTTTTTTTTTTTTTTTTTTTTTTTTTTTTTTTAATAAAGTAAAAAAATAATTTGTAAGAAAGTAATTTGTAATAAAGTAAAAAAATTTTATTGTTTTTCTAACTGACTTTCTGAGATCTTTAACAGTAAACAAGTTAAAGTATCAAAAGAAGAACAAAAAGCAGCCAGACTTAATTTGTCATTGTGTTTTTCTGTGCTACGAAAATACCAATATCATCATATCCAGACATGAATTTTCCTACAATTGCCCATCAACAGTGTCGCTAATCTATTCCTTTTATTTCTTCCAAACTTTGTTCCTTTCTCAAAATAACATGACGGTATTTTCATATGAAGTGCGATTATTAGTGTAATAGAAGCCAAAAAAATTGGAAAACTTAAACTAATGCTGGTTTTCTCTAAATATATGCAATTTTTCTAGCTTTAAATATTACATTTGCTGCATTGTTTGAAATTGCCTCCTTAACTATTCATTTAGCAATTGGGTATCTTATTATTTTCATGCTCAATGATTCCAAGAGAGAAAAATAGAAATCAATCTAGTTTTGATTTTAATTATTTAAATGAAAGAGGTGTAATTAAACCAATAATTATTTTTTTTATGTTGTTAGCTTCAGTATTTTTCTTTGAAAATGATTTTTTACGTATAAGTATCGTTATCATAAACATACATTGCACATATCATTTCAGTTAGAAAATAAAGCAATTTGTTTAAAGTTGGGAAATTTTTGAATTCTCTTCCCCCCCCCCCCCCCCGAAAAAATATTTGTAGCTACGCCCCTGGTCCCAACCTTTATAATTTTACAAAATTGACGAGGTTCGTTTTAGCAATAACGGTACGAAATTACTCAACTGATAAATAAAACTCTGGCATGAAAATATAACTCAGTATCGCCATCTATGGAGAATTCTATGAATAATTTATGTTAATCGCTGTATTGGAAAATACCAGCAATAAGTAAAATCGTCTTTTAAAGACAACTGCATAAGTAACATTGACTTTTGGGTATGTTGCAGATACGCAACGGGGGTAATACAAAAAGTTAATAACGGAAAGCTTCGAAATTTCATAAAGTTCAAGGTATCGCTGTTCTGTGGTTTTTTGGCCCTTGAAGGATGAAATTTTCATCGTTGCATTTGTCAGAGCATGGAGAAAATTTCCCCAAATATATCTTACTAGGACCAGGGGCCTCTATAAAAAAAATTAATAAGGTGTAACTTTTCGAAAATTAATGGCAGGACTATTCTTTCGACATAATCTTAATTCCTAACCTTATGTTAAACACTTTTGCAATTCACATTGCCTATATATCTCCAGCAGGTAAAAAAGCACATTTCAATCTTTTTGCAACACTCTGTATAGGTAGCATAGCAGCAAATGTTTAAAGTACGTTTTAATGAGGTCGTATTATTCCAGAGAGAACGAAATTAATATGTTGTCGAGAAATATTCAGGCATGATTCTTCCAAAAGGAGGAATTCCGTCTTTTTAAAAGCAGTTTTGGACATTTTCTGAATTGATGCAAAAAAAATATTATAAGCATATATGGGGCGGCGGTATGGAAAATTTAACATCAGACCTTTTGTCTACTCAAATCCTTGGAGTTTGTGTCTGAATTGCTGTGTAAAAGAGCCATCAAATCAAAGGTGAGCTTTTATTGTAAGCATGTGTGTGAAATCATGTAAATGAAGTTTTTAAAATGTCTTACCAAAGTGAATTTTTTTTTGTCCTTTAAAAGTGAAAAAAAGTTTCGATAAACTTCGTTTTTTTTTCTTTTCTTTTTTCGTTTTTTAAATATTTTGTCCTATTTATGTAACACTTTTGGGTAATTTCAGTGGTGCATTTTTGGAGATTAATTTGACGTGCATATATTTTATTTCTTTTAAAAGAATATGTAAAATCTGAAGCACACAAAACATCCATACTATAAATATTTGTTTTAAAAAAAATTAATCACTGTAGTGTATTTTACATAAGTGCATACGATATATTTAGATTTACAGCTGTAGCAAATAGTCTTCAATTTTCTTTTTTGATTCAATGAACCTATCCATTTATTGTTAGTTTAAATGTTTTTTGTTTTTAAGACTTCTAAGTGTATAGATATATATAAACTCGGTTTATGGCGTCAGATGCCGCCGTCCGAAAAATCTTACGAAAAGAAAATAACAATCATATGTACAGTTATGTTTCATTTTATTGTATAAATAACAGTTAAAATATGTTTTAAATTATAAGAGTTTAGCGCCATTATATAGATGGAAAAAATTTTCTAAGCGAAGAAAGTTAATAAAATATGACTTTATGTATGAAAAAACTTTATATCAAATAACACTAAAGATATACAGTTACTATAAGACATAAGAATAGGATTGCCAAACATTGGGGGTATTCTATATTTTGGAATTAAATAATTTTATAATCAGTTAATGATTTTAATAATAACGTTATATTTCATAAAAATAGATAAGAGTAAAAGAAAATAACATACTATTTTGACGTAAAGATACAATAGTGTTGACTCTAGAAAAAAAGGGCCGCCGGGGCGGAAATTTTTCAAAAAGGGAACACTATTCTAAAAAAAAGGAACACTATTCTAAAAAAGGGTACCTTTTTTCAAAAAGGGAATACTATTCTAAAAAAAGGGCCTATTTTTTTCCCAAAAGGGCACACTTGTACCTTGTTCACTAAAAATATTTTGAACCGGTTTGTTTAGAGTCTCTAGAATTTGCGATATGCTCCCAGGATCAACTGAATTGTCACGGGGCAAATAGGAAATGTTAAAAAGGGCAGCCGGGCGCATAAGAAGAGTTAAAAAGAGCTGCCGGGCGCAAAAAAGAAATAAAAAGGGCCGCCGGGCGCTGCGCCCTGCTAAAGCGGCTTAGAGTCAATACTACTACAAATAAGACGAGAAAATTTTGGCTAGATCAAAAATGATATTGTTAAAAAACAAATCCCCCTCCCCCTTGAGATATCTTACGATATCATGTGCCAGACCCCCCCTCCCTCCCCCTTAAAATGATAACGTTATATATGCACAGCCCCTTAAGTCACCCTAACATTTAAAAATTAAAACCAGTGTTGATAGCTTTCAACCGCTAGTGGAAATCATATTTCCCTATATTATAAAAAATAAAATATATATGTATAGAGAGAGAAATGTGAAGTGAAAGTTAAATTATTTACAACTACCGAATCATTCTTGAATGGGAGCAATTTACATTTTTAAATCAGCAGTAAAAAATGAAATTATTAATTATAATGGTACTTTTCGGTTAGCCGGGCGCCAGTGTTATATATACACATATATATGTATATGTATACATATACACACACACACACACACACACATACATATATATATATATAATATATATATACAGTGGCGGCTCGTGCCAATCTTCACTGGTGGGGCCCGGTCCTCATAACATATTGTAAATTTTTATGTATTAATATTTGTTGTTTAAACATGAAAACAAATTATTTAAAACTAACTATTATTTAAAACTTTTATTTCTTACTTTTGTAAAAAAAAAAAAAAAAAAAAAAAAAAAAATTAATTATTTTTTCAAGTAATCAACGTTAATTTCAAATTTATCAAATTAATTACAATTTTTAACATACCATTAATTGCCATTATTAACATTGAACATACTTTGATCAATCATTATTTAATTAAAAAACAAATATACAAAATAATAATAATAATAATAATAGTAATAATAATAACAATCTCACAACGTTACAGAAAAAAAATATAAACTTTACTTGCAAACATTGAAACTGTTCAGAAATTAAAATTTAGTACATTATTTAAATAAAAGTTTGGTATGTTTTTAGATGCGCAAATCTTTAACTTTAAATTTAATTACCATTATTCACATTAAACTTACTCTGGTCAAACATTATTAAATTAAAAAACAAATTCACAAATCAAACAAAAAATAATTATCTCATAATTTAATAGAAAAAAATACATATTTTTCTTGCAGAGATTTAATCCATTCACAAATTAAAATTTAATGCATTATTTAAATAGAAATTAGGCACGTCGATTTTTTCGACTAGCAAATCTTTCACTTACTTTTACATCAAATTTTGATATTGTACTAATAAAATCTTTGTGGACTGAAAGAAGAGCAAGAGTGTGCTTAATCGTTCCTGTCCCATAGAGTTTTTCAAAAATGTTTTAAAATTTTCTCTCATTCGCTCTTGAACTCCAGTATGACACCCGCTCACAACAGCGCACCGTCATATGCTTGCGCAACAAGCTTATCTTTTAAATAAAACTTTTCTAAATTTTGAGTTAAGATTATAGTAAGTCCCTCTGCTGTTTTATCATAGACATCAATAAATTGAACAAACCTTTTCAAGGGTTTGTTGTTTTTTATATATCGTAAAATGATAACAAATTGCGAAGTGCAGCTTACATCAATATAGTTTCGTCAGCTTGTAAATCTACAAAATTAGAAGCAGAAATCTCATTTTTAACTTCATGCATATACGTTTCATATATACAATCCAACAGCTCATATTGTATAGTTTTTTAAGTATTTTTAGATACTGTAGCATTGTTTAAATGGTCTTCCAATATAGTATCCAGTTTTGAGGCGTATGTGACCAATTCTAAAAACATACCTCGGTTTACGATTTAGCACATACCTGTTCTTCTCAACCATTTCATTATGTTTTTGTAATGAAATCCTGTAACCTTCATCCAACTGCACTACAATATTGACAGTTCCGAAGGTTTTATGCCCCACTAGTGGCTGAGAGGTTCTGCTCTCGAATCTGGTAGACGGGAGGTGCTGGGTTCGATCCCAATCGCGCCCGTCGGCCTAATCGTTCGGAGTTTTCGTGGTTTTCTTCGAACCTTGGATTTCCAAGCGTTAATACGGGTTAGGTTCCCTTAGAAAGACCCCCACGAAGGGCACTCCCCCCTGGGCCTATATCCCCCGTGCAGATAATTGGCCGTCATAAATACAACCATACAACCAACCGAAGGTTTTATAGTTAAAAGCATTATTTAAATGAGTAGTATTCATTTCATGTTTTTTTTTTTACTCTTTCAGAAAAATGCTTCAAATCGTTACAGCCGGCCATACTCCATAATTTCATCCCTCCAAACAATAAAAAATAAAAACAGAACAATGCTTTTTTTTTTCTTCACTTGCTGAAATACACAGAAATTTTTGATACCACTGTGTAGAGAAATAGCGTAGTTTTCCCCCATCTTTTCGTTGCATTTCAAAATTCTTCGGTTGATAAGGTCCCAGGCGTTTAATTTCAAGTTTTTCTTCCAAATTCATTGTTGAAAAGGGCATAATAAATCATCTACAGAATTCATTTTTTTATTTCAAGAATTTAAGGGTGTGTTCGAAAAAATATTTTTCCACCCTCAACAGCTCGAAATTTTCTGGGACACTTTCAGTCTCATTTTTAAAAGTAAAAACATGAAACTTGCTGAGATGATTTTTGAAGTGATGTTTAAGAGGCCGTGTGGTTTCATTTTTCGCTCAATTCAATAGAATTTGATTTTAAAACAATTATTTTCTCATTAGGACCCCTTTTTTCATCCTCAGATCTCCCGCTTCAGAAAATTCGGTTCAAAACTCCCACTTTGATAGCATTTTTTTTGCAATATTTTCTGCATTTTTCAAAAAATCGACAAGCACGTCCCATTATGTAGTTTCTAAATAAGAGAATTTGCCAGTTTGATGCGTTTGAGAGTAAAAATGAATTTAAAAATAAATCAGAAAATAAGCAGTTTGGATTGGAATACACCTTAACAATAACATGTGTCTCCGTTTAAAGAGAGTACAGAGTACTTAAAGATCGTGTAATTCAACGAATAAGCAGCAATAGTAATACAAATGTCGACGAATATTTTTGAGAATCCCCGTATAACAAACTTTGGATCAAGGGCACTCTCGCCCAGTGCCCCCCATTGCAAAAAAAATACGGAAGATTTAGCTCTAAAAGAGCAGTACATCGCCAAAATTGAATGACACGTGAGGGAGGGAAATACTCATTATCGCGCCAAATGGGCACAAATGTCTTGTGCCCCGATACAGTAACCTTGGTGTTCAGAAGTAAGTAGTGGCCAGTAAAGTGATTTATTGCCTCTGAGAAAGAAATAGATGCTGAGAGTCGATAACGGATGAGTGGGCACGATGTAAGAAGGAGTTTCTTTGCAATATATTTTTAGTAAACAGTTTTTTTTTTTTTTTTTTTAAGTTTTAAATTAAAAATATGAATCAAAATTTTTTAAATGAACAGAAAATTCTAGTGGGGCCTGGCCCCAGTGGCCCCAATGGACCGGCCGCCCCTGTATATATATTAGAGGTCTGCACGGGCCGGAATTTCGAGGCCCGGGCCCGGCCCGGCCCGAACGAAAGCTATCTTGGCCCGGCCCGGCCCGGTGTAAAAATGGGAAGTTCGGCCCGAGCCCGGCCCGACCCGTTTGCATTTTTACAGTTCTCGGCCCGGCCCGGCCCGACAGAATTTCTACAGAAACAGAAAAAAAAAACAGAAAAAAAATCGGTTTTTACTCAACATACAATTACGATTCTTTTAATGAATACTACATACATATTTATGGGAACATTTTACAGTATATTTTACATTACTATGATGTTCTCAAAACAGAAAACACACAATAGTAAACATTACCGATTACTTACAGTGTTTTAGTCATCGTGTCTACAGACATTTCAAAATGGAAATAAGGATTCATTAAAAGATTAATGTAGTTCATCAGAATAAAGGATTAAAAACATGATAACTTTTGAAGCTGTATAATAAAAAGTAGATTTGTGAAAATATTTCTCTCATTTTTAAGGCTTTTCTCAAATCCAAAGGAGCTACATTTCGACACATTTATGAATTCTTTTCTTTTCGGAAACGCGTAAGATTGGCAAGCATTCTTATTCAGAAGCTATGTAAATGTCGTTTTTTTTTTCATAGATAAAAGCAATATATCTTTCTGAAAATACTGTCAAAGTTAGCGTTTTGAATCGAATTTCCGGAAGCGATGGCACAGGAAAGGAGAAAAACGTACAGTCACGTGACAGGAATCTCTTTTATCTCTGTAAGTAATTTATCAAATATGAAAAGCTATTCGTTTCCAAATGCCTTCAATAGGCAGGCATCTCAGTTTTATGCCTTTATAGTTAAATATTTTGTCAGAAAATGTGTCTGAAAGCTTCGCATTGTTGAGCAGTGAATATGAGAACCACCTTAAGGTACATTTCCAAAGATACTGTTAAGAGAAGTTCATTATCACTATTATCACTATTAAAACTACAAAACACAATGACTGTTCTACACATCCTGAGATCGATAAGATCAGTTCCGTCCTGGCACGAGTCTGCTGAAAAAAAATTAAACTCGGAATCAGACATCTTGCAACTGTACGATGCCGATCTCTATGATGGACATGTTACATTTCTGTATTGATGTTGTTAAGCTCGCATCGGCTTGTGACGCACATTTATACTTCTCGAGAAAATCATATTCATTGAAAATGGCTTGTATTTTATGTGCTTCGCTTAAATTCTTATATCGGGCCGATAGGCCCGATTAATTTTTTTGCCGGCCCGGCCCGGCCCGTTTATTTTGTCTGTCGGCCCGGCCCGGCCCGTTGAAAAAATTGTCCTAATTTTGCCGGCCCGGCCCGTTTGAAAATTCGCCTTCATTCCGCCGGCCCGGCCCGGCCCGCGGGCCGGGCCGGGTACAGGCCTCGGGCCAAGCCCGGGCCCGTGCAGACCTCTAATATATATATATATACTAGCCGCCTTCGCCCGCTACGCTGGTCGGTTTTTCTAAAGAAATCTTGAATGAAACAAAATATATCTGAATTTGATCATGCGTTTTAAAGCAATATGGAAATTTACCTGGTGTATCCAACCGAATTGCTGAAAGTAATATGAATGTCATTACGCTATTATATCTTTTATTGAGTCATACAAAATTTAGACTGTTAAGGACCAATTTCATTAGTTGATCTGTTACTGTATGATTCGGTAAAGAACAATATGCAATATACTAAAAGCGTTCATGAAAAATTATCAATGCAAGTCTCATCAGAATCTGTTAATTGGACTTATTCAAAAGGCTGATCGTTCATAATAATTGGGTTCGCCTGATTCTAGAACTTTCATCTATAATTCTACAATCAAGCAACCTAACAACCAAGCAACAGCAAATGATATGTTCTTTATACAAAAACATTCACTGAAAAATTAACTAACCGATCAAGTTGCTTCGAAATCCACTTAGCAGAATCTTTTAAACTGGAAAATATACCGAAACCTCCCCTAAAAATGATCTAATTAACAGTTTAAATTCCATAAAAATTCATTCAGTGGAACCTTTAAAAAAAGCAAATCTTTCAAAATTGGGTTCATCTGATTTAGGACTTTCCCCATTATTATTTAACTAAACAACGTAGAACGTTATGTTTTATACTAACATCTTTTCTGAAAAATTATCTAACTAACAATGTAAGTGCCGTCAAAATCTTTCCAGCAGAACTCAAGGTATAAGCGGCCGGAATGAAATTTCACTTTGCATTATATATATATATATATTGAGATAGTTAAATATAACTTTCATAATCGCGTTAACCTGATTATAGAACTCTCTGGGAGGTAGGGGTAGGTATATACCGCATCACTTCTGAATTTTTTAAGGAACTCAGCTCAACTTCTATAACTATAGCATATATACTCTCTAGTATACCATCTCTCTGTAGCGTATATCTTCCAATTTTCTTTACAGTACCACTGAGAATTTTTTCCGCATAGCTCCGTAACTAACCAACACAGAATGATATGATAAATATTGAAAAAATCCCTGAAATATTATCTAACTTATTGTGCATTTAATTAGTTGACTTGAAATCTTTCATAATCGAGTTCACATAATTTTAGAGCTCCCGTAGCAACTTAGAATGATAGTTTTTACATTAAACCATTTATAAACCAAATTTACTATTTAACAGTGTAAGTTCTACAAAATTCTGTTCAGTTAAATCTGAGTTATAGTCATATTTACAATATTTATTGTTCATTAAACCTTTTTTCTTTACATTTGAAATAAAATCAGTAACTGTTTTGGTATTTCCCTGTTATGCCAACACCATTCTCGCCAAGCGTAATAGTTGGCACAAAAATGAAATGGTACATTAGAAAGAAAAAAAAATTGTTGATAAAAAAAATGAGCATTTAAAAAATATAACTTTTGAAAATTACAGACTTTGACCTACCATTTTTTTAAATCAATAAAAATAATGGTACTACTTGGTTATCCCGTTGACCAAAAATCTATTGCCAAACTATAAGATTAAATGCCAATAATGCTTGATCGTAAATGTCACATTCACTTGACTTTAAGCAAGTTACACGTATTTACGTCATCAAGTGATTTTTATTTCGACGTTTTAAATGTATTTTTATTAATGTTATACTAATTTATTTCTTCTTTCGTTATTTAAAATAAAAAATATGTCAGTTTGTGTAATTTGGCGAGTGGTTTGGCGATTTATATAATTTGGCGAAATTGGTCGACGGGTACCAAAATAAATATTTAAAATATAAGAATAAATAAATATTTTGCAAGTAATAAAATATAGTCAATTTAAACTGCAGTCTTGAAATTGTAAATGTCTTTTACTACTGAAGCATGGCGTACGTAATACGTATGTCTCCAATTGCAGTAAAAATTTCATTCTTTCAATGAAGACATTCATGGTTTTTTGAACAAAACATTTTTATATGTATAATTCCTAACTTTTGAAATAATTTTATTGTAGCTTCCTCATCATCAGATAACTGCGAAATGGTAAAATATATATCAGTATCAGTAATAAATATTTTCCATTCAAAAAATAACATATTAAAAAGTTTTGCGAGATTATGATGGAATAAAATAAATTCCATCATTAAAAATTCCCGCATAAAAATATTCACGTTCAATAATTAGCAAATGTTAATGTGTGGCACGGTTTGCAATAAAAATCGTTTGCACGATTAGGGTTGAAATAAATGGCGCGATACCATACATTTTGGCGTGGTATAGCGACGAAAATTAGAACGAAAAAGTACCACAGTTTTTTTAAAATTTAGTTTTAGTTTTTGAGGCGTTTGAATTTTTTTTTTCTAATTGACGAAGTTGTTTTTATTTAACCAAAAGAATTGGTTAAAAAATTATTCAATTTGAATTTTTTTTCCTTGCTATAGTAACAAAATGAAAAGAATGAGTTTTTAGAAATTATCACTTGAAAAATTCAGGTTTTGGCGCCAAAGATAGTGCCAAATTAGAAAAATATGAAATATCTCTCGAACTATTGGGCTTAAAAGAATTTATTTAGTACCATTCGATTCAGCATGCAAAAATACACCAAAATATGTTATCAGTTGAAAAATAACTATAAAAACAGATTTTTAAGGAATTTTTTTAAAGTTCGTTCTCTTTTTTACCCCCCTTAGGGGTGGAATTTTAGAAAATCCTTTCTTAGCGGCACTCTATATTATAAGAAGTATTTTTACTCCGATTTTCAAGATTTTAGGTTCAGTAGTTTTGGTTGCGCGTTGATTAATACAAAATCCAGACTTTCTTTTATATATATAGATATATGTATACACATATATATGTATATAAATATATATGTATATACATATATATATACATATATGTGTGTATGTATAACAATGGCGCCCGGCTAACCGAAAAGTACCATTATAATTTAATAAACACTTCAAAAATTTTAAATTTTGCATTTATAAATAGAGAGAAATGCTATAAAAGTAATAAATAATTTAAAAAAAAAAACAGCTTCCAATTTATTGCTACAAGTTTAGTTATTAGTTTAAACATTGTCATTTTCACTTGCACTTTTCTTATAATTCAATTCAACATCTCAAAGGAAAAAACAGAAGCAGGTTTTGCGATTTGCTCTTTTTTTTTTTTTTAACTGTAAATCAAGAGGAATGAATGCAAACAGGGTAATCTCTTCCAGATGTTTCAACTAATTTCAGAAAAAGTGTTAAAACACAGAAGCAATGACACAATTCGGATTTTTTGCAAGTTTGCCAATATTTTATTTATTTATTTATTTATTTTTAATATACACTATACAGTCATGCTGGTTTATAGCGTGTTCAGATATAACGTGAACCAGGTTTTAACGAGCAAAAAAGAAAACAAATGGTTTATGCATCATAAAAATATATTACGTAACTCGGCTGAAACGAGGTAAAACTCTTATAACGAGCAAAAAATTTATAGGCTTGCAACTTTTTTTCTGGATATTTATTTCCATAAGCAAAATATGTTGTGTGTGTAGCTGCCAACCTTCCAGGTATTTTCAAGTTCAGCATAGCTTGAACAGAAAAATGATTTAATGAAATTTTTCTATTTATTAATTTGATCAACTTAATAAAATTTCTAGTTTTATTTCATTTGAAAAAAAAACAAAAGAAAACCAAGAGGGCTATCTATACTTTAATGAAATATGGTAAAACATCTCGAAAATATCATGTGAAATCATCCTGCTTAAATTACTATTTAGCTTCTTTCCAAAACAAACAAATGGTAGTATCTTCCCTTTTTAGGTGCGTTCGTAATTATATAAATACGTAGCACCTATAGTCGTCGTTCAGTCCGTCCGTCCGTCTGTCCGCATGTAACAGAGCAAAAACTACCCAACCGAATGGTCTGAAATTTCAAATATATGATTGTTGCAAAATTTTGTCGAGCCATTTCAAATTTTATGAAAATCGGATGTATAGTTTAATCAATACAAAAACCCTTAACGGGTTAAAAGTTTGACGCAGCACTTTACTTTATGGCTATATGAATCTGAAATATGGGTCTTAAAAATTCTGATATCAAGTTTTAAGTGACGCTGTGCTATTAAAATGAATTTATATATATTTAATTTTTCTTTTTTGTTGTATTTATTTTTAATCAGTGATACTTTTTCATTCAAGATATGAGTTTTAAAAGATATGATATCAAAATTAAAGTGACGCTGTGATCTGACTTAGATTAGTTAAAAAATTACTTTACACATACTTGTGTTTTGTCTTCTGAAATATATTTAGAAATTGAAACATTTTTTTTTTCAATACACTATCAAATATGTCATACATTTTCTCAGCTGATGTTATGTATTAAATGTATTTAATGCAATAAATTTATTTATCTTTTGCGTCACGATATCCAGAACCATCCGTAAAACTTGTGTAAACGTTTATTTTGCGTCATAGTATCTAAACTAAGTAAATAGTATGCAAATAGATAGTGTGATGCAAAGAAAACATTTACACAAATTTTACCGATGGTTCTGGATATCGTGATGCAAAAGATAAATAAATTTATTGCATTAAATACATTTAATACATAACATCAGCTGAGAAAATGTATGACATATTTGATAGTGTATTGAAAAAAAAAATGTTTCAATTTCTAAATATATTTCAGAAGACAAAACACAAGTATGTGTAAAGTAATTTTTTAACTAATCTAAGTCAGATCACAGCGTCACTTTAATTTTGATATCATATCTTTTAAAACTCATATCTTGAATGAAAAAGTATCACTGATTAAAAATAAATACAACAAAAAAGAAAAATTAAATATATATAAATTCATTTTAATAGCACAGCGTCACTTAAAACTTGATATCAGAATTTTTAAGACCCATATTTCAGATTCATATAGCCATAAAGTAAAGTGCTGCGTCAAACTTTTAACCCGTTAAGGGTTTTTGTATTGATATCATTACTTTTTTGAGGTTTAGGATCAAAAGATTAAAAAAGTACACCTTCATAGATAAAATTGGATTAAATTTTCCTAGAAACAAAATAAACTTAATGAAATACCAAAATTTTAGAAAAAGTGCATGAAAAATAGAATACTTTTAATTCATATCTTGGTACTACTTGCGGATTCGCCCGGAGTCCGCCTTGTTTCTTTGTTGATCATCGCCGATGTTAAATTTATTTATTTGGATTTATTTATTTTATGTTATGTTTGCTGTTGTTTATATTATGTTTGTTGTTGTTATGTTATTAAATTAAGCATAAAGTGATTATAAATGACCAACAAAGAAACAAGATAGCGGACTCCGGGTGAATTCGCAAGTAGTTCCCATATCTTTTTAAACTCATACTTTGAATTTATGAGAGATATGAATGATAAAGCATCAATGATTAAACTTTTATACATCTTTTTAAATTGAACATAATTTTTGCACATGCGATTATAAAAAAATAAAATGATGAAATATATACAGAGATTATAATTAATAGTAGGGATTGACCGAATACCGAATAGTTGATTCGGTATTCGGTGGTTCGGCATGTAAACTGAATATTCGGCTCCGGCCGAATACTTTTAAGTATTCGGCCGAATAATTGCAGATAAGTATTTTTTTAGAATTAGAAGAATTGTCTTTTACTTAGCAGTAGAATAGGCTAAACAATGAGGTTTAATATTATGTGCATGAGTTCAGAATTCAGCTTGCACTACAAAAAACAAGTCAAAGGCCATTTTTTATTTCAAAAAAACTTTTTCCTTCCTAAAATAGTCTACATAGGGGTGAAATCAAAACAACTGCCAACTAGAGAAGAAGAAAAAAGTAAGGAAGATGCATCCCTTATTTAATTTTAATTACTTCTACATTAGTTTTTTTTTAAATTTAAATTTATTTAATATGTATTTTCTTTAATATACACATCAAATAAGTATATTAGAGTTCATATCTGTATATCTAAGGTTATTAAAGAAAATACACACATCCAATAAGTATACTCCAATGCTTATCCTATAGCTTTTATAACCGTTATATCAAAATCGTTCAAATTTGTAATCTTCATCACCACAGTGTTAAAATATTAATCAAAATATAAATATCTATCAATAATTTGATAGAAAATAGTTAAATGTACAAATTGATATGATACTTTTTGTATTTTGAGAACATTCCTATTCAATATGTTTATAATTAGACAGTCAGTAAATCAGCTTATTAACAACATTGTTTCTTTTTATTTGAATGAACTTTTGTTATTCTGGTAGTCCTTATCCTTAATAATAGCCTGCATAGTTTAATACTTTCATAGGTTATTTTTGGGTATTGACTAGTGATAAAATAATAAAAAGTGATGGGTTAATAAATTTGTGAGTAGAAAGTCATTAAATTTTTTATTAATTAGATTTAAGAATAAAAATGTAACTGAATTAAATTATTGAGAATTTCATTTCAATTAAAGTTTATTAAAAAAGCTAGTATATGCAAAAATGCGTATTAAAAATTTTCAAGTATTCGGTCGCCGAATACCGAATATTCGGCGTACACTTCGACCGAAGCTTCGGTATTCGGTATTCGGCAAAATTGCTGCTTCGGTCAATCCCTAATTAATAGCATAGCGTCACTCAAAATTTGATATCATTATTTTTAAGTTCTATATTTAAAATTCTTAGAGAATAAGATAAAGTGCTGCATCACTAACTTTTAACCCATTAAGGGTTTTTGTATTGATACTACTACTTACAGGGATGGGGAATTTTCAGAAAATCTTACCAAACAAAGATTTATTTTATGAGCCAACAAGATACAACGTACAGTTCAAAAACAATGAGAAAACACACAGCAAAAATAGTTTACACTGTTACTAAGAAATTGTTACTATAGTAGTCACTGTAACTAAGAAATTATTAATTGTTATTAAAAAATATATACAACAGAGGAAAGTTTAGTATAAGATAGAACTTAGCACTATCGAAGTAAATTTGAAAAATATAACCAACTATTAAAAAAATGTTTTTGCCAGACCTTATATAGCCTGCAGTATTTTCAAAGATTGCCTAAAAATCCACTCGCCCTGCGAGGAAAGGTACTCGCCAGTGGCAAGCAAAATGATATATTTCCCATTCCTGACTATTTAAAGTGTTTTCAACTGGTTATAATTGCAAAAGAAGATCTTTAACATTATAAAGATTATAGTCTGATAATTTCAAAGAAATGTTAATAGTGTATTAATAATTTTAGTATAATGGCTGTGGTTATTGATAAAAGTTTCAAAACAAGTTATCTGACTGTTCTAGTAAAAGTTGCAAGGTAAGAGTAGTGTAAAATGATCATTGCATTCTTTTAACCAAGCATATACAGCATGGTAATTGTGAAAGTACTTTTGTATTTCAATGACATGTTTTGTAATTGTTTGTGGAGTTATATTGTCACCTAGAAGAACCAATGAGTAGAGCAATGAGTAGAGCAACCATATGCTTTAAGTATCAGTATCTCTTCATTCTTGCCTCATGTAGTTAAAATAAAATCCTTAAAACCCTGTTTTAAAATACTAGTATAATTTTTGCCAGCAACAAAAATTGTGACAAAAGGTATTTTTGATGTGATGGTCTTTTCCACTTCAGCACAAATTGGCCATCAATGGTTGAAGTTCACAATAATTTTCAGAAACAGATAGGTGAAATTTGTGATATTTACTTTTGCTAAGCAACGTAGATTATAGAAAATTGCAGACAATGGATGCACATATTATTAGTGACATTTTAGATACCGTGTCCTTGCACCATTTAAAAAAATAAAAAGCTAAACGTAACTAGAGATGAAAAAGCTGTATTTTATTTGGCGATAGATAATATTTTTTAATTGCCATGCGGCAGGGTTGGCCTTTTATGACTCATTCGAGACAAATTATTAATAATCTAAAATATTTCTATAGCAACAGTAAAAAAGTCTTAAAGATTCACTAGATGGAACCCGTCAAAACTTGATGGCACCAAACAAAAAAGTCTAACTCTTTAAAATGTTATTTACTGACATAACAACATCAATAAATCTCTCATTATTTGGTACTAATTTCATATAAAATACATTCATATCTACTACGATCATAAAATCCTTATTAGAATCGGTAGATAATAAACTATGTAGTGCATACAAATGCATTTTGTGTGCACTAATGTTAGATAATGACGAAAATGTATTGTACAATATTATCGGTATCATTACATCGGTACAATATTATCGGTACATAGATATCGGTATCATGCTGATCGATGGCAAAGCACTTTTAAGTAGGGATGGGCAATGTCTAGAATTAAATATCATGATAAATCAGCATCTTTATATCATATTCCGATATATCGATTTAGGAAAGTGCCCCCCGGGGAGGGGAGGGGAGCAAAGTGGTGGGCGGAGCACTGGAAGTGCATAAAATGATTAAGCAGTCACAGGCCTTTCCAACGATATGTCACATAACGGGTGTCGGCAAAATTTAGGAAAGTGCCCCCCATGGGGGAAAAGTGGTGAGCGGTGCACCGGAGGGCCATAAAATGATTAAGCGGTCACAGGCCTTTGCAACGATATGTCTTATGAGGGGTGATGGCAAAATATACAAAAAGACCCTCCCTCGGAGGGGGGGGGGAGGGACAAGTGGGGAGAGGGACCCTGATGGTGCATAACATGAATAAGCAGTCACAGGCCTTTCCAATGATGTCACATGATGGGTGTCAGCAAAATTTAGAAAAGTGCCCCCCCAGGGGTGTCCAAGTGGTGGGCGATGCACCGGAAGGCCATAAAATGATTAAGCGGTCACTGGCCTTTGCAACGATATGTCACATGAGGGGTGACGGTAAAACTTAGAAAAAAGCCCTTCCGCAAGGGGGGGACAAGTGGGGAGAGGAATGCTGAAGGTGCATAACATGAATAAATGGTCACATGATGAGTGTCGGCAAAATTTAGGAAAGTGCCACCTTGGGGGGCAAAGTGGTGGGCGGAGCACCGGAAATGCATAAAATGATCAAGCGGTCACAGGTCTTTGCAAGATACGTCACATAAGGGGGGGGGGGCAAAATTTAGAAAAGGCCCTCCCATGGGGGGGATAGGGATGCTGGAGGGGCATAACATGAATAAGCGGCAACAGGCCATTCCAATGATATGTCACATGAGGGGTCTCGGTAAAATTTAGAAAAGTGCCCCCCAGACGTGGAAGTGGGGGGTGGTCACCGGAGGTGCATAACATGAATAAGTGGTCACAGGCCTTTCCAATGATATGCCACATGAGGGGTCTTGGCCAAAGTTAGAAAAGTGGCCCTGAGGACCCAGCTATATAATTATTATTTCATTTGTCTAATTAAATCCACTGTTGCAAATAAAATGTTATATTTCATTTCTTTATCGTCCTGATTCACACATTGTTCGATAACAAAGAGCAAATATTCATCAACATCGCTGAAATCTAAATACCATAATGAAATGAAAGACATGGTGTCTGAAGCATAAAACGCATATGCTCAGAGATTCAGCTTATACCGTCAATACCATAAATATATATATATATATGTATCATCTGATGTCAGTGATCACACAGAAAACTGCATGTACGATACTTATCACCCACCAAAACGAAATCACATACCATTAGTATCATGAACATGGAACCCGAGGAGTCGGTATTTAATATCACAATTTAGACTGGCAGAAGTCGCACCGTTAATATCAAGAATACTGAAACCGAGGAATTGGTATTTTTAATACCACGGTTTAGACTTGAGAGGAGACACTCCGTTAGTATCATAATAATCGGAACAGACGATTCAGTATTTAATACCACGGTTTAGACTGGGTCGAATCTGAAGAAGTGCTGCTTAATGTTGCGGTTTAATGAAGAACCACGATAATCACGGTTTACATCACGATTATGATATTCATGATATACCGTTTTGTAAGGTTTTTTAATATCGTTATCACAATTACCACTTTATATCAATTTTATCAATATATCGCCCAGCTCTACTTTTAAGTTATTTGCATTAAAGTACATACAGATTTTTACCACAGAAAACAGCGAATGCTTACATGCATAAATATATAAATACATTGGCCCAGAAGCAGAATTTTCTGCGTCAGTCTGCAGCAAACAAAAATTTATCTGTGACCCAATAAGCCTACTATCATAAGAAATAACAGAAACACTTAAAGTAAGCAAAATTTCCATTTATAAAGAATATATATAATATAAGGATACAACAAATACCATAAATCTATAGACTTAAAGCAAATTTCAGCTATTTTTTAAGCCCAGCATT